>CAKXZU010000106.1:0-530147 GCA_936014575.1 Bombus lapidarius | reverse complement strand
ACATAACGTTATACGATATAACGTAATACTATATAACGATATACCTTATATCGTATTGCTACATAACGTTATACGTTATATCGTAATGCTACATAACGTTATAAGTCATAACGTAATGCTACATTACGTTATACGTTATATCGTAATGCTTCATAACGTTATGCGTTATATCCTAATGCTACATAACGTTATACGTTATGTCGTAATGCTACATAACGTTATTCGTTATATCGTAATGCTACATGACGTTATATGTTATATCGTAATGCTACATAACGTTATACGTTATATCCTAATGCTACATAACGTTATACGCTGAATCGTAAAGCTACATAACGTTATACATTATATCGTAATGCTTCATAACGTTATACGTTATATCGTAGTGCTACATAACGTTATACGTTGTATCGTAATGCTACATAACGTTATACGTCATATCGTAATGCTACATAACGTTATACGTTATAACGTAATAGTACATAACGTTATACGTTATAACGTAATACTACAAAACGTTATACGTTATAACGTAATACTACATAACGTTATACGTTATAACGTAATACTACATAACGTTATACGTTATATCGTAATGCTACATAACGTTATACGTTATATCGTAATGCTACATAACGTTATACGTTACATAGTAATGCTACATAACGTTATACGCTATATCGTAATGCTACATAACGTTATATGTTACATCGTAATGCTACATAACGTTATACGTTATATCGTAATGCTACATAACGTTATACGTTATAACGTAATACTACATATCGTTATACGTTATAACGTAATACTACATAATGTTAGACGTTATAACGTAATACTATATAACGTTATACGTTATATCGTTATGCTACATAACGTTATACGTTATATCGTAATGCTACACAATGTTATACGTTATAACGTAATACCATATAACGTTATACATTATATCGTAATGCTACATAACGTTATACGTTATATCTTACTGCTACATAACGTTATACGTTATATCGTAATGCTACATATCGTTATACGTTATAACGAAATACTACATAACGTTCTAAGTTATATCGTTATGCTACATAACGTTATACGTTACATCGTAATGCTACATAACGTTATACATTATATTGTAATGCTACATATCGTTATACGTTATATCGTAATGCTACATAACGTTATGCGTTATACCGTAATCCTACATAACGTTATACGTTATATCTTACTGCTACATAACGTTATACGTTATATCGTAATACTACATATCGTTATACGTTCTAACGAAATACTACATAACGTTCTACGTTATATCGTAATGCTACATAACGTTATACGTTATATCGTAATGCTACATAACGTTATACGTTATGTCGTACTGCTACATTACGTTATATGTTATATGGTAATGCTATATAACGTTATACGTTATAACGTATGACCATATAACGTTATACGTTATATCGCAATGCTACATAACGTTATACGTTATAACGTATTACCATATAACGTTGTACATTACATCGTAATGCTACATAACGTTATACGTTATATCGTAATGCAACATAACGTTATGCGTTATATCGTAATGCTACACAACGTTATACGTTATATCGTAATGCTACATAACGTTTTACGTTATATCGTAATGCCACACAATGTTATACGTTATAACGTATTACCATATAACGTTATACGTTATATCGAAATGCTACATATCGTTACACGTTATATCGTTATGCTACATAACGTTATACGTTACATCGTAATGCTACATAACGTTATACGTTATATCGTAATGCTACATAACGTTACACGTTATAGCGTGATTCTACAAAACGTTATACGTTATATCGTAATGCTTCATAACGTTATACGTTATATCGTAATGCTACATAACGTTATACGTTATAACGTAATACTACATAACGTTATACGTTATAACGTAATACTACATAGCGATATACGTTATAACGTAATACTACATAACGTTATACGTTATATCGTAATGCTACATAACGTTATACGTTATAACGTAATACTACATAACGTTATACGTTATAACGTAATACTGCATAATGTTAAACGTTATAACGTAATACTATATAACGTTATACGTTATATCGTTATGCTACATACCGTTATACGCTATATGGTAATGCTACATAACGTTATAAGTTATAACGTATTACCATATAACGTTATACGTTACATCGTAATGCTACATAACGATATACGTTATATCGTAATGCTATATAATGTTATACGTTATGTCGTACTGCTACATAACGTTATACGTTATATAGTAATGCTACATAACGTTATACGTTATAACGTATTGCCATGTAACGTTATACGTCATAACGTAATGCTACATTGCGTTATACGTTATATCGTAATGCTACATAACGTTTCATGTTATATCGTTATACTACAAAACGTTATACGTTATATGGTAATGCTACATAACGTTGTACGTTATAACGTATTACCATATAACGTTATACGTTACATCGTAATGCTACATAACGTTATACGTCATATCGTAATGCTACATAACGTTATACGTTATATCGTAATGCTACATAACGTTATACGCTATATCGTACTGCTACATAACGTTATACGTTATATCGTAATGCTACAAAACGTTATACGTTGTATCGTAATGCTACATAACTTTATACGTTATATCGTAATGCTACATAACGTTATACGTTATAACGTAATACTACATAGCGTTATACGTTATAACGTAATACTACATAACGTTATACGTTATAACGTAATACTATATAATCTTATACGTTATATCGTTATGCTACATAACGTTATACGTTATTTGGTAATGCTACATAACGTTATACGTTATAACGTATTACCATATAACGTTATACGTTACATCGTAATGCTACATAACGTTATACGTTATAACGTAATACTACGTAACGATATACGTTATAACGTAATACTATATAACGTTATACGTTGTATCGTAATGCTACACAATGTTATACGTTATAACGTAATACCATATAACGTTCTACGTTATATCGTAATGCTACATAACGTTATACGTTATATCGTAATGCTACATAACGTTATACGTTATGTCGTACTGCTACATAACGTTATATGTTATATGGTAATGCTACATAACGTTATACGTTATAACGTATTACCATATAACGTTATACGTTATATCGCAATGCTACATAACGTTATACGTTATAACGTATTACCATATAACGTTATACATTACATCGTAATGCTACATAACGTTATTCGTTATACCGTAATCCTACATAACGTTATACGTTATATCGTAATGCTACAAAACGTTATACGTTATATCGTAATGCTACATAACGTTATACGTTATATCGTAATGCTACACAATGTTACACGTTATAACGTAATACCATATAACGTTCTACGTTATATCGTAATGCTACATAACGTTATACGTTATATGGTAATGCTACATAACGTTATACGTTATAACGTAATACCATATAACGTTATACGTTATATCGTAATGCTACATAACGTTATACGTTATATCTTACTGCTACATAACGTTATGCGTTATATCGTAATGCTACATAACGTTATACGCTATAACGAAATACTACATAACGTTCTACGTTATATCGTAATGCTACATAACGTTATAAGTTATGTCGTACTGCTACATAACGTTATATGTTATATGGTAATGCTACATAACGTTATACGTTATAACGTATTACCATATAACGTTATACGTTATATCGCAATGCTACATAACGTTATACGTTATAACGTATTACCATATAACGTTATACATTACATCGTAATGCTACATAACGTTATACGTTATATCGTAATGCTACATAACGTTATGCGTTATATCGTAATGCTACACAACGTTATACGTTATATCGTAATGCTACATAACGTTTTACGTTATATCGTAACGCCACACAATGTTATACGTTATAACGTATTACCATATAACGTTATACGTTATATCGTAATGCTACATATCGTTACACGTTATATCGTTATGCTACATAACGTTATACGTTACATCGTAATGCTACATAACGTTATACATTATATTTTAATGCTACATATCATTATACGTTATATCGTAATGCTACATAACTTTATGCGTTATACCGTAATAGTACATAACGTTATACGATATAACGTAATACTACATAACGTTATACGTTATAACGTAATACTATATAACGTTATACGTTATATCGTAATGCTACATAACGTTATACGTTATATCGTAATGCTACATAACGTTATACGTTATAACGTAATGCTGCATTACGTTGTACGTTATATCGCAATGCTACATAACTTTATACGCTATATCGTAATGCTACATAACGTTATACGTCATAACGTAATGCTACATTACGTTATACGTTATATCGTAATGCTTCATAACGTTATGCGTTATATCCTAATGCTACATAACGTTATACGTTATGTCGTAATGCTACATAACGTTATTCGTTATATCGTAATGCTACATGACGTTATACGTTATATCGTAATGCTACATAACGTTATACGTTATATCCTAATGCTACATAACGTTATACGCTGAATCGTAAAGCTACATAACGTTATACATTATATCGTAATGCTTCATAACGTTATACGTTATATCGTAATGCTACATAACGTTATACGTTATATCGTAATGCTACATAACGTTATACGTTATATCGTAGTGCTACATAACGTTATACGTTGTATCGTAATGCTACATAACCTTATACGTTATATCGTAATGCTACATAACGTTATACGTTATAACGTAATACTACATAACGTTATACGTTATAACGTAATACTACAAAACGTTATACGTTATAACGTAATACTACATAACGTTATACGTTATAACGTAATACTACATAACGTTATACGTTATAACGTAATACTATATAACGTTATACGTTATATCGTAATGCTACATAACGTTATACGTTATATCGTAATGCTACATAACGTTGTACGTTATAACGTATTACCATATAACGTTATACGTTACATCGTAATGCTACATAACGTTATATGTCATATCGTATTGCTACATAACGTTATACGTTACATCGTAATGCTACATAACGTTATACGCTATATCGTAATGCTACATAACGTTATATGTTACATCGTAATGCTACATAACGTTATACGTTATATCGTAATGCTACATAACGTTATACGTTATAACGTAATACTACATAACGTTATACGTTATAACGTAATACTACATAATGTTAGACGTTATAACGTAATACTATATAACGTTATACGTTATATCGTTATGCTACATAACGTTATACGTTATATCGTAATGCTACTCAATGTTATACGTTATAACGTAATACCATATAACGTTATACATTATATCGTAATGCTACATAACGTTATACGCTATATCTTACTGCTACATAACGTTATACGTTATATCGTAATGCTACATATCGTTATACGTTATAACGAAATACTACATAACGTTCTACGTTATATCGTTATGCTGCATAACGTTATACGTTATATCGTAATGCTACAAAACGTTATACGTTATATCGTAATGCTACGCAATGTTATACGTTATAACGTAATACCATATAACGTTATACGTTATATCGTAATGCTGCATAACGTTATACGTTAAATCGTAATGCTACAAAACGTTATACGTTATATCGTAATGCTACGCAATGTTATACGTTATAACGTAATACCATATAACGTTATACATTATATCGTAATGCTACATAACGTTATACGTTATATCTTACTGCTACATAACGTTATACGTTATATCGTAATGCTACATATCGTTATACGTTATAACGAAATACTACATAACGTTCTACGTTATATCGTAATGCTACATAACGTTATACGTTATATCGTAATGCTACATAACGTTATACGTTATGTCGTACTGCTACATTACTTTATATGTTATATGGTAATGCTACATAACGTTATACGTTATAACGTATTACCATATAACGTTATACGTTATATCGCAATGCTACATAACGTTATACGTTATAACGTATTACCATATAACGTTATACATTACATCGTAATGCTACATAACGTTATACGTTATATCGTAATGCTACATAACGTTATGCGTTATATCGTAATGCTACACAACGTTATACGTTATATCGTAATGCTACATAACGTTTTACGTTATATCGTAATGCCATGTAACGTTATACGTCATAACGAAATACTACATAACGTTCTACGTTATATCGTTATGCTGCATAACGTTATACGTTATATCGTAATGCTACAAAACGTTATACGTTATATCGTAATGCTACGCAATGTTATACGTTATAACGTAATACCATATAACGTTATACGTTATATCGTAATGCTGCATAACGTTATACGTTATATCGTAATGCTACAAAACGTTATACGTTATATCGTAATGCTACGCAATGTTATACGTTATAACGTAATACCATATAACGTTATACGTTATATCGTAATGCTGCATAACGTTATACGTTAAATCGTAATGCTACAAAACGTTATACGTTATATCGTAATGCTACGCAATGTTATACGTTATAACGTAATACCATATAACGTTATACATTATATCGTAATGCTACATATCGTTATACGTTATAACGAAATACTACATGACGTTCTACGTTATATCGTAATGCTACATAACGTTATACGTTATATCGTAATGCTACATAACGTTATACGTTATGTCGTACTGCTACATTACGTTATATGTTACATGGTAATGCTACATAACGTTATACGTTATAACGTATTACCATATAACGTTATACGTTATATCTTACTGCTACATAACGTTATACGTTATATCGTAATACTACATATCGTTATACGTTCTAACGAAATACTACATAACGTTCTACGTTATATCGTAATGCTACATAACGTTATACGTTATATCGTAATGCTACATAACGTTATACGTTATGTCGTACTGCTACATTACGTTATATGTTATATGGTAATGCTACATAACGTTATACGTTATAACGTATTACCATATAACGTTATACGTTATATCGCAATGCTACATAACGTTATACGTTATAACGTATTACCATATAACGTTGTACATTACATCGTAATGCTACATAACGTTATACGTTATATCGTAATGCAACATAACGTTATGCGTTATATCGTAATGCTACACAACGTTATACGTTATATCGTAATGCTACATAACGTTTTACGTTATATCGTAATGCCACACAATGTTATACGTTATAACGTATTACCATATAACGTTATACGTTATATCGAAATGCTACATATCGTTACACGTTATATCGTTATGCTACATAACGTTATACGTTACATCGTAATGCTACATAACGTTATACGTTATATCGTAATGCTACATAACGTTACACGTTATATCGTGATTCTACAAAACGTTATACGTTATATCGTAATGCTTCATAACGTTATACGTTATATCGTAATGCTACATAACGTTATACGTTATAACGTAATACTACATAGCGATATACGTTATAACGTAATACTACATAACGTTATACGTTATATCGTAATGCTACATAACGTAATACTACATAACGTTATACGTTATATCGTAATGCTACATAACGTTATACGTTATAACGTAATACTACATAACGTTATACGTTATAACGTAATACTGCATAATGTTAAACGTTATAACGTAATACTATATAACGTTATACGTTATATCGTTATGCTACATACCGTTATACGCTATATGGTAATGCTACACAACGTTTCATGTTATATCGTTATACTACAAAACGTTATACGTTATATGGTAATGCTACATAACGTTGTACGTTATAACGTATTACCATATAACGTTATACGTTACATCGTAATGCTACATAACGTTATACGTCATATCGTAATGCTACATAACGTTATACGTTATATCGTAATGCTACATAACGTTATACGCTATATCGTACTGCTACATAACGTTATACGTTATATCGTAATGCTACATAACGTTATACGTTGTATCGTAATGCTACATAACTTTATACGTTATATCGTAATGCTACATAACGTTATACGTTATAACGTAATACTACATAGCGTTATACGTTTTAACGTAATACTACATAACGTTATACGTTATAACGTAATACTATATAATCTTATACGTTATATCGTTATGCTACATAACGTTATACGTTATTTGGTAATGCTACATAACGTTATACGTTATAACGTATTACCATATAACGTTATACGTTACATCGTAATGCTACATAACGTTATACGTTATAACGTAATACTACGTAACGATATACGTTATAACGTAATACTATATAACGTTATACGTTGTATCGTAATGCTACACAATGTTATACGTTATAACGTAATACCATATAACGTTCTACGTTATATCGTAATGCTACATAACGTTATACGTTATATCGTAATGCTACATAACGTTATACGTTATGTCGTACTGCTACATAACGTTATATGTTATATGGTAATGCTACATAACGTTATACGTTATAACGTATTACCATATAACGTTATACGTTATATCGCAATGCTACATAACGTTATACGTTATAACGTATTACCATATAACGTTATACATTACATCGTAATGCTACATAACGTTATTCGTTATACCGTAATCCTACATAACGTTATACGTTATATCGTAATGCTACAAAACGTTATACGTTATATCGTAATGCTACATAACGTTATACGTAATATCGTAATGCTACACAATGTTACACGTTATAACGTAATACCATATAACGTTCTACGTTATATCGTAATGCTACATAACGTTATACGTTATATGGTAATGCTACATAACGTTATACGTTATAACGTAATACCATATAACGTTATACGTTATATCGTAATGCTACATAACGTTATACGTTATATCTTACTGCTACATAACGTTATGCGTTATATCGTAATGCTACATAACGTTATACGCTATAACGAAATACTACATAACGTTCTACGTTATATCGTAATGCTACATAACGTTATACGTTATATCGTAATGCTACATAACGTTATAAGTTATGTCGTACTGCTACATAACGTTATATGTTATATGGTAATGCTACATAACGTTATACGTTATAACGTATTACCATATAACGTTATACGTTATATCGCAATGCTACATAACGTTATACGTTATAACGTATTACCATATAACGTTATACATTACATCGTAATGCTACATAACGTTATACGTTATATCGTAATGCTACATAACGTTATGCGTTATATCGTAATGCTACACAACGTTATACGTTATATCGTAATGCTACATAACGTTTTACGTTATATCGTAACGCCACACAATGTTATACGTTATAACGTATTACCATATAACGTTATACGTTATATCGTAATGCTACATATCGTTACACGTTATATCGTTATGCTACATAACGTTATACGTGATATCGTAATGCTACATAACGTTATACATTATATTTTAATGCTACATATCATTATACGTTATATCGTAATGCTACATAACTTTATGCGTTATACCGTAATAGTACATAACGTTATACGATATAACGTAATACTACATAACGTTATACGTTATAACGTAATACTATATAACGTTATACGTTATATCGTAATGCTACATAACGTTATACGTTATATCGTAATGCTACATAACGTTATACGTTATATCGTAATGCTACATAACGTTATACGTTATAACGTAATGCTGCATTACGTTGTACGTTATATCGCAATGCTACATAACTTTATACGCTATATCGTAATGCTACATAACGTTATACGTCATAACGTAATGCTACATTACGTTATACGTTATATCGTAATGCTTCATAACGTTATGCGTTATATCCTAATGCTACATAACGTTATACGTTATGTCGTAATGCTACATAACGTTATTCGTTATATCGTAATGCTACATGACGTTATACGTTATATCGTAATGCTACATAACGTTATACGTTATATCCTAATGCTACATAACGTTATACGCTGAATCGTAAAGCTACATAACGTTATACATTGTATCGTAATGCTTCATAACGTTATACGTTATATCGTAATGCTACATAACGTTATACGTTATATCGTAATGCTACATAACGTTATACGTTATATCGTAGTGCTACATAACGTTATACGTTGTATCGTAATGCTACATAACGTTATACGTTATATCGTAATGCTACATAACGTTATACGTTATAACGTAATACTACATAACGTTATACGTTATAACGTAATACTACAAAACGTTATACGTTATAACGTAATACTACATAACGTTATACGTTATAACGTAATACTACATAACGTTATACGTTATAACGTAATACTATATAACGTTATACGTTATATCGTAATGCTACATAACGTTATACGTTATATCGTAATGCTACATAACGTTGTACGTTATAACGTATTACCATATAACGTTATACGTTACATCGTAATGCTACATAACGTTATACGTCATATCGTATTGCTACATAACGTTATACGTTACATCGTAATGCTACATAACGTTATACGCTATATCGTAATGCTACATAACGTTATATGTTACATCGTAATGCTACATAACGTTATAGGTTATATCGTAATGCTACATAACGTTATACGTTATAACGTAATACTACATAACGTTATACGTTATAACGTAATACTACATAATGTTAGACGTTATAACGTAATACTATATAACGTTATACGTTATATCGTTATGCTACATAACGTTATACGTTATATCGTATTGCTACTCAATGTTATACGTTATAACGTAATACCATATAACGTTGTACATTATATCGTAATGCTACATAACGTTATACGCTATATCTTACTGCTACATAACGTTATACGTTATATCGTAATGCTACATATCGTTATACGTTATAACGAAATACTACATAACGTTCTACGTTATATCGTTATGCTGCATAACGTTATACGTTATATCGTAATGCTACAAAACGTTATACGTTATATCGTAATGCTACGCAATGTTATACGTTATAACGTAATACCATATAACGTTATACGTTATATCGTAATGCTGCATAACGTTATACGTTAAATCGTAATGCTACAAAACGTTATACGTTATATCGTAATGCTACGCAATGTTATACGTTATAACGTAATACCATATAACGTTATACATTATATCGTAATGCTACATAACGTTATACGTTATATCTTACTGCTACATAACGTTATACGTTATATCGTAATGCTACATATCGTTATACGTTATAACGAAATACTACATAACGTTCTACGTTATATCGTAATGCTACATAACGTTATACGTTATATCGTAATGCTACATAACGTTATACGTTATGTCGTACTGCTACATTACGTTATATGTTATATGGTAATGCTACATAACGTTATACGTTATAACGTATTACCATATAACGTTATACGTTATATCGCAATGCTACATAACGTTATACGTTATAACGTATTACCATATAACGTTATACATTACATCGTAATGCTACATAACGTTATACGTTATATCGTAATGCTACATAACGTTATGCGTTATATCGTAATGCTACACAACGTTATACGTTATATCGTAATGCTACATAACGTTTTACGTTATATCGTAATGCCATGTAACGTTATACGTCATAACGAAATACTACATAACGTTCTACGTTATATCGTTATGCTGCATAACGTTATACGTTATATCGTAATGCTACAAAACGTTATACGTTATATCGTAATGCTACGCAATGTTATACGTTATAACGTAATACCATATAACGTTATACGTTATATCGTAATGCTGCATAACGTTATACGTTATATCGTAATGCTACAAAACGTTATACGTTATATCGTAATGCTACGCAATGTTATACGTTATAACGTAATACCATATAACGTTATACGTTATATCGTAATGCTGCATAACGTTATACGTTAAATCGTAATGCTACAAAACGTTATACGTTATATCGTAATGCTACGCAATGTTATACGTTATAACGTAATACCATATAACGTTATACATTATATCGTAATGCTACATATCATTATACGTTATAACGAAATACTACATGACGTTCTACGTTATATCGTAATGCTACATAACGTTATACGTTATATCGTAATGCTACATAACGTTATACGTTATGTCGTACTGCTACATTACGTTATATGTTACATGGTAATGCTACATAACGTTATACGTTATAACGTATTACCATATAACGTTATACGTTATATCGCAATGCTACATAACGTTATACGTTATATCGTAATGCTACATAACGTTATGCGTTATATCGTAATGCTACACAACGTTATACGTTATATCGTAATGCTACATAACGTTTTACGTTATATCGTAATGCCACACAATGTTATACGTTATAACGTATTACCATATAACGTTATACGTTATATCGAAATGCTACATATCGTTACACGTTATATCGTTATGCTACATAACGTTATACGTTACATCGTAATGCTACATAACGTTATACGTTATATCGTAATGCTACATAACGTTACACGTTATATCGTTATTCTACAAAACGTTATTCGTTATATCGTAATGCTTCATAACGTTATACGTTATATCGTAATGCTACATAACGTTATACGTTATATCGTAATACTACATAACGTTATACGTTATAACGTAATACTACATAGCGATATACGTTATAACGTAATACTACATAACGTTTTACGTTATATCGTAATGCCACACAATGTTATACGTTATAACGTATTACCATATAACGTTATACGTTATATCGAAATGCTACATATCGTTACACGTTATATCGTTATGCTACATAACGTTATACGTTACATCGTAATGCTACATAACGTTATAAGTTGTATCGTAATGCTACATAACGTTATACGTTGTATCGTAATGCTACATAACGTTATACGTTATATCGTAATGCTACATAACGTTATACGTTATAACGTAATACTACATAACGTTATACGTTATAACGTAATACTACATAGCGATATACGTTATAACGTAATACTACATAACGTTATACGTTATATCGTAATTCTACATAACGTTATATGTTATAACGTAATACTACATAACGTTATACGTTATAACGTAATACTACATAATGTTAAACGTTATAAAGTAATACTATATAACGTTATACGTTATATCGTTATGCTACATAACGTTATACGCTATATGGTAATGCTACATAACGTTATACGTTATGTCGTACTGCTACATTACGTTATATGTTACATGGTAATGCTACATAACGTTATACGTTATAACGTATTACCATATAACGTTATACGTTATATCGTAATGCTACATATCGTTATACGTTATAACGTATTACCATATAACGTTATACATTACATCGTAATGCTACATAACGTTATACGTTATATCGTAATGCTACATAACGTTATGCGTTATATCGTAATGCCACACAATGTTATACGTTATAACGTATTACCATATAACGTTATACGTTATATCGAAATGCTACATATCGTTACACGTTATATCGTTATGCTACATAACGTTATACGTTACATCGTAATGCTACATAACGTTATACGTTATATCGTAATGCTACATAACGTTACACGTTATATCGTTATTCTACAAAACGTTATTCGTTATATCGTAATGCTTCATAACGTTATACGTTATATAGTAATGCTACATAACGTTGTACGTTATAACGTATTGCCATGTAACGTTATACGTCATAACGAAATACTACATAACGTTCTACGTTATATCGTTATGCTGCATAACGTTATACGTTATATCGTAATGCTACGAAACGTTATACGTTATATCGTAATGCTACGCTATGTTATACGTTATAACGTAATACCATATAACGTTATACGTTATATCGTAATGCTGCATAACGTTATACGTTAAATCGTAATGCTACAAAACGTTATACGTTATATCGTAATGCTACGCAATGTTATACGTTATAACGTAATACCATATAACGTTATACATTATATCGTAATGCTACATAACGTTATACGTTATATCTTACTGCTACATAACGTTATAAGTTATATCGTAATGCTACATATCGTTATACGTTATAACGAAATACTACATAACGTTCTACGTTATATCGTAATGCTACATAACGTTATACGTTATATCGTAATGCTACATAACGTTATACGTTATGTCGTACTGCTACATTACGTTATATGTTATATGGTAATGCTACATAACGTTATACGTTATAACGTATTACCATATAACGTTATACGTTATATCGCAATGCTACATAACGTTATACGTTATAACGTATTACCATATAACGTTATACATTACATCGTAATGCTACATAACGTTATACGTTATATCGTAATGCTACATAACGTTATGCGTTATATCGTAATGCTACACAACGTTATACGTTATATCGTAATGCTACATAACGTTTTACGTTATATCGTAATGCCACACAATGTTATACGTTATAACGTATTACCATATAACGTTATACGTTATATCGAAATGCTACATATCGTTACACGTTATATCGTTATGCTACATAACGTTATACGTTACATCGTAATGCTACATAACGTTATACGTTATATCGTAATGCTACATAACGTTACACGTTATATCGTTATTCTACAAAACGTTATTCGTTATATCGTAATGCTACATAACGTTATACGTTATATCGTAATACTACATAACGTTATACGTTATAACGTAATACTACATAGCGATATACGTTATAACGTAATACTACATAACGTTTTACGTTATATCGTAATGCCACGCAATGTTATACGTTATAACGTATTACCATATAACGTTATACGTTATATCGAAATGCTACATATCGTTACACGTTATATCGTTATGCTACATAACGTTATACGTTACATCGTAATGCTACATAACGTTATACGTTATATCGTAGTGCTACATAACGTTATACGTTGTATCGTAATGCTACATAACGTTATACGTTGTATCGTAATGCTACATAACGTTATACGTTATATCGTAAAGCTACATAACGTTATACGTTATAACGTAATACTACATAACGTTATACGTTATAACGTAATATTACATAGCGATATACGTTATAACGTAATACTACATAACGTTATACGTTATATCGTAATGCTACATAACGTTATACGTTATAACGTAATACTACATAACGTTATACGTTATAACGTAATACTACATAATGTTAAACGTTATAACGTAATACTACATAACGTTATACGTTATAACGTAATACTACATAACGTTATACGTTATAACGTAATACTACATAGCGATATACGTTATAACGTAATACTACATAACGTTATACGTTATATCGTAATGCTACATAACGTTATATGTTATAACGTAATACTACATAACGTTATACGTTATAACGTAATACTACATAATGTTAAACGTTATAACGTAATACTATATAACGTTATACGTTATATCGTTATGCTACATAACGTTATACGCTATATGGTAATGCTACATAACGTTATACGTTATATCGAAATGCTACATATCGTTACACGTTATATCGTTATGCTACATAACGTTATACGTTACATCGTAATGCTACATAACGTTATACGTTATATCGTAGTGTTACATAACGTTATACGATGTATCGTAATGCTACATAACGTTATACGTTGTATCGTTATGCTACATAACGTTATACGTTATATCGTAATGCTACATAACGTTATACGTTATAACGTATTACCATATAACGTTATACGTTATATCGCAATGCTACATAACGTTATACGTTATAACGTATTACCATATAACGTTATACATTACATCGTAATGCTACATAACGTTATACGTTATATCGTAATGCTACATAACGTTATGCGTTATATCGTAATGCTACACAACGTTATACGTTATATCGTAATGCTACATAACGTTTTACGTTATATCGTAATGCCACACAATGTTATACGTTATAACGTATTACCATATAACGTTATACGTTATATCGAAATGCTACATATCGTTACACGTTATATCGTTATGCTACATAACGTTATACGTTACATCGTAATGCTACATAACGTTATACGTTATATCGTAATGCTACATAACGTTACACGTTATATCGTTATTCTACAAAACGTTATTCGTTATATCGTAATGCTTCATAACGTTATACGTTATATAGTAATGCTACATAACGTTATACGTTATAACGTATTGCCATGTAACGTTATACGTCATAACGTAATGCTACATTACGTTATACGTTATATCGTAATGCTACATAACGTTTCATGTTATATCGTTATACTACAAAACGTTATACGTTATATGGTAATGCTACATAACGTTGTACGTTATAACGTATTACCATATAACGTTATACGTTACATCGTAATGCTACATAACGTTATACGTCATATCGTAATGCTACATAACGTTATACGTTATATCGTAATGCTACATAACGTTATACGCTATATCGTACTGCTACATATCGTTATACGTTATATCGTAATGCTACATAACGTTATACGTTATATCGTAATGCTACATAACGTTATACGTTATAACGTAATACTACATAACGTTATACGTTATAACGTAATGCTGCATTACGTTGTACGTTATATCGCAATGCTACATAACTTTATACGCTATATCGTAATGCTACATATCGTTATACGTCATAACGTAATGCTACATTACGTTATACGTTATATCGTAATGCTTCATAACGTTATGCGTTATATCCTAATGCTACATAACGTTATACGTTATGTCGTAATGCTACATAACGTTATGCGTTATATCGTAATGCTACACAACGTTATACGTTATATCGTAATGCTACATAACGTTTTACGTTATATCCTAATGCCACACAATGTTATACGTTATAACGTATTACCATATAACGTTATACGTTATATCGAAATGCTACATATCGTTACACGTTATATCGTTATGCTACTTAACGTTATACGTTACATCGTAATGCTATATAACGTTATACGTTATATCGTAATGCTACATAACGTTACACGTTATATCGTTATTGTACAGAACGTTATTCGTTATATCGTAATGCTTCATAACGTTATACGTTATATCGTAATGCTACATAACGTTATACGTTATATCGTAATGCTACATAACGTTATACGTTATAACGTAATACTACATAGCGATATACGTTATAACGTAATACTACATAACGTTTTACGTTATATCGTAATGCTACATAGCGATATACGTTATAACGTAATACTACATAACGTTTTACGTTATATCGTAATGCCACACAATGTTATACGTTATAACGTATTACCATATAACGTTATACGTTATATCGAAATGCTACATATCGTTACACGTTATATCGTTATGCTACATAACGTTATACGTTACATCGTAATGCTACATAACGTTATACGTTATATCGTAGTGCTACATAACGTTATACGTTATAACGTAATACTACATAACGTTATACGTTATAACGTAATACTACATAATGTTAAACGTTATAACGTAATACTATATAACGTTATACGTTATATCGTTATGCTACATAACGTTATACGCTATATGGTAATGCTACATAACGTTATACGTTATAACGTATTACCATATAACGTTACAAATTATATCGTAATGCTACATAACGTTATACGTTATATCTTACTGCTACATAACGTTATACGTTATATCGAAATGCTACATATCGTTACACGTTATATCGTTATGCTACATAACGTTATACGTTACATCGTAATGCTACATAACGTTATACGTTATATCGTAGTGCTACATAACGTTATACGTTGTATCGTAATGCTACATAACGTTATACGTTGTATCGTAATGCTACATAACGTTATACGTTATATCGTAATGCTACATAACGTTATACGTTATAACGTATTACCATATAACGTTATACGTTATATCGCAATGCTACATAACGTTATACGTTATAACGTATTACCATATAACGTTATACATTACATCGTAATGCTACATAACGTTATACGTTATATCGTAATGCTACATAACGTTATGCGTTATATCGTAATGCTACACAACGTTATACGTTATATCGTAATGCTACATAACGTTTTACGTTATATCGTAATGCCACACAATGTTATACGTTATAACGTATTACCATATAACGTTATACGTTATATCGAAATGCTACATATCGTTACACGTTATATCGTTATGCTACATAACGTTATACGTTACATCGTAATGCTACATAACGTTATACGTTATATCGTAATGCTACATAACGTTACACGTTATATCGTTATTCTACAAAACGTTATTCGTTATATCGTAATGCTTCATAACGTTATACGTTATATAGTAATGCTACATAACGTTATACGTTATAACGTATTGCCATGTAACGTTATACGTCATAACGTAATGCTACATTACGTTATACGTTATATCGTAATGCTACATAACGTTTCATGTTATATCGTTATACTACAAAACGTTATACGTTATATGGTAATGCTACATAACGTTGTACGTTATAACGTATTACCATATAACGTTATACGTTACATCGTAATGCTACATAACGTTATACGTCATATCGTAATGCTACATAACGTTATACGTTATATCGTAATGCTACATAACGTTATACGCTATATCGTACTGCTACATAACGTTATACGTTATATCGTAATGCTACATAACGTTATACGTTGTATCGTAATGCTACATAACTTTATACGTTATATCGTAATGCTGCATAACGTTATACGTTATAACGTAATACTACATAGCGTTATACGTTATAACGTAATACTACAAAACGTTATACGTTATAACGTAATACTATATAATCTTATACGTTATATCGTTATGATACATAACGTTATACGTTATTTGGTAATGCTACATAACGTTATACGTTATATCGTAATGCTACATAACGTTATACGTTATATCGTAATGCTACATAACGTTATACGTTATAACGTAATGCTGCATTACGTTGTACGTTATATCGCAATGCTACATAACTTTATACGCTATATCGTAATGCTACATATCGTTATACGTCATACCGTAATGCTACATTACGTTATACGTTATATCGTAATGCTTCATAACGTTATGCGTTATATCCTAATGCTACATAACGTTATACGTTATGTCGTAATGCTACATAACGTTATTCGTTATATCGTAATGCTACATGACGTTATACGTTATATCGTAATGCTACATAACGTTATACGTTATATCCTAATGCTACATAACGTTATACGCTGAATCGTAAAGCTACATAACGTTATACATTATATCGTAATGCTTCATAACGTTATACGTTATATCGTAATGCTACATAACGTTATACGTTATATCGTAATGCTACATAACGTTATACGTTATATCGTAGTGCTACATAACGTTATACGTTGTATCGTAATGCTACATAACGTTATACGTTATATCGTAATGCTACATAACGTTATACGTTATAACGTAATACTACATAACGTTATACGTTATAACGTAATACTACAAAACGTTATACGTTATAACGTAATACTACATAACGTTATACGTTATAACGTAATACTACATAACGTTATACGTTATAACGTAATACTATATAACGTTATACGTTATATCGTAATGCTACATAACGTTATACGTTATATCGTAATGCTACATAACGTTGTACGTTATAACGTATTACCATATAACGTTATACGTTACATCGTAATGCTACATAACGTTATACGTCATATCGTATTGCTACATAACGTTATACGTTACATCGTAATGCTACATAACGTTATACGCTATATCGTAATGCTACATAACGTTATATGTTACATCGTAATGCTACATAACGTTATACGTTATATCGTAATGCTACATAACGTTATACGTTATAACGTAATACTACATACCGTTATACGTTATAACGTAATACTACATAATGTTAGACGTTATAACGTAATACTATATAACGTTATACGTTATATCCTAATGCTACATAACGTTATACGCTGAATCGTAAAGCTACATAACGTTATACATTATATCGTAATGCTTCATAACGTTATACGTTATATCGTAATGCTACATAACGTTATACGTTATATCGTAATGCTACATAACGTTATACGTTATATCGTAGTGCTACATAACGTTATACGTTGTATCGTAATGCTACATAACGTTATACGTTATATCGTAATGCTACATAACGTTATACGTTATAACGTAATACTACATAACGTTATACGTTATAACGTAATACTACAAAACGTTATACGTTATAACGTAATACTACATAACGTTATACGTTATAACGTAATACTACATAACGTTATACGTTATAACGTAATACTATATAACGTTATACGTTATATCGTAATGCTACATAACGTTATACGTTATATCGTAATGCTACATAACGTTGTACGTTATAACGTATTACCATATAACGTTATACGTTACATCGTAATGCTACATAACGTTATACGTCATATCGTATTGCTACATAACGTTATACGTTACATCGTAATGCTACATAACGTTATACGCTATATCGTAATGCTACATAACGTTATATGTTACATCGTAATGCTACATAACGTTATACGTTATATCGTAATGCTACATAACGTTATACGTTATAACGTAATACTACATACCGTTATACGTTATAACGTAATACTACATAATGTTAGACGTTATAACGTAATACTATATAACGTTATACGTTATATCGTTATGCTACATAACGTTATACGTTATATCGTAATGCTACTCAATGTTATACGTTATAACGTAATACCATATAACGTTATACATTATATCGTAATGCTACATAACGTTATACGCTATATCTTACTGCTACATAACGTTATACGTTATATCGTAATGCTACATATCGTTATACGTTATAACGAAATACTACATAACGTTCTACGTTATATCGTTATGCTGCATAACGTTATACGTTATATCGTAATGCTACAAAACGTTATACGTTATATCGTAATGCTACGCAATGTTATACGTTATAACGTAATACCATATAACGTTATACGTTATATCGTAATGCTGCATAACGTTATACGTTAAATCGTAATGCTACAAAACGTTATACGTTATATCGTAATGCTACGCAATGTTATACGTTATAACGTAATACCATATAACGTTATACATTATATCGTAATGCTACATAACGTTATACTTTATATCTTACTGCTACATAACGTTATACGTTATATCGTAATGCTACATATCGTTATACGATATAACGAAATACTACATAACGTTCTACGTTATATCGTAATGCTACATAACGTTATACGTTATATCGTAATGCTACATAACGTTATACGTTATGTCGTACTGCTACATTACGTTATATGTTATATGGTAATGCTACATAACGTTATACATTATAACGTATTACCATATAACGTTATACGTTATATCGCAATGCTACATAACGTTATACGTTATAACGTATTACCATATAACGTTATACATTACATCGTAATGCTACATAACGTTATACGTTATATCGTAATGCTACATAACGTTATGCGTTATATCGTAATGCTACACAACGTTATACGTTATATCGTAATGCTACATAACGTTTTACGTTATATCGTAATGCCACACAATGTTATACGTTATAACGTATTACCATATAACGTTATACGTTATATCGAAATGCTACATATCGTTACACGTTATATCGTTATGCTACATAACGTTATACGTTACATCGTAATGCTACATAACGTTATACGTTATATCGTAATGCTACATAACGTTACACGTTATATCGTTATTCTACAAAACGTTATTCGTTATATCGTAATGCTTCATAACGTTATACGTTATATCGTAATGCTACATAACGTTATACGTTATATCGTAATACTACATAACGTTATACGTTATAACGTAATACTACATAGCGATATACGTTATAACGTAATACTACATAACGTTTTACGTTATATCGTAATGCCACACAATGTTATACGTTATAACGTATTACCATATAACGTTATACGTTATATCGAAATGCTACATATCGTTACACGTTATATCGTTATGCTACATAACGTTATACGTTACATCGTAATGCTACATAACGTTATACGTTATATCGTAGTGCTACATAACGTTACACGTTATATCGTTATTCTACAGAACGTTATTCGTTATATCGTAATGCTTCATAACGTTATACGTTATATCGTAATGCTACATAACGTTATACGTTATATCGTAATACTACATAACGTTATACGTTATAACGTAATACTACATAGCGATATACGTTATAACGTAATACTACATAACGTTTTACGTTATATCGTAATGCCACACAATGTTATACGTTATAACGTATTACCATATAACGTTATACGTTATATCGAAATGCTACATATCGTTACACGTTATATCGTTATGCTACATAACGTTATACGTTACATCGTAATGCTACATAACGTTATACGTTATATCGTAGTGCTACATAACGTTATACGTTGTATCGTAATGCTACATAACGTTATACGTTGTATCGTAATGCTACATAACGTTATACGTTATATCGTAATGCTACATAACGTTATACGTTATAACGTAATACTACATAACGTTATACGTTATAACGTAATACTACATAGCGATATACGTTATAACGTAATACTACATAACGTTATACGTTATATCGTAATGCTACATAACGTTATACGTTATAACGTAATACTACATAACGTTATACGTTATAACGTAATACTACATAATGTTAAACGTTATAACGTAATACTATATAACGTTATACGTTATATCGTTATGCTACATAACGTTATACGCTATATGGTAATGCTACATAACGTTATACGTTATAACGTATTACCATATAACGTTATACATTATATCGTAATGCTACATAACGTTATACGTTATATCTTACTGCTACATAACGTTATACGTTATATCGTTATTCTACAAAACGTTATTCGTTATATCGTAATGCTTCATAACGTTATACGTTATATCGTAATGCTACATAACGTTATACGTTATATCGTAATACTACATAACGTTATACGTTATATCGTAGTGCTACATAACGTTACACGTTATATCGTTATTCTACAGAACGTTATTCGTTATATCGTAATGCTTCATAACGTTATACGTTATATCGTAATGCTACATAACGTTATACGTTATATCGTAATACTACATAACGTTATACGTTATAACGTAATACTACATAGCGATATACGTTATAACGTAATACTACATAACGTTTTACGTTATATCGTAATGCCACACAATGTTATACGTTATAACGTATTACCATATAACGTTATACGTTATATCGAAATGCTACATATCGTTACACGTTATATCGTTATGCTACATAACGTTATACGTTATAACGTATTACCATATAACGTTATACGTTATATCGAAATGCTACATATCGTTACACGTTATATCGTTATGCTACATAACGTTATACGTTACATCGTAATGCTACATAACGTTATACGTTATATCGTAATGCTACATAACGTTACACGTTATATCGTTATTCTACAAAACGTTATTCGTTATATCGTAATGCTTCATAACGTTATACGTTATATAGTAATGCTACATAACGTTATACGTTATAACGTATTGCCATGTAACGTTATACGTCATAACGTAATGCTACATTACGTTATACGTTATATCGTAATGCTACATAACGTTTCATGTTATATCGTTATACTACAAAACGTTATACGTTATATGGTAATGCTACATAACGTTGTACGTTATAACGTATTACCATATAACGTTATACGTTACATCGTAATGCTACATAACGTTATACGTCATATCGTAATGCTACATAACGTTATACGTTATATCGTAATGCTACATAACGTTATACGCTATATCGTACTGCTACATAACGTTATACGTTATATCGTAATGCTACATAACGTTATACGTTGTATCGTAATGCTACATAACTTTATACGTTATAACGTAATGCTGCATAACGTTATACGTTATAACGTAATACTACATAGCGTTATACGTTATAACGTAATACTACAAAACGTTATACGTTATAACGTAATACTATATAATCTTATACGTTATATCGTTATGATACATAACGTTATACGTTATTTGGTAATGCTACATAACGTTATACGTTATATCGTAATGCTACATAACGTTATACGTTATATCGTAATGCTACATAACGTTATACGTTATAACGTAATGCTGCATTACGTTGTACGTTATATCGCAATGCTACATAACTTTATACGCTATATCGTAATGCTACATATCGTTATACGTCATACCGTAATGCTACATTACGTTATACGTTATATCGTAATGCTTCATAACGTTATGCGTTATATCCTAATGCTACATAACGTTATACGTTATGTCGTAATGCTACATAACGTTATTCGTTATATCGTAATGCTACATGACGTTATACGTTATATCGTAATGCTACATAACGTTATACGTTATATCCTAATGCTACATAACGTTATACGCTGAATCGTAAAGCTACATAACGTTATACATTATATCGTAATGCTTCATAACGTTATACGTTATATCGTAATGCTACATAACGTTATACGTTATATCGTAATGCTACATAACGTTATACGTTATATCGTAGTGCTACATAACGTTATACGTTGTATCGTAATGCTACATAACGTTATACGTTATATCGTAATGCTACATAACGTTATACGTTATATCGTAATGCTACATAACGTTATACGTTATAACGTAATACTACATAACGTTATACGTTATAACGTAATACTACATAATGTTAGACGTTATAACGTAATACTATATAACGTTATACGTTATATCGTTATGCTACATAACGTTATACGTTATATCGTAATGCTACTCAATGTTATACGTTATAACGTAATACCATATAACGTTATACATTATATCGTAATGCTACATAACGTTATACGCTATATCTTACTGCTACATAACGTTATACGTTATATCGTAATGCTACATATCGTTATACGTTATATCGTAATGCTACATAACGTTGTACGTTATAACGTATTACCATATAACGTTATACGTTACATCGTAATGCTACATTACGTTATACGTCATATCGTATTGCTACATAACGTTATACGTTACATCGTAATGCTACATAACGTTATACGCTATATCGTAATGCTACATAACGTTATATGTTACATCGTAATGCTACATAACGTTATACGTTATATCGTAATGCTACATAACGTTATACGTTATAACGTAATACTACATAACGTTATACGTTATAACGTAATACTACATAATGTTAGACGTTATAACGTAATACTATATAACGTTATACGTTATATCGTTATGCTACATAACGTTATACGTTATATCGTAATGCTACTCAATGTTATACGTTATAACGTAATACCATATAACGTTATACATTATATCGTAATGCTACATAACGTTATACGCTATATCTTACTGCTACATAACGTTATACGTTATATCGTAATGCTACATATCGTTATACGTTATAACGAAATACTACATAACGTTCTACGTTATATCGTTATGCTGCATAACGTTATACGTTATATCGTAATGCTACAAAACGTTATACGTTATATCGTAATGCTACGCAATGTTATACGTTATAACGTAATACCATATAACGTTATACGTTATATCGTAATGCTGCATAACGTTATACGTTAAATCGTAATGCTACAAAACGTTATACGTTATATCGTAATGCTACGCAATGTTATACGTTATAACGTAATACCATATAACGTTATACATTATATCGTAATGCTACATAACGTTATACGTTATATCTTACTGCTACATAACGTTATACGTTATATCGTAATGCTACATATCGTTATACGATATAACGAAATACTACATAACGTTCTACGTTATATCGTAATGCTACATAACGTTATACGTTATATCGTAATGCTACATAACGTTATACGTTATGTCGTACTGCTACATTACGTTATATGTTATATGGTAATGCTACATAACGTTATACATTATAACGTATTACCATATAACGTTATACGTTATATCGCAATGCTACATAACGTTATACGTTATAACGTATTACCATATAACGTTATACATTACATCGTAATGCTACATAACGTTATACGTTATATCGTAATGCTACATAACGTTATGCGTTATATCGTAATGCTACACAACGTTATACGTTATATCGTAATGCTACATAACGTTTTACGTTATATCGTAATGCCACACAATGTTATACGTTATAACGTATTACCATATAACGTTATACGTTATATCGAAATGCTACATATCGTTACACGTTATATCGTTATGCTACATAACGTTATACGTTACATCGTAATGCTACATAACGTTATACGTTATATCGTAATGCTACATAACGTTACACGTTATATCGTTATTCTACAAAACGTTATTCGTTATATCGTAATGCTTCATAACGTTATACGTTATATCGTAATGCTACATAACGTTATACGTTATATCGTAATACTACATAACGTTATACGTTATAACGTAATACTACATAGCGATATACGTTATAACGTAATACTACATAACGTTTTACGTTATATCGTAATGCCACACAATGTTATACGTTATAACGTATTACCATATAACGTTATACGTTATATCGAAATGCTACATATCGTTACACGTTATATCGTTATGCTACATAACGTTATACGTTACATCGTAATGCTACATAACGTTATACGTTATATCGTAGTGCTACATAACGTTATACGTTGTATCGTAATGCTACATAACGTTATACGTTGTATCGTAATGCTACATAACGTTATACGTTATATCGTAATGCTACATAACGTTATACGTTATAACGTAATACTACATAACGTTATACGTTATAACGTAATACTACATAGCGATATACGTTATAACGTAATACTACATAACGTTATACGTTATATCGTAATGCTACATAACGTTATACGTTATAACGTAATACTACATAACGTTATACGTTATAACGTAATACTACATAATGTTAAACGTTATAACGTAATACTATATAACGTTATACGTTATATCGTTATGCTACATAACGTTATACGCTATATGGTAATGCTACATAACGTTATACGTTATATCGTAGTGCTACATAACGTTATACGTTGTATCGTAATGCTACATAACGTTATACGATATAACGAAATACTACATAACGTTCTACGTTATATCGTAATGCTACATAACGTTATACGTTATATCGTAATGCTACATAACGTTATACGTTATGTCGTACTGCTACATTACGTTATATGTTATATGGTAATGCTACATAACGTTATACATTATAACGTATTACCATATAACGTTATACGTTATATCGCAATGCTACATAACGTTATACGTTATAACGTATTACCATATAACGTTATACATTACATCGTAATGCTACATAACGTTATACGTTATATCGTAATGCTACATAACGTTATGCGTTATATCGTAATGCTACACAACGTTATACGTTATATCGTAATGCTACATAACGTTTTACGTTATATCGTAATGCCACACAATGTTATACGTTATAACGTATTACCATATAACGTTATACGTTATATCGAAATGCTACATATCGTTACACGTTATATCGTTATGCTACATAACGTTATACGTTACATCGTAATGCTACATAACGTTATACGTTATATCGTAATGCTACATAACGTTACACGTTATATCGTTATTCTACAAAACGTTATTCGTTATATCGTAATGCTTCATAACGTTATACGTTATATCGTAATGCTACATAACGTTATACGTTATATCGTAATACTACATAACGTTATACGTTATAACGTAATACTACATAGCGATATACGTTATAACGTAATACTACATAACGTTTTACGTTATATCGTAATGCCACACAATGTTATACGTTATAACGTATTACCATATAACGTTATACGTTATATCGAAATGCTACATATCGTTACACGTTATATCGTTATGCTGCATAACGTTATACGTTACATCGTAATGCTACATAACGTTATACGTTATATCGTAGTGCTACATAACGTTATACGTTGTATCGTAATGCTACATAACGTTATACGTTGTATCGTAATGCTACATAACGTTATACGTTATATCGTAATGCTACATAACGTTATACGTTATAACGTAATACTACATAACGTTATACGTTATAACGTAATACTACATAGCGATATACGTTATAACGTAATACTACATAACGTTATACGTTATATCGTAATGCTACATAACGTTATACGTTATAACGTAATACTACATAACGTTATACGTTATAACGTAATACTACATAATGTTAAACGTTATAACGTAATACTATATAACGTTATACGTTACATCGTAATGCTACATAACGTTATACGTTATATCGTAATGCTACATAACGTTATACGTTATAACGTATTACCATATAACGTTATACGTTACATCGTAATGCTACATAACGTTATACGTTCTATCGTAATGCTACATAACGTTATGCGTTATATCGTAATGCTACACAACGTTATACGTTATATCGTAATGCTACATAACGTTTTACGTTATATCGTAATACCACACAATGTTATACGTTATAACGTATTACCATATAACGTTATACGTTATATCGTAATGCTACATATCGTTACACGTTATATCGTTATGCTACATAACGTTATACGTTATATCGTAATGCTACATATCGTTATACGTTATATCGAAATACTACATAACGTTTTACGTTATATCGTAATGCCACACAATGTTATACGTTATAACGTATTACCATATAACGTTATACGTTACATCGTAATGCTACATAACGTTATACGTCATATCGTAATGCTACATAACGTTATACGTTATATCGTAATGCTACATAACGTTATACGCTATATCGTACTGCTACATAACGTTATACGTTATATCGTAATGCTACATAACGTTATACGCTGTATCGTAATGCTACATAACTTTATACGTTATATCGTAATGCTACATAACGTTATACGTTATAACGTAATACTACATAGCGTTATACGTTATAACGTAATACTACAAAACGTTATACGTTATAACGTAATACTATATAATCTTATACGTTATATCGTTATGATACATAACGTTATACGTTATTTGGTAATGCTACATAACGTTATACGTTATAACGTATTACCATATAACGTTATACGTTACATCGTAATGCTACATAACGTTATACGTTACATCGTAATGCTACATAACGTTATACGTTATATCGTAATGCTACATAACGTTATACGTTATAACGTATTACCATATAACGTTATACGTTACATCGTAATGCTACATAACGTTATACGTTCTATCGTAATGCTACATAACGTTATACGTTATGTCGTACTGCTACATAACGTTATACGTTATATGGTAATGCTACATAACGTTATACGTTATAACGTATTACCATATAACGTTATACGTTACATCGTAATGCCACATAACGTTATACGTTATATCGTAATGCTACATAACGTTATACGTTATATCGTAATGCTACACAACGTTATACGTTATATCGTAATGCTACATAACGTTATACGTTATATCGTAATGCTACATAACGTTATACGTTATATCGTAATGCTACACAACGTTATACGTTATATCGTAATGCTACATAACGTTATACGTTATATCGTAATGCTACATAACGTTATACGTTATGTCGTAATGCTACATAACGTTGTACGTTATAACGTATTACCATATAACGTTATACGTTATATCGTAATGCTACATGACGTTATACGTTATATTGTAATGCTACATAACGTTATACGTTATATCCTAATTCTACATAACGTTATGCGCTGTATCGTAATGCTACATAACGTTATACGTTATATCGTAATGCTACATAACGTTATACGTTATATCGTAATGATACATAACGTTATACGTTATGTCGTGATGCTACATAACGTTGTACGTTATATAGTATTACCATATAACGTTATAAGTTACATCGTAATGCTACATAACGTTACACGTCATATCGTAATGCTACATAACGTTATACGTTATATCGTAATGCTACATAACGTTATACGTTATATCGTAATGATACATAACGTTATACGTTATGTCGTAATGCTACATAACGTTGTACGTTATATCGTATTACCATATAACGTTATAAGTTACATCGTAATGCTACATAACGTTACACGTCATATCGTATTACCATATAACGTTATACGTTACATCGTAATGCTACATAACGTTATACGTTATATCGTAATGCTACATAACGTTATACGTTATATCGTAATGATACATAACGTTATACGTTATGTCGTAATGCTACATAACGTTGTACGTTATATCGTATTACCATATAACGTTATACGTTACATCGTAATGCTACATAACGTTATACGTTATATCGTAATGCTACATAACGTTATACGCTATATCGTAATGATACATAACGTTATACGTTATGTCGTACTGCTACATAACGTTATACGTTATATGGTAATGCTACATAACGTTATACGTTATATCGTATTACCATATAACGTTATACGTTATATCGTAATGCTACATAACGTTATACGTTTAATCGTAATGCTACATAACGTTATACGTTAAATCGTACTGCTACATAACGTTATACGTTATATCGTAATGCTACATAACGTTCTACGTTATAACGTAATACTACATAACGTTATACGTTATAACGTAATACTATATAACGTTATACGTTATATCGTTATGCTACATAACGTTATACGTTATATGGTAATGCTACATAACGTTATACGTTATAACGTATTACCATATAACGTTATACGTTACATCGTAATGCTACATAACGTTATACGTTATATCGTAATGCTACATAACGTTATACGTTATATCGTAATGATACATAACGTTATACGTTATGTCGTAATGCTACATAACGTTGTACGTTATATCGTATTACCATATAACGTTATACGTTATATCGTAATGCTACATAACGTTATACGTTATATCGTAATGATACATAACGTTATACGTTATGTCGTAATGCTACATAACGTTATACGTTGTATCGTAATGCTACATAACGTTATACGTTATTTCGTAATGCTACATAACGTTATACGTTATAACGTAATACTACATAACGTTATACGTTATAACGTAATACTATATAACGTTGTACGTTATATCGTATTACCATATAACGTTATAAGTTACATCGTAATGCTACATAACGTTACACGTCATATCGTATTACCATATAACGTTATACGTTACATTGTAATGCTACATAACGTTATACGTTATATCGTAATGCTACATAACGTTATACGTTATATGGTAATGATACATAACGTTATACGTTATGTCGTAATGCTACATAACGTTGTACGTTATATCGTATTACCATATAACGTTATACGTTATATCGTAATGCTACATAACGTTATACGTTATATGGTAATGATACATAACGTTATACGTTATGTCGTAATGCTACATAACGTTGTACGTTATATCGTATTACCATATAACGTTATACGTTACATCGTAATGCTACATAACGTTATACGTTATATCGTAATGCTACATAACGTTATACGTTTAATCGTAATGCTACATAACGTTATACGTTAAATCGTACTGCTACATAACGTTATACGTTATATCGTAATGCTACATAACGTTCTACGTTATATCGTAATGCTACATAACGTTATACGCTATATCGTACTGCTACATAACGTTATACGTTAAATCGTACTGCTACATAACGTTATACGTTATATCGTAATGCTACATAACGTTCTACGTTATATCGTAATGCTACATAACGTTATACGTTATATCGTAATGCTACATAACGTTATACGTTGTATCGTAATGCTACATAACGTTATACGTTGTATCGTAATGCTACATAACGTTATACGTTATATCGTATTGCTACATAACGTTATGCGTTATATCCTAATGCTACATAACGTTATACGTTATGTCGGAATGCTACATAACGTTATACGTTATATCGTAATGCTACATGACGTTATACGTTATATCGTAATGCTACATATCGTTATACGTTATATCCTAATGCTACATAACGTTATACGCTGTATCGTAATGCTACATAACGTTATACATTATATCGTAATGCTACATAACGTTATACGTTTTATCGTAATGCTACATAACGTTATACGTTATATCGTACTGCTACATAACGTTATACGTTATATCGTACTGCTACATAACGTTTTACGTTATATTGTAATGCTGCATAACGTTATACGTTATGTCGTAATGCTACATAACGTTATACGTTATATCGTAAAGCTACATAACGTTATACGTTATATCGTAATGATACATAACGTTATACGTTATGCCGTAATGCTACATAACGTTATACGTTATATCGTAATGCTACATAACGTTATACGTCATAACGTAATGCTACATAACGTTATACGTCATAACGTAATGCTACATTACGCTATACGTTATATCGTAATGCTACATAACGATACACGTTATATCGTTATGCTACAAAGCGTTATACGTTATATCGTATTGCTACATAACGTTATGCGTTATATCGTAATGCTACATAACGTTATACGTTATATGGTAATGCTACATAACGTTATACGTTATAACGTATTACCATATAACGTTATACGTTATATCGTAATGCTACATAACGTTATACGTTTAATCGTAATGCTACATAACGTTATACGCTATATCGTAATGATACATAACGTTATACGTTATGTCGTACTGCTACATAACGTTATACGTTATATGGTAATGCTACATAACGTTATACGTTATAACGTATTACCATATAACGTTATACGTTATATCGTAATGCTACATAGCGTTATACGTTTAATCGTAATGCTACATAACGTTATACGTTAAATCGTACTGCTACATAACGTTATACGTTATATCGTAATGCTACATAACGTTCTACGTTATATCGTAATGCTACATAACGTTATACGCTATATCGTACTGCTACATGACGTTATACGCTATATAGTACTGCTACATAACGTTATACGTTATATCGTAATGCTACATAACGTTATACGTTGTATCGTAATGCTACATAACGTTATACGTTATTTCGTAATGCTACATAACGTTATGCGTTATAACGTAATACTACATAACGTTATACGTTATAACGTAATACTATATAACGTTATACGTTATATCGTTATGCTACATAACGTTATACGTTATATGGTAATGCTACATAACGTTATACGTTATAACGTATTACCATATAACGTTAAACGTTACATCGTAATGCTACATAACGTTATACGTTATATCGTAATTCTACATAACGTTATACGTTATGTCGTACTGCTACATAACGTTATACGTTATATGGTAATGCTACATAACGTTATACGTTATAACGTATTACCATATAACGTTATACGTTACATCGTAATGCCACATAACGTTATACGTTATATCGTAATGCTACATAACGTTATACGTTATATCGTAATGCTACACAACGTTATACGTTATATCGTAATGCTACATAACGTTATACGTTATATCGTAATGCTACATAACGTTATACGTTATGTCGTAATGCTACATAACGTTGTACGTTATAACGTATTACCATATAACGTTATACGTTATATCGTAATGCTACATGACGTTATACGTTATATTGTAATGCTACATAACGTTATACGTTATATCCTAATTCTACATAACGTTATGCGCTGTATCGTAATGCTACATAACGTTATACGTTATATCGTAATGCTACATAACGTTATACGTTATATCGTAATGATACATAACGTTATACGTTATGTCGTGATGCTACATAACGTTGTACGTTATATAGTATTACCATATAACGTTATAAGTTACATCGTAATGCTACATAACGTTACACGTCATATCGTAATGCTACATAACGTTATACGTTATATCGTAATGCTACATAACGTTATACGTTATATCGTAATGATACATAACGTTATACGTTATGTCGTAATGCTACATAACGTTGTACGTTATATCGTATTACCATATAACGTTATAAGTTACATCGTAATGCTACATAACGTTACACGTCATATCGTATTACCATATAACGTTATACGTTACATCGTAATGCTACATAACGTTATACGTTATATCGTAATGCTACATAACGTTATACGTTATATCGTAATGATACATAACGTTATACGTTATGTCGTAATGCTACATAACGTTGTACGTTATATCGTATTACCATATAACGTTATACGTTACATCGTAATGCTACATAACGTTATACGTTATATCGTAATGCTACATAACGTTATACGTTGTATCGTAATGCTACATAACGTTATACGTTATTTCGTAATGGTACATAACGTTATACGTTATAACGTAATACTACATAACGTTATACGTTATAACGTAATACTATATAACGTTATACGTTATATCGTTATGCTACATAACGTTATACGTTATATGGTAATGCTACATAACGTTATACGTTATAACGTATTACCATATAACGTTAAACGTTACATCGTAATGCTACATAACGTTATACGTTATATCGTAATGCTACATAACGTTATACGTTATGTCGTACTGCTACATAACGTTATACGTTATATGGTAATGCTACATAACGTTATACGTTATAACGTATTACCATATAACGTTATACGTTACATCGTAATGCCACATAACGTTATACGTTATATCGTAATGCTACATAACGTTATACGTTATATCGTAATGCTACATAACGTTATACGTTACATCGTAATGCTACATTACGTTATACGTCATATCGTAATGCTACATAACGTTATACGTCATAATGTAATGCTACATTACGTTATACGTTATATCGTAATGCTACATAACGTTACACGTTATATCGTTATGCTACAAAACGTTATACGTTATATCGTAATGCTACATAACGTTATGCGTTATATGCTAATGCTACATGACGTTATACGTTATATCCTAATGCTACATAACGTTATACGTTATGTCGTAATGCTACATAACGTTATACGTTATATCGTAATGCTACATAACGTTATACGTCATAACGTAATGCTATATAACGTTATACGTCATAACGTAATGCTACATTACGTTATACGTTATATCGTAATGCTACATAACGATACACGTTATATCGTTATGCTACAAAGCGTTATACGTTATATCGTATTGCTACATAACGTTATGCGTTATATCCTAATGCTACATAACGTTATACGTTATGTCGGAATGCTACATAACGTTATACGTTATATCGTAATGCTACATGACGTTATACGTTATATCGTAATGCTACATATCGTTATACGTTATATCCTAATGCTACATAACGTTATACGCTGTATCGTAATGCTACATAACGTTATACATTATATCGTAATGCTACATAACGTTATACGTTTTATCGTAATGCTACATAACGTTATACGTTATATCGTACTGCTACATAACGTTATACGTTATATCGAACTGCTACATAACGTTTTACGTTATATTGTAATGCTGCATAACGTTATACGTTATGTCGTAATGCTACATAACGTTATACGTTATATCGTAATGCTACATAACGTTATACGTTATATCGTAATGATACATAACGTTATACGTTATGCCGTAATGCTACATAACGTTATACGTTATATCGTAATGCTACATAACGTTATACGCCATAACGTAATGCTACATAACGTTATACATCATAACGTAAGGCTACATTACGTTATACGTTATATCGTAATGCTACATAACGATACACGTTATATCGTTATGCTACAAAGCGTTATACGTTATATCGTATTGCTACATAACGTTATGCGTTATATCGTAATGCTACATAACGTTATACGTTATATGGTAATGCTACATAACGTTATACGTTATAACGTATTACCATATAACGTTATACGTTATATCGTAATGCTACATAACGTTATACGTTTAATCGTAATGCTACATAACGTTATACGCTATATCGTAATGATATATAACGTTATACGTTATGTCGTACTGCTACATAACGTTATACGTTATATGGTAATGCTACATAACGTTATACGTTATAACGTATTACCATATAACGTTATACGTTATATCGTAATGCTACATAACGTTATACGTTTAATCGTAATGCTACATAACGTTATACGTTAAATCGTACTGCTACATAACGTTATACGTTATATCGTAATGCTACATAACGTTCTACGTTATATCGTAATGCTACATAACGTTATACGCTATATCCTACTGCTACATAACGTTATACGCTATATCGTACTGCTACATAACGTTATACGTTATATCGTAATGCTACATAACGTTATACGTTGTATCGTAATGCTACATAACGTTATACGTTATTTCGTAATGCTACATAACGTTATACGTTATAACGTAATACTACATAACGTTATACGTTATAACGTAATACTATATAACGTTATACGTTATATCGTTATGCTACATAACGTTATACGTTATATGGTAATGCTACATAACGTTATACGTTATAACGTATTACCATATAACGTTAAACGTTACATCGTAATGCTACATAACGTTATACGTTATATCGTAATTCTACATAACGTTATACGTTATGTCGTACTGCTACATAACGTTATACGTTATATGGTAATACGTTATAACGTATAACGTTATGTAGCATTACCATATAACGTTATACGTTACATCGTAATGCCACATAACGTTATACGTTATATCGTAATGCTACATAACGTTATACGTTATATCGTAATGATACATAACATTATACGTTATGTCGTGATGCTACATAACGTTGTACGTTATATAGTATTACCATATAACGTTATAAGTTACATCGTAATGCTACATAACGTTACACGTCATATCGTAATGCTACATAACGTTATACGTTATATCGTAATGCTACATAACGTTGTACGTTATATCGTATTACCATATAACGTTATAAGTTACATCGTAATGCTACATAACGTTACACGTCATATCGTATTACCATATAACGTTATACGTTACATCGTAATGCTACATAACGTTATACGTTATATCGTAATGCTACATAACGTTATACGTTATATCGTAATGATACATAACGTTATACGTTATGTCGTAATGCTACATAACGTTGTACGTTATATCGTATTACCATATAACGTTATACGTTACATCGTAATGCTACATAACGTTATACGTTATATCGTAATGCTACATAACGTTATACGCTATATCGTAATGATACATAACGTTATACGTTATGTCGTACTGCTACATAACGTTATACGTTATATGGTAATGCTACATAACGTTATACGTTATAACGTATTACCATATAACGTTATACGTTATATCGTAATGCTACATAACGTTATACGTTTAATCGTAATGCTACATAACGTTATACGTTAAATCGTACTGCTACATAACGTTATACGTTATATCGTAATGCTACATAACGTTCTACGTTATATCGTAATGCTACATAACGTTATACGCTATATCGTACTGCTACATAACGTTATACGCTATATCGTACTGCTACATAACGTTATACGTTATATCGTAATGCTACATAACGTTATACGTTGTATCGTAATGCTACATAACGTTATACGTTATTTCGTAATGCTACATAACGTTATACATAATAACGTAATACTACATAACGTTATACGTTATAACGTAATACTATATAACGTTATACGTTATATCGTTATGCTACATAACGTTATACGTTATATGGTAATGCTACATAACGTTATACGTTATAACGTATTACCATATAACGTTAAACGTTACATCGTAATGCTACATAACGTTATACGTTATATCGTAATGCTACATAACGTTATACGTTATGTCGTACTGCTACATAACGTTATACGTTATATGGTAATGCTACATAACGTTATACGTTTTAACGTATTACCATATAACGTTATACGTTACATCGTAATGCCACATAACGTTATACGTTATATCGTAATGCTACATAACGTTATACGTTATATCGTAATGCTACATAACGTTATACGTTACATCGTAATGCTACATTACGTTATACGTCATATCGTAATGCTACATAACGTTATACGTCATAATGTAATGCTACATTACGTTATACGTTATATCGTAATGCTACATAACGTTACACGTTATATCGTTATGCTACAAAACGTTATACGTTATATCGTAATGCTACATAACGTTATGCGTTATACGCTAATGCTACATGACGTTATACGTTATATCCTAATGCTACATAACGTTATACGTTATGTCGTAATGCTACATAACGTTATACGTTATATCGTAATGCTACATAACGTTATACGTCGTAACGTAATGCTACATAACGTTATACGACATAACGTAATGCTACATTACGTTATACGTTATATCGTAATGCTACATAACGATACACGTTATATCGTTATGCTACAAAGCGTTATACGTTATATCGTATTGCTACATAACGTTATGCGTTATATCCTAATGCTACATAACGTTATACGTTATGTCGGAATGCTACATAACGTTATACGTTATATCGTAATGCTACATGACGTTATACGTTATATCGTAATGCTACATATCGTTATACGTTATATCCTAATGCTACATAACGTTATACGCTGTATCGTAATGCTACATAACGTTATACATTATATCGTAATGCTACATAACGTTATACGTTTTATCGTAATGCTACATAACGTTATACGTTATATCGTACTGCCACATAACGTTATACGTTATATCGTACTGCTACATAACGTTTTACGTTATATTGTAATGCTGCATAACGTTATACGTTATGTCGTAATGCTACATAACGTTATACGTTATATCGTAATGCTACATAACGTTATACGTTATATCGTAATGATACATAACGTTATACGTTATGCCGTAATGCTACATAACGTTATACGTTATATCGTAATGCTACATAACGTTATACGTCATAACGTAATGCTACATAACGTTATACGTCATAACGTAATGCTACATTACGTTATACGTTATATCGTAATGCTACATAACGATACACGTTATATCGTTATGCTACAAAGCGTTATACGTTATATCGTATTGCTACATAACGTTATGCGTTATATCGTAATGCTACATAACGTTATACGTTATATGGTAATGCTACATAACGTTATAACGTATTACCGTATAACGTTATACGTTATATCGTAATGCTACATAACGTTATACGTTTAATCGTAATGCTACATAACGTTATACGCTATATCGTAATGATACATAACGTTATACGTTATGTCGTACTGCTACATAACGTTATACGTTATATGGTAATGCTACATAACGTTATACGTTATAACGTATTACCATATAACGTTATACGTTATATCGTAATGCTACATAACGTTATACGTTTAATCGTAATGCTACATAACGTTATACGTTAAATCGTACTGCTACATAACGTTATACGTTATATCGTAATGCTACATAACGTTCTACGTTATATCGTAATGCTACATAACGTTATACGCTATATCGTACTGCTACATAACGTTATACGCTATATCGTACTGCTACATAACCTTATACGTTATATCGTAATGCTACATAACGTTATACGTTGTATCGTAATGCTACATAACGTTATACGTTATTTCGTAATGCTACATAACGTTATACGTTATAACGTAATACTACATAACGTTATACGTTATAACGTAATACTATATAACGTTATACGTTATATCGTTATGCTACATAACGTTATACGTTATATGGTAATGCTACATAACGTTATACGTTATAACGTATTACCATATAACGTTAAACGTTACATCGTAATGCTACATAACGTTATACGTTATATCGTAATTCTACATAACGTTATACGTTATGTCGTACTGCTACATAACGTTATACGTTATATGGTAATGCCACATAACGTTATACGTTATAACGTATTACCATATAACGTTATACGTTATATCGTAATGCTACATAACGTTATACGTTACATCGTAATGCTACATTACGTTATACGTCATATCGTAATGCTACATAACGTTATACGTCATAATGTAATGCTACATTACGTTATACGTTATATCGTAATGCTACATAACGTTACACGTTATATCGTTATGCTACAAAACGTTATACGTTATATCGTAATGCTACATAACGTTATGCGTTATATGCTAATGCTACATGACGTTATACGTTATATCCTAATGCTACATAACGTTATACGTTATGTCGTAATGCTACATAACGTTATACGTTATATCGTAATGCTACATAACGTTATACGTCATAACGTAATGCTACATAACGTTATACGTCATAACGTAATGCTACATTACGTTATACGTTATATCGTAATGCTACATAACGATACACGTTATATCGTAATTCTACATAACGTTATACGTTATGTCGTACTGCTACATAACGTTATACGTTATATGGTAATGCTACATAACGTTATACGTTATAACGTATTACCATATAACGTTATACGTTATAACGTATTACCATATAACGTTATACGTTATATCGTAATGCTACATAACGTTATACGTTACATCGTAATGCTACATTACGTTATACGTCATATCGTAATGCTACATAACGTTATACGTCATAATGTAATGCTACATTACGTTATACGTTATATCGTAATGCTACATAACGTTACACGTTATATCGTTATGCTACAAAACGTTATACGTTATATCGTAATGCTACATAACGTTATGCGTTATATGCTAATGCTACATGACGTTATACGTTATATCCTAATGCTACATAACGTTATACGTTATGTCGTAATGCTACATAACGTTATACGTTATATCGTAATGCTACATAACGTTATACGTCATAACGTAATGCTACATAACGTTATACGTCATAACGTAATGCTACATTACGTTATACGTTATATCGTAATGCCACATAACGATACACGTTATATCGTTATGCTACAAAGCGTTATACGTTATATCGTATTGCTACATAACGTTATGCGTTATATCCTAATGCTACATAACGTTATACGTTATGTCGGAATGCTACATAACGTTATACGTTATATCGTAATGCTACATGACGTTATACGTTATATCGTAATGCTACATATCGTTATACGTTATATCCTAATGCTACATAACGTTATACGCTGTATCGTAATGCTACATAACGTTATACATTATATCGTAATGCTACATAACGTTATACGTTTTATCGTAATGCTACATAACGTTATACGTTATATCGTACTGCTACATAACGTTATACGTTATAACGTATTACCATATAACGTTATACGTTACATCGTAATGCCACATAACGTTATACGTTATATCGTAATGCTACATAACGTTATACGTTATATCGTAATGCTACATAACGTTATACGTTACATCGTAATGCTACATTACGTTATACGTCATATCGTAATGCTACATAACGTTATACGTCATAATGTAATGCTACATTACGTTATACGTTATATCGTAATGCTACATAACGTTACACGTTATATCGTTATGCTACAAAACGTTATACGTTATATCGTAATGCTACATAACGTTATGCGTTATATGCTAATGCTACATGACGTTATACGTTATATCCTAATGCTACATAACGTTATACGTTATGTCGTAATGCTACATAACGTTATACGTTATATCGTAATGCTACATAACGTTATACGTCATAACGTAATGCTACATAACGTTATACGTCATAACGTAATGCTACATTACGTTATACGTTATATCGTAATGCTACATAACGATACACGTTATATCGTTATGCTACAAAGCGTTATACGTTATATCGTATTGCTACATAACGTTATGCGTTATATCCTAATGCTACATAACGTTATACGTTATGTCGGAATGCTACATAACGTTATACGTTATATCGTAATGCTACATGACGTTATACGTTATATCGTAATGCTACATATCGTTATACGTTATATCCTAATGCTACATAACGTTATTCGCTGTATCGTAATGCTACATAACGTTATACATTATATCGTAATGCTACATAACGTTATACGTTTTATCGTAATGCTACATAACGTTATACGTTATATCGTACTGCTACATAACGTTATACGTTATATCGTACTGCTACATAACGTTTTACGTTATATTGTAATGCTGCATAACGTTTTACGTTATATTGTAATGCTGCATAACGTTATACGTTATGTCGTAATGCTACATAACGTTATACGGTATATCGTAATGCTACATAACGTTATACGCTATATCGTACTGCTACATAACGTTTTACGTTATATCGTAATTCTACACAACGTTATACATTATATCGTAATGCTACATAACGTTTTACGTTATATCGTAATGCCACACAATGTTATACGTTATATCCTAATGCTACATAACGTTATACGTTATGTCGGAATGCTACATAACGTTATACGTTATATCGTAATGCTACATGACGTTATACGTTATATCGTAATGCTACATAACGTTATACGTTATATCCTAATGCTACATAACGTTATACGCTGTATCGTAATGCTACATAACGTTATACATTATATCGTAATGCTACATAACGTTATACGTTTTATCGTAATGCTACATAACGTTATACGTTAAATCGTACTGCTACATAACGTTATACGTTATATCGTAATGCTACATAACGTTATACGTTATGTAGTAATGCTACATAACGTTATACGTTATATCGTAATGCTACATAACGTTATACATTATATCGTAATGCTACATAACGTTATACGTTTTATCGTAATGCTACATAACGTTATACGTTTTATCGCAATGCTACATAACGTTATACGTTATATCGTACTGCTACATAACGTTTTACGTTATATCGTAATGCTGCATAACGTTATACGTTATGTAGTAATGCTACATAACGTTATACGTTATATCGTACTGCTAAATAACGTTATACGTTATATCGTAATTCTACACAACGTTATACGTTATATCGTAATGCCATACAATGTTATACGTTATAACGTATTACCATATAACGTTATACGTTATATCGTAATGCTACATATCGTTGCACGTTATATCGTTATGCTACATAACGTTATACGTTACATCGTAATGCTACATAACGTTATACATTATATGGTAATGCTACATATCGTTATACGTTATATCGTAATGCTACATAACGTTATACGTTGTATCGTAATGCTACATAACGTTGTACGTTATATCGTACTGCTACATAACGTTATACGTTATATCGTAATGCTGCATAACGTTATACGTTATGTCGTAATGCTACATAACGTTATACGTTATATCGTAATGCTACATAACGTTATACGTTATAACGAAATACTACATAACGTTCTACGTTATATCGTAATGCTACATAACTTTATACGTTATATTGTAATGCTACATAACGTTATACGTTGTATCGTAATGCTACATATCGTTGTACGTTATATGGTAATGCTACATAACGTTATACGTTATAACGTATTACCATATAACGTTAAACGTTACATCGTAATGCTACATAACGTTATACGTTATATCGTAATGCTACATAACGTTATACGTTATGTCGTACTGCTACATAACGTTATACGTTATATGGTAATGCTACATAACGTTATACGTTATAACGTATTACCATATAACGTTATACGTTACATCGTAATGCCACATAACGTTATACGTTATATTGTAATGCTACATAACGTTATACGTTATATCGTAATGCTACATAACGTTATACGTTACATCGTAATGATACATTACGTTATACGTCATATCGTAATGCTACATAACGTTATACGTCATAATGTAATGCTACATTACGTTATACGTTATATCGTAATGCTACATAACGTTACACGTTATATCGTTATGCTACAAAACGTTATACGTTATATCGTAATGCTACATAACGTTATGCGTTATATGCTAATGATACATGACGTTATACGTTATATCGTAATGCTACATAACGTTATACGTTATATCCTAATTATACATAACGTTATACGTTATATCGTACTGCTACACAACGTTATACGTTATATCGTAATGCTACATAACGTTATACGTTATGACGTAATGATACATAATGTTATACGCTATATGTTACTGCTATGTAACGTTATACGTTATGTCGTAATGCTACATAACGTTATACGTTGTATCGTAATGCTACATAACGTTGTACGTTATATCGCAATGCTACATAACGTTATATCGTAATGCTACATAACGTTATACGTCATAAGGTAATGCTACATAACGTTATACGTCATAACGTAATGCTACATTACGTTATACGTTATATCGTAATGCTACATAACGTTACACGTTATATCGTTATGCTACAAAACGTTATACGTTATATCGTAATGCTACATAACGTTATGCGTTATATCCTAATGCTACATAACGTTATACGTTATGTCGGAATGCTACATAACGTTATACGTTATATCGTAATGCTACATGACGTTATACGTTATATCGTAATGCTACATAACGTTATACGTTATATCCTAATGCTACATAACGTTATACGCTGTATCGTAATGCTACATAACGTTATAAATTATATCGTAATGCTACATAACGTTATACGTTTTATCGTAATGCTACATAACGTTATACGTTTTATCGTACTGCTACATAACGTTATACGTTATATCGTAATGCTACATAACGTTATACGTCTTATCGTAATGCTACATAACGTTACACGTTATATCGTTCTGCTACAAAACGTTATACGTTATATCGTATTGCTACATAATGTTATGCGTTATATCCTAATGCTACGTAATAATACGTTATGTCGGAATGCTACATAACGTTATACGTTATATCGTAATGCTACATGACGTTATACGTTATGACGTAATGCTACATAACGTTATACGCTTTATCTTACTGCTATATAACGTTATACGTTATGTCGTAATGCTACATAACGTTATACGTTGTATAGTAATGCTACATAACGTTGTACGTTATATCGCAATGCTACATAACGTTATACGTTATATCGTAATGCTACATAACGTTATACGTCATAACGTAATGCTACATAACGTTATACGTTATATCGTAATGCTACATAACGTTATACGTCATAACGTAATGCTACATAACGTTATACGTCATAACGTAATGCTACATTACGTTATACGTTATACCGTAATGCTACATAACGTTACACGTTATATCGTTATGCTACAAAACGTTATACGTTATATCGTATAGCTACATAACGTTATGCGTTATATCCTAATGCTACATAACGTTATACGTTGTATCGTAATGCTACATAACGTTATACGTTATTTCGTAATGCTACATATCGTTATACGTTATAACGTAATATTACATAACGTTATACGTTATAACGTAATACTATATAACGTTATACGTCATATCGTTATGCTACATAACGTTATACGTTATATGGTAATGCTACATAACGTTATACGTCATAACGTATTACCATATAACGTTAAACGTTACATCGTAATGCTACATCACGTTATACGTTATATCGTAATGCTACATAACGTTATACGTTATGTCGTACTGCTACATAACGTTATACGTTATATGGTAATGCTACATAACGTTATACGTTATAACGTATTACCATATAACGTTATACGTTACATCGTAATGCCACATAACGTTATACGTTATATCGTAATGCTACATAACGTTATACATTATATCGTAATGCTACATAACGTTACACGTTTTATCGTTATGCTACAAAACGTTATACGTTATATCGTAATGCTACATAACGTTATGCGTTATATGCTAATGATACATGACGTTATACGTTATATCGTAATGCTACATAACGTTATACGTTATATCCTAATTATACATAACGTTATACGTTATATCGTACTGCTACACAACGTTATACGTTATATCGTAATGCTACATAACGTTATACGTTATGACGTAATGCTACATAACGTTATACGCTATATCTTACTGCTATATAACGTTATACGTTATGTCGTAATGCTACATAACGTTATACGTTGTATCGTAATGCTACATAACGTTGTACGTTATATCGCAATGCTACATAACGTTATACGTTATATCGTAATGCTACATAACGTTATACGTCATAACGTAATGCTACATAACGTTATACGTCATAACGTAATGGTACATTACGTTATACGTTATATCGTAATGCTACATAATGTTACACGTTATATCGTTATGCTACAAAACGTTATACGTTATATCGTATTGCTACATAACGTTATGCGTTATATCCTAATGCTACATAACGTTATACGTTATGTCGGATTGCTACATAACGTTATACGTTATATCGTAATGCTACATGACGTTATACGTTATATCGTAGTGCTACATAACGTTATACATTATATCGTAATGCTACATAACGTTATACGTTTTATCGTAATGCTACATAACGTTATACGTTATATCGTACGGCTACATAACGTTATACGTTACATCGTAATGCTACATAACGTTATACGTTTTATCGTAATGCTGCATAACGTTATACGTTATGTCGTAATGCTACATAACTTTATACGTTATATCGTAATGCTACATAACGTTATACGTTATATCGTAATGCTACATAACGTTATACGTTTTATCGTAATGCTACATAACGTTTTACGTTATATCGTATTGCTACATAACGTTATGGGTTATATCCTAATGCTACATAACGTTATACGTTATGTCGGAATGCTACATAACGTTATACGTTATATCGTAATGCTACTTGACGTTATACGTTATGACGTAATGCTACATAACGTTATACGCTTTATCTTACTGCTATATAACGTTATACGTTATGTCGTAATGCTACATAACGTTATACGTTGTATCGTAATGCTACATAACGTTGTACGTTATATCGCAATGCTACATAACGTTATACGTTATATCGTAATGCTACATAACGTTATACGTCATAACGTAATGCTACATAACGTTATACGTTATATCGTAATGCTACATAACGTTATACGTCATAACGTAATGCTACATAACGTTATACGTCATAACGTAATGCTACATTACGTTATACGTTATATCGTAATGCTACATAACGTTACACGTTATATCGTTATGCTACAAAACGTTATACGTTATATCGTATAGCTGCATAACGTTATGCGTTATATCCTAATGCTACATAACGTTATACGTTGTATCGTAATGCTACATAACGTTATACGTTATTTCGTAATGCTACATATCGTTATACGTTATAACGTAATACTACATAACGTTATACGTTATAACGTAATACTATATAACGTTATACGTTATATCGTTATGCTACATAACGTTATACGTTATATGGTAATGCTACATAACGTTATACGTTATAACGTATTACCATATAACGTTAAACGTTACATCGTAATGCTACATAACGTTATACGTTATATCGTAATGCTACATAACGTTATACGTTATGTCGTACTGCTACATAACGTTATACGTTATATGGTAATGCTACATAACGTTATACGTTATAACGTATTACCATATAACGTTATACGTTACATCGTAATGCCACATAACGTTATACGTTATATTGTAATGCTACATAACGTTATACGTTATATCGTAATGCTACATAACGTTATACGTTATATCCTAATTATACATAACGTTATACGTTATATCGTACTGCTACACAACGTTATACGTTATATCCTAATTATACATAACGTTATACGTTATATCGTACTGCTACACAACGTTATACGTTATATCGTAATGCCACATAACGTTATACGTTATATTGTAATGCTACATAACGTTATACGTCATATCGTAATGCTACATAACGTTATACGTCATAATGTAATGCTACATTACGTTATACGTCATAACGTAATGCTACATTACGTTATACGTTATATCGTAATGCTACATAACGTTACACGTTATATCGTTATGCTACAAAACGTTATACGTTATATCGTATAGCTGCATAACGTTATACGTTATGTCGTACTGCTACATAACGATATACGTTATATGGTAATGCTACATAACGTTATACGTTATAACGTATTACCATATAACGTTATACGTTACATCGTAATGCCACATAACGTTATACGTTATATTGTAATGCTACATAACGTTATACGTTATATCGTAATGCTACATAACGTTATACGTTACATCGTAATGATACATAACGTTATACGTCATATCGTAATGCTACATAACGTTATAAGTCATAATGTAATGCTGCATTACGTTATACGTTATATCGTAATGCTACATAACGTTACACGTTATATCGTCATGCTACAAAACGTTATACGTTATATCGTAATGCTACATAACGTTATGCGTTATATGCTAATGATACATGACGTTTTACGTTATATCGTAATGCTACATAACGTTATACGTTATATCCTAATTATACATAACGTTATACGTTATATCGTACTCCTACACAACGTTATACGTTATATCGTAATGCTACATAACGTTATACGTTATGACGTAATGCTACATAACGTTATACGCTATATCTTACTGCTATATAATGTTATACGTTATGTCGTAATGCTACATAACGTTATACGTTGTATCGTAATGCTACGTAACGTTGTACGTTATATCGCAATGCTACATAACGTTATATCGTAATGCTACATAACGTTATACGTCATAACGTAATGCTACATAACGTTATACGTTATATCGTAATGCTACATGACGTTATACGTTATATCGTAATGCTACATAACGTTATACATTATATCGTACTGCTACATAACGTTTTACGTTATATCGTAATGCTGCATAACGTTATACGTTATGTCGTAATGCTACATAACGTTATACGTTATATCGTAATGCTACATAACGTTATACGTTTTATCGTAATGCTACATAACGTTTTACGTTATATCGTATTGCTACATAACGTTATGCGTTATATCCTAATGCTACATAACGTTATACGTTATGTCGGAATGCTACATAACGTTATACGTTATATCGTAATGCTACTTGACGTTATACGTTATGACGTAATGCTACATAACGTTATACGCTTTATCTTACTGCTATATAACGTTTTACGTTATATCGTAATGCTGCATAACGTTATACGTTATGTCGTAATGCTACATAACGTTATACGTCATAACGTAATGCTACATAACGTTATACGTCATAACGTAATGCTACATTACGTTATACGTTATATCGTAATGCTACATAACGTTACACGTTATATCGTTATGCTACAAAACGTTATACGTTATATCGTATAGCTGCATAACGTTATACGTTATATCGTAATGCTACATAACGTTATACGTTTTATCGTAATGCTACATAACGTTTTACGTTGTATCGTATTGCTACATAACGTTATGCGTTATATCCTAATGCTACATAACGTTATACGTTATGTCGGAATGCTACATAACGTTATACGTTATATCGTAATGCTACTTGACGTTATACGTTATGACGTAATGCTACATAACCTTATACGCTTTATCTTACTGCTATATAACGTTATACGTTATGTCGTAATGCTACATAACGTTATACGTTGTATCGTAATGCTACATAACGTTGTACGTTATATCGCAATGCTACATAACGTTACACGTTATATCGTAATGCTACATAACGTTATACGTCATAACGTAATGCTACATAACGTTATACGTTATATCGTAATGCTACATAACGTTATACGTCATAACGTAATGCTACATAACGTTATACGTCATAACGTAATGCTACATTACGTTATACGTTATTTCGTAATGCTACATAACGTTACACGTTATATCGTTATGCTACAAAACGTTATACGTTATATCGTATAGCTGCATAACGTTATGCGTTATATCCTAATGCTACATAACGTTATACGTTGTATCGTAATGCTACATAACGTTATACGTTTTTCGTAATGCTACATATCGTTATACGTTATAACGTAATACTACATAACGTTATACGTTATAACGTAATACTATATAACGTTATACGTTATATCGTTATGCTACATAACGTTATACGTTATATGGTAATTCTACATAACGTTATACGTTATAACGTATTACCATATAACGTTAAACGTTACATCGTAATGCTACATAACGTTATACGTTATATCGTAATGCTACATAACGTTATACGTTATGTCGTACTGCTACATAACGATATACGTTATATGGTAATGCTACATAACGTTATACGTTATAACGTATTACCATATAACGTTATACGTTACATCGTAATGCCACATAACGTTATACGTTATATTGTAATGCTACATAACGTTATACGTTATATCGTAATGCTACATAACGTTATACGTTACATCGTAATGATACATAACGTTATACGTCATATCGTAATGCTACATAACGTTATAAGTCATAATGTAATGCTACATTACGGTATACGTTATATCGTAATGCTACATAACGTTACACGTTATATCGTCATGCTACAAAACGTTATACGTTATATCGTAATGCTACATAACGTTATGCGTTATATGCTAATGATACATGACGTTTTACGTTATATCGTAATGCTACATAACGTTATACGTTATATCCTAATTATACATAACGTTATACGTTATATCGTACTCCTACACAACGTTATACGTTATATCGTAATGCTACATAACGTTATACGTTATGACGTAATGCTACATAACGTTATACGCTATATCTTACTGCTATATAATGTTATACGTTATGTCGTAATGCTACATAACGTTATACGTTGTATCGTAATGCTACATAACGTTGTACGTTATATCGCAATGCTACATAACGTTATATCGTAATGCTACATAACGTTATACGTCATAACGTAATGCTACATAACGTTATACGTTATATCGTAATGCTACATGACGTTATACGTTATATCGTAATGCTACATAACGTTATACATTATATCGTACTGCTACATAACGTTTTACGTTATATCGTAATGCTGCATAACGTTATACGTTATGTCGTAATGCTACATAACGTTATACGTTATATCGTAATGCTACATAACGTTATACGTTTTATCGTAATGCTACATAACGTTTTACGTTATATCGTATTGCTACATAACGTTATGCGTTATATCCTAATGCTACATAACGTTATACGTTATGTCGGAATGCTACATAACGTTATACGTTATATCGTAATGCTACTTGACGTTATACGTTATGACGTAATGCTACATAACGTTATACGCTTTATCTTACTGCTATATAACGTTTTACGTTATATCGTAATGCTGCATAACGTTATACGTTATGTCGTAATGCTACATAACGTTGTACGTCATAACGTAATGCTACATAACGTTATACGTCATAACGTAATGCTACATTACGTTATACGTTATATCGTAATGCTACATAACGTTACACGTTATATCGTTATGCTACAAAACGTTATACGTTATATCGTATAGCTGCATAACGTTATACGTTATATCGTAATGCTACATAACGTTATACGTTTTATCGTAATGCTACATAACGTTTTACGTTGTATCGTATTGCTACATAACGTTATGCGTTATATCCTAATGCTACATAACGTTATACGTTATGTCGGAATGCTACATAACGTTATACGTTATATCGTAATGCTACTTGACGTTATACGTTATGACGTAATGCTACATAACCTTATACGCTTTATCTTACTGCTATATAACGTTATACGTTATGTCGTAATGCTACATAACGTTATACGTTGTATCGTAATGCTACATAACGTTGTACGTTATATCGCAATGCTACATAACGTTACACGTTATATCGTAATGCTACATAACGTTATACGTCATAACGTAATGCTACATAACGTTATACGTTATATCGTAATGCTACATAACGTTATACGTCATAACGTAATGCTACATAACGTTATACGTCATAACGTAATGCTACATTACGTTATACGTTATATCGTAATGCTACATAACGTTACACGTTATATCGTTATGCTACAAAACGTTATACGTTATATCGTATAGCTGCATAACGTTATGCGCTATATCCTAATGCTACATAACGTTATACGTTGTATCGTAATGCTACATAACGTTATACGTTATTTCGTAATGCTACATATCGTTATACGTTATTACGTAATACTACATAACGTTATACGTTATAACGTAATACTATATAACGTTATACGTTATATCGTTATGCGACATAACGTTATACGTTATATGGTAATGCTACAAAACATTGTACGTTATATCGCAATGCTACATAACGTTGTACGTTATATCGCAATGCTACAAAACGTTATACGTCATAACGTAATGCTACATAACGTTATACGTTATATCGTAATGCTACATAACGTTATACGTCATAACGTAATGCTACATAACGTTATACGTCATAACGTAATGCTACATTACGTTATACGTTATAACGTATTACCATATAACGTTAAACGTTACATCGTAATGCTACATCACGTTATACGTTATATCGTAATGCTACATAACGTTATACGTTATGTCGTACTGCTACATAACGTTATACGTTATATCGTAATGCTACATAACGTTTTACGTTATATCGTATTGCTACATAACGTTATGCGTTATATCCTAATGCTACATAACGTTATACGTTATGTCGGAATGCTACATAACGTTATACGTTATATCGTAATGCTACTTGACGTTATACGTTATGACGTAATGCTACATAACGTTATACGCTTTATCTTACTGCTATATAACGTTATACGTTATGTCGTAATGCTACATAACGTTATACGTTGTATCGTAATGCTACATAACGTTGTACGTTATATCGCAATGCTACATAACGTTACACGTTATATCGTAATGCTACATAACGTTATACGTCATAACGTAATGCTACAAAACGTTATACGTTATATCGTACAGCTACATAACGTTATGCGTTATATCCTAATGCTACATAACGTTATACGTTGTATCGTAATGCTACATAACATTATACGTTATTTCGTAATGCTACATATCGTTATACGTTATAACGTAATACTACATAACGTTATACGTTATAACGTAATACTATATAACGTTATACGTTATATCGTTATGCTACATAACGTTATACGTTATATGGTAATGCTACATAACGTTATACGTTATAACGTATTACCATATAACGTTAAACGTTACATCGTAATGCTACATCACGTTATACGTTATATCGTAATGCTACATAACGTTATACGTTATGTCGTACTGCTACATAACGTTATACGTTATATGGTAATGCTACATAACGTTATACGTTATAACGTATTACCATATAACGTTATACGTTACATCGTAATGCCACATAACGTTATACGTTATATCGTAATGCTACATAACGTTATACGTTACATCGTAATGATACATTACGTTATACGTCATATCGTAATGCTACATAACGTTATACGTCATAATGTAATGCTACATTACGTTATACGTTATATCGTAATGCTACATAACGTTACACGTTATATCGTTATGCTACAAAACGTTATACGTTATCTCGTAATGCTACATAACGTTATGCGTTATATGCTAATGATACATGACGTTATACGTTATATCGTAATGCTACGTAACGTTATACGTTATATCCTAATTATACATAACGTTATACGTTATATCGTACTGCTACACAACGTTATACGTTATATCGTAATGCTACATAACGTTATACGTTATGACGTGATGCTACATAACGTTATACGCTATATCTTACTGCTATATAACGTTATACGTTATGTCGTAATGCTACATAACGTTATACGTTGTATCGTAATGCTACATAACGTCGTACGTTATATCGCAATGCTACATAACGTTATACGTTATATCGTAATGCTACATAACGTTATACGTCATAACGTAATGCTACATAACGTTATACGTCATAACGTAATGCTACATTACGTTATACGTTATATCGTAATGCTACATAACGTTACACGTTATATCGTTATGCTACAAAACGTTATACGTTATATCGTATAGCTACATAACGTTATGCGATATATCCTAATGCTACATAACGTTATACGTTGTATCGTAATGCTACATAACGTTATACGTTATAACGTAATACTATATAACGTTATACGTTATATCGTTATGCTACATAACGTTATACGTTATATGGTAATGCTACATAACGTTATACGTTATAACGTATTACCATATAACGTTAAACGTTACATTGTAATGCTACATCACGTTATACGTTATATCGTAATGCTACATAACGTTATACGTTATGTCGTACTGCTACATAACGTTATACGTTATATGGTAATGCTACATAACGTTATACGTTATAACGTATTACCATATAACGTTATACGTTACATCGTAATGCCACATAACGTTATACGTTATATCGTAATGCTACATAACGTTATACGTAATATCGTAATGCTACATAACGTTATACGTTACATCGTAATGATACATTACGTTATACGTCATATCGTAATGCTACATAACGTTATACGTCATAATGTAATGCTACATTACGTTATACGTTATATCGTAATGCTACATAACGTTACACGTTATATCGTTATGCTACAAAACGTTATACGTTATATCGTAATGCTACATAACGTTATGCGTTATATCCGAATTATACATAACGTTATACGTTATATCGTAATGCTACATAACGTTATACGCTATATCTTACTGCTATATAACGTTATACGTTATGTCGTAATGCTACATAACGTTATACGTTGTATCGTAATGCTACATAACGTTGTACGTTATATCGCAATGCTACATAACGTTATACGCTATATCGTAATGCTACATAACGTTATACGTCATAACGTAATGCTACATAACGTTATACGTCATAACGTAATGGTACATTACGTTATACGTTATATCGTAATGCTACACAACGTTACACGTTATATCGTTATGCTACAAAACGTTATACGTTATATCGTATTGCTACATAACGTTATACGTTATATCGTAATGCTACATAACGTTATCCGTTTTATCGTAATGCTACATAACGTTTTACGTTATATCGTAATGCTGCATAACGTTATACGTTATGTCGTAATGCTACGTAACGTTATACGTTACATCGTAATGCTACATAACGTTATACATTATATGGTAATGCTACATATTGTTATACGTTATATCGTAATGCTACATAACGTTATACGTTGTATCGTAATGCTACATAACGTTGTACGTTATATCGCAATGCTACATAACGTTATACGTTATATCAGAATGCTACATAACGTTGTACGTTATATCGCAATGCTACATAACGTTATACGTTATATCTTAATGCTACATAACGTTACACGTTATGACGTAATGCTACATAACGTTATACGTTGTATCGTAATGCTACATAACGTTATACGTTTTATCGTAATGCTACATAACGTTATACGTTATATCGTAATGCTACATAACGTTATACGTTATGTCGTACTGCTACATAACGTTATACGTTATATGGTAATGCTACATAACGTTATACGTTATAACGTATTACCATATAACGTTATACGTTACATCGTAATGCCACATAACGTTATACGTTATATCGTAATGCTACATAACGTTATACGTTATATCGTAATGCTACATAACGTTATACGTTACATCGTAATGCTACATTACGTTATACGTCATATCGTAATGCTACATAACGTTATACGTCATAATGTAATGCTACATTACGTTATACGGTATATCGTGATGCTATATAACTTTGTACGTTATATGGTAATGCTACATAACGTTATACGTTATAACGTATTACCATATAACGTTATACGTTACATCGTAATGCCACATAACGTTATACGTTATGTCGTAATGCTACATAGCGTTATGCGTTATATCTTACTGCTACATAACGGTGTACGTTATATCGTAATAATACATAACGTTATACGTTATATCCTAATTATACATAACGTTATACGTTATATCGTACTGCTACACAACGTTATACGTTATATCTTAATGCTACATAACGTTATACGTTATGACGTAATGCTACATAACGATATACGCTATATCTTACTGCTATATAACGTTATACGTTATGTCGTAATTCTACATAACGTTATACGTTGTATCGTAATACTACATAACGTTGTACGTTATATCGCAATGCTACATAACGTTATACGTTATATCGTAATGCTACATAACGTTATACGTCATAACGTAATGCTACTTAACGTTATACGTCATGACGTAATGCTACATTACGTTATACGTTATATCGTAATGCTACATAACGTTACACGTTATATCGTTATGCTACAAAACGTTATACGTTATATCGTAATGCTACATAACGTTATGCGTTATATCCTAATGCTACATAACGTTATACGTTGTGTCGGAATGCTACATAACGTTATACGTTATATCGTAATGCTACATGACGTTATACGTTATATCGTAAAGCTACATAACGTTATACGTTATATCCTAATGCTACATAACGTTATACGTTATATCGTAATGCTACATAACGTTATACGTTATATCGTACTGCTACATAATGTTATACGTTATATCGTAATGCTGCATAACGTTATACGTTGTATCGTAATGCTACATAACGTTGTTACGTTATATCGCAATGCTACATAACGTTATACGTTATATCGTAATGCTACATAACGTTATACGTCATGACGTAATGCTACATAACGTTATACGTCATAACGTAATGCTACATTACGTTATACGTTATATCGTAATGCTACATAAGGTTACACGTTATATCGTTATGCTACAAAACGTTATACGTTATATCGTAATGCTACATAACGTTATGCGTTATATCCTAATGCTACATAACGTTATACGTTATAACGTAATACTATATAACGTTATACGTTATATCGTTGTGCTACATAACGTTATACGTCATAACGTAATGCTACATTACGTTATACGTTATATCGTAATGCTACATAACGTTACACGTTATATCGTTATGCTACAAAACGTTATACGTTATATCGTAATGCTACATAACGTTATGCGTTATATCCCAATGCTACATAACGTTATACGTTATGACGGAATGCTACATAACGTTATACGTTATATCGTAATGCTACATGACGTTATACGTTATATCGTAATGCTATATAACTTTGTACGTTATATCCTAATGCTACATAACGTTATACGCTGTATCGTAATGCTACATAACGTTATGCGTTATACCGTAATCCTACATAACGTTATACGTTATATCGTAATGCTACATAACGTTATACGTTATGTCGTAATGCTACATAGCGTTATACGTTATATCTTACTGCTAAATAACGTTGTACGTTATATCGTAATAATACATAACGTTATACGTCATAACGTAATGCTACATAACGTTATACGTCATAACGTAATGCTACATTACGTTATACGTTATATCGTAATGCTACATAACGTTACACGTTATATCGTTATGCTACAAAACGTTATACGTTATATCGTATAGCTACATAACGTTATGCGTTATATCCAAATGCTACATAACGTTATACATTATATGGTAATGCTACATATTGTTATACGTTATATCGTAATGCTACATAACGTTATACGTTGTATCAGAATGCTACATAACGTTGTACGTTATATCGCAATGCTACATAACGTTATACGTTATATCTTAATGCTACATAACGTTACACGTTATGACGTAATGCTACATAACGTTATACGTTATATCGTAATGCTACATAACGTTATACGTTTTATCGTAATGCTACATAACGTTATACGTTATATCGTAATGCTACATAACGTTATACGTTATGTCGTACTGCTACATAACGTTATACGTTATATGGTAATGCTACATAACGTTATACGTTATAACGTATTACCATATAACGTTATACGTTACATCGTAATGCCACATAACGTTATACGTTATATCGTAATGCTACATAACGTTATACGTTATATCGTAATGCTACATTACGTTATACGTCATATCGTAATGCTACATAACGTTATACGTCATAATGTAATGCTACATTACGTTATACGGTATATCGTAATGCTATATAACTTTGTACGTTATATGGTAATGCTACATAACGTTATACGTTATAACGTATTACCATATAACGTTATACGTTACATCGTAATGCCACATAACGTTATACGTTATGTCGTAATGCTACATAGCGTTATGCGTTATATCTTACTGCTACATAACGTTGTACGTTATATCGTAATAATACATAACGTTATACGTTATATCCTAATTATACATAACGTTATACGTTATATCGTACTGCTACACAACGTTATACGTTATATCTTAATGCTACATAACGTTATACGTTATGACGTAATGCTACATAACGATATACGCTATATCTTACTGCTATATAACGTTATACGTTATGTCGTAATTCTACATAACGTTATACGTTGTGTCGTAATACTACATAACGTTGTACGTTATATCGCAATGCTACATAACGTTATACGTTATATCGTAATGCTACATAACGTTATACGTCATAACGTAATGCTACTTAACGTTATACGTCATGACGTAATGCTACATTACGTTATACGTTATATCGTAATGCTACATAACGTTACACGTTATATCGTTATGCTACAAAACGTTATACGTTATATCGTAATGCTACATAACGTTATGCGTTATATCCTAATGCTACATAACGTTATACGTTATGTCGGAATGCTACATAACGTTATACGTTATATCGTAATGCTACATGACGTTATACGTTATATCGTAAAGCTACATAACGTTATACGTTATATCCTAATGCTACATAACGTTATACGTTATATCGTAATGCTACATAACGTTATACGTTATATCGTACTGCTACATAACGTTATACGTTATATCGTAATGCTGCATAACGTTATACGTTGTATCGTAATGCTACATAACGTTGTTACGTTATATCGCAATGCTACATAACGTTATACGTTATATCGTAATGCTACATAACGTTATACGTCATGACGTAATGCTACATAACGTTATACGTCATAACGTAATGCTACATTACGTTATACGTTATATCGTAATGCTACATAAGGTTACACGTTATATCGTTATGCTACAAAACGTTATACGTTATATCGTAATGCTACATAACGTTATGCGTTATATCCTAATGCTACATAACGTTATACGTTATAACGTAATACTATATAACGTTATACGTTATATCGTTGTGCTACATAACGTTATACGTCATAACGTAATGCTACATTACGTTATACATTATATCGTAATGCTACATAACGTTATACGTTTTATCGTAATGCTACATAACGTTATACGTTATATCGTAATGCTACATAACGTTATGCGTTATATGCTAACGATACATGACGTTATACGTTATATCGTAATGCTACATAACGTTATACGTTATATCCTAATTATACATAACGTTATACGTTACATCGTACTGCTACACAACGTTATACGTTATATCGTAATGCTACATAACGTTATACGTTATGACGTAATGCTACATAACGTTATACGCTATATCTTACTGCTATATAACGTTATACGTTATGTCGTAATGCTACATAACGTTATACGTTGTATCGTAATGCTACATAACGTTGTACGTTATATCGCAATGCTACATAACGTTACACGTTATATCGTAATGCTACATAACGTTATACGTCATAACGTAATGCTACATAACGTTATACGTCATAACGTAATGGTACATTACGTTATACGTTATATCGTAATGCTACATAACGTTACACGTTATATCGTTATGCTACAAAACGTTATACGTTATATCGTATTGCTACATAACGTTATGCGTTATATCCTAATGCTACATAACGTTATACGTTATGTCGGAATGCTACATAACGTTATACGTTATATCGTAATGCTACATGACGTTATACGTTATATCGTAATGCTACATAACGTTATACATTATATCGTAGTGCTACATAACGTTATACGTTTTATCGTAATGCTACATAACGTTATACGTTATATCGTACTGCTACATAACGTTATACGTTACATCGTAATGTTACATAACGTTATACGTTTTATCGTAATGCTACATAACGTTATACGTTATATCGTACTGCTACATAACGTTTTACGTTATATCGTAATGCTGCATAACGTTATACGTTATGTCGTAATGCTACATAACGTTATACGTTATATCGTAATGCTGCATAACGTTATACGTTATGTCGTAATGCTACGTAACGTTATACGTTACATCGTAATGCTACATAACGTTATACATTATATGGTAATGCTACATATTGTTATACGTTATATCGTAATGCTACATAACGTTATACGTTGTATCGTAATGCTACATAACGTTGTACGTTATATCGCAATGCTACATAACGTTATACGTTATATCTTAATGCTACATGACGTTATACGTTATATCCTAATTATACATAACGTTATACGTTATATCGTACTGCTACACAACGTTATACGTTATATCGTAATGCTACATATCGTTATACGTTATGACGTAATGCTACATAACGTTATACGCTATATCTTACTGCTATATAACGTTATACGTTATGTCGTAATGCTACATAACGTTATACGTTGTATCGTAATGCTACATAACGTTGTACGTTATATCGCAATGCTACATAACGTTACACGTTATATCGTAATGCTACATAACGTTATACGTCATAACGTAATGCTACATAACGTTATACGTCATAACGTAATGCTACATAACGTTATACGTCATAACGTAATGGTACATTACGTTATACGTTATATCGTAATGCTACATAACGTTATACGTTATATCGTAATGCTACATGACGTTATACGTTATATCGTAATGCCACATAATGTTATACGTTATATCGTAATGCTACATAACGTTATACGTTATATCGTAATGCTACATAACGTTATACGTTACATCGTAATGCTACATTACGTTATACGTCATATCGTAATGCTACATAGCGTTATACGTCATAATGTAATGCTACATTACGTTATACGTTATATCGTAATGCTATATAACTTTGTACGTTATATCCTAATGTTACATAACGTTATACACTGTATCGTAATGCTACATAACGTTATACGTTATGTCGTAATGCTACATAGCGTTATACGTTATATCTTACTGCTACATAACGTTGTACGTTATATCGTAATAATACATAACGTTATACGTCATAACGTAATGCTACATAACGTTATACGTCATAACGTAATGCTACATTACGTTATACGTTATATCGTAATGCTACATAACGTTACACGTTATATCGTTATGCTACAAAACGTTATACGTTATATAGTATAGCTACATAACGTTATGCGTTATATCCAAATGCTACATAACGTTATACGTTGTATCGTAATGCTACATAACGTTATACGTTATTTCGTAATGCTACATATCGTTATACGTTATAACGTAATACTACATATCGTTATACGTTATAACGTAATACTATATAACGTTATACGTTATATCGTTATGCTACATAACGTTATACGTTATATGGTAATGCTACATAACGTTATACGTTATAACGTATTACCATATAACGTTAAACGTTACATCGTAATGCTACATCACGTTATACGTTATATCGTAATGCTACATAACGTTATACGTTATGTCGTACTGCTACATAACGTTATACGTTATATGGTAATGCTACATAACGTTATACGTTATAACGTATTACCATATAACGTTGTACGTTACATCGTAATGCCACATAACGTTATACGTTATATCGTAATAATACATAACGTTATACGTTATATCCTAATTATACATAACGTTATACGTTATATCGTACTGCTACATAACGTTATACGTTACATCGTAATGCTACATAACGTTATACGTTTTATCGTAATGCTACATAACGTTATACGTTATATCGTACTGCTACATAACGTTATACGTTATAACGTATTACCATATAACGTTATACGTTACATCGTAATGCCACATAACGTTATACGTTATATCGTAATGCTACATAACGTTATACGTTATATCGTAATGCTACATAACGTTATACGTTACATCGTAATGCTACATAACGTTATACGTTATATCGTACTGCTACATAACGTTATACGTTACATCGTAATGCTACATAACGTTATACGTTTTATCGTAATTCTACATAACGTTATACGTTATATCGTAATGCTACATAACGTTATACGTTACATCGTAATGATACATTACGTTATACGTCATATCGTAATGCTACATAACGTTATACGTCATAATGTAATGCTACATTACGTTATACGTTATATCGTAATGCTACATAACGTTACACGTTATATCGTTATGCTACAAAACGTTATACGTTATATCGTAATGCTACATTACGTTATACGTCATATCGTAATGCTACATAACGTTATACGTCATAATGTAATGCTACATTACGTTATACGTTATATCGTAATGCTATATAACTTTGTACGTTATATCCTAATGCTACATAACGTTATACACTGTATCGTAATGCTACATAACGTTATGCGTTATACCGCAATCCCACATAACGTTATACGTTATATCGTAATGCTCCATAACGTTATACGTTATGTCGTAATGCTACATAGCGTTATGCGTTATATCTTACTGCTACATAACGTTGTACGTTATATCGTAATAATACATAACGTTATACGTTATATCCTAATTATACATAACGTTATACGTTATATCGTACTGCTACATAACGTTATACGTTACATCGTAATTCTACATAACGTTATACGTTTTATCGTAATGCTACATAACGTTATACGTTATATCGTACTGCCACATAACGTTATACGTTATATCGTAATGCTAAATAATGTTATACGTTTTATCGTAATGCTACATAACGTTATACGTTATATCGTAATGCTACATAACGTTATACATTATATCGTAATGCTACATAAAGTTATACGTTTTATCGTAATGCTACATAACGTTATACGTTATATCGTACTGCTACATAACGTTATACGTTACATCGTAATGCTACATAACGTTATACATTTTATCGTAATGCTACATAACGTTATACGTTATATCGTAATGCTACATAACGTTATACGTTACATCGTAATGCTACATTACGTTATACGTCATATCGTAATGCTACATAACGTTATACGTCATAATGTAATGCTACATTACGTTATACGTTATATCGTAATGCTATATAACTTTGTACGTTATATCCTAATGCTACATAACGTTATACACTGTATCGTAATGCTACATAACGTTATGCGTTATACCGCAATCCTACATAACGTTATACGTTATATCGTAATGCTACATAACGTTATACGTTATGTCGTAATGCTACATAGCGTTATGCGTTATATCTTACTGCTACATGACGTTGTACGTTATATCGTAATAATACATAACGTTATAAGTTATATCCTAATTATACATAACGTTATACGTTATATCGTACTGCTACATAACGTTATACGTTACATCGTAATGCTACATTACGTTATACGTCATATCGTAATGCTACATAACGTTATACGTCATAATGTAATGCTACATTACGTTATACGTTATATCGTAATGCTATATAACTTTGTTCGTTATATCCTAATGCTACATAACGTTATACACTGTATCGTAATGCTACATAACGTTATGCGTTATACCGCAATCCTACATAACGTTATACGTTATATCGTAATGCTACATAACGTTATACGTTATGTCGTAATGCTACATAGCGTTATGCGTTATATCTTACTGCTACATGACGTTGTACGTTATATCGTAATAATACATAACGTTATACGTTATATCCTAATTATACATAACGTTATACGTTATATCGTACTGCTACATAACGTTATACGTTATGTCGTAATGCTACGTAACGTTATACGTTACATCGTAATGCTACATAACGTTATACATTATATGGTAATGCTACATATTGTTATACGTTATATCGTAATGCTACATAACGTTATACGTTGTATCGTAATGCTACATAACGTTGTACGTTATATCGCAATGCTACATAACGTTATACGTTATATCTTAATGCTACATAACGTTATACGTTATGACGTAATGCTACATTACGTTATACGTTATATCGTAATGCTACATAACGTTATACGTTTTATCGTAATGCTACATAACGTTATACGTTATATCGTAATGTTACATAACGTTATACGTTATGTCGTACTGCTACATAACGTTATACGTTATATGGTAATGCTACATAACGTTATACGTTATAACGTATTACCATATAACGTTATACGTTACATCGTAATGCCACATAACGTTATACGTTATATCGTAATGCTACATAACGTTATACGTTATATCGTAATGCTACATAACGTTATACGTTACATCGTAATGCTACATTACGTTATACGTCATATCGTAATGCTACATAACGTTATACGTCATAATGTAATGCTACATTACGTTATACGTTATATCGTAATGCTATATAACTTTGTTCGTTATATCCTAATGCTACATAACGTTATACACTGTATCGTAATGCTACATAACGTTATGCGTTATACCGCAATCCTACATAACGTTATACGTTATATCGTAATGCTACATAACGTTATACGTTATGTCGTAATGCTACATAGCGTTATGCGTTATATCTTACTGCTACATGACGTTGTACGTTATATCGTAATAATACATAACGTTATACGTTATATCCTAATTATACATAACGTTATACGTTATATCGTACTGCTACATAACGTTATACGTTACATCGTAATGCTACATAACGTTATACGTTTTATCGTAATGCTACATAACGTTATACGTTATATCGTACTGCTACATAACGTTATACGTTATATCGTAATGCTACATAATGTTATACGTTTTATCGTAATGCTACATAACGTTATACGTTATATCGTAATGCTACATAACGTTATACATTATATCGTAATGCTACATAACGTTATACGTTTTATCGTAATGCTACATAACGTTATACGTTATATCGTACTGCTACATAACGTTATACGTTACATCTTAATGCTACATAACGTTATACGTTTTATCGTAATGCTACATAACGTTATACGTTATATCGTACTGCTACATAACGTTTTACGTTATATCGTAATGCTGCATAACGTTATACGTTATGTCGTAATTCTACATAACGTTATACGTTATATCGTAATGCTACATAACGTTATACGTTATATCGTAATGTTACATAACGTTATACGTTTTATCGTAATGCTACATAACGTTTTACGTTATATCGTAATGCTGCATAACGTTATACGTTATGTCGTAATGCTACGTAACGTTATACGTTACATCGTAATGCTACATAACGTTATACATTATATGGTAATGCTACATATTGTTATACGTTATATCGTAATGCTACATAACGTTATACGTTGTATCGTAATGCTACATAACGTTGTACGTTATATCGCAATGCTACATAACGTTATACGTTATATCTTAATGCTACATAACGTTATACGTTATGACGTAATGCTACATAACGTTATACGTTATATCGTAATGCTACATAACGTTATACGTTTTATCGTAATGCTACATAACGTTATACGTTATATCGTAATGCTACATAACGTTATACGTTATGTCGTACTGCTACATAACGTTATACGTTATATGGTAATGCTACATAACGTTATACGTTATAACGTATTACCATATAACGTTATACGTTACATCGTAATGCCACATAACGTTATACGTTATATCGTAATGCTACATAACGTTATACGTTATATCGTAATGCTACATAACGTTATACGTTACATCGTAATGCTACATTACGTTATACGTCATATCGTAATGCTACATAACGTTATACATCATAATGTAATGCTACATTACGTTATACGTTATATCGTAATGCTATATAACTTTGTACGTTATATCCTAATGCTACATAACGTTATACACTGTATCGTAATGCTACATAACGTTATGCGTTATACCGCAATCCTACATAACGTTATACGTTATATCGTAATGCTACATAACGTTATACGTTATATCGTAATGCTACATAACGTTATACGTTATAACGTATTGCCATATAACGTTATACGTTATATCGTAATGTTACATAACGTTATACGTTATATCGTTATGCTACATAACGTTATACGTTATAACGTAATACTATATAACGTTATACGTTATATCGTAATGCTACATAACGCCATACGTTATAACGTAATACTACATAACGTTATACGCTATATCGTAATGCTGCATAACGTTATACGTTATATCGTAATGTTACATATCGTTATACGTTATATCATAATGCTACATAACGTTATACGTTATATCGTAATGCTACATAACGTTATACGATATAACGTATTAGCATATGATGTTATACGTTATATCGTTATGCCACATAACGTTATACGTTATATCGTAATGCAACATAACGTTATACGTTATATCGTAATGCTATATAATGTTATACGTTATATCGTAATGCTACATAACGTTATACGTTATAACGCAATGCTACATAACGTTATACGTTATATCGTAAGACCACATAATGTCATACGTTATATTGTAAGACGTTGTACCGTATTACTTTATAACGTAATACCACATAACGTTATACGTTTATATACTTATGGGTGGCGAACCGGGTGATGTGCACCGTATAAAGCATCGAAAGCGGAGGATAAGGCGCATCGAATTGTCTTGATGACCCCAATAGCAGTGGAGATACGATCACTTAGATTTATTTGGACTTGAAAATTTAAATACTATAATTGCATTGGGTTTGACGGGGAAGAGAGCTAACATAGGGCAAACCGAACGATGGGCCCTGTATAAAGAATCAAATGTGGAGTATTACGCGCATCGAATTGCCTAGATAACCCCAATAGCAGCGGAGATACGATCAATTAGATTTATTTGGCCTTGAAAATTTAAAAACTATAATTGTATTGGATATGACAAAGAAGAATGTTAACGTTGGGCAAACCGAACGATGGGCCCTGTATAAAGAATCAAATGTGGAGTATTACGCGCATCGAATTGCCTAGATAACGACAATAGCAGCGGAGATACGATCAATTAGATTTATTTGGCCTTGAAAATTTAAAAACTATAATTGTATTGGATATGACGGGGAAGAGATTTAAGATAGGGCAAACCGAACGATGGCCCTGTATAAAGAATCAAATGTGGAGTATTACGCGCATCGATTTTCCTAGATAACCCCAATAGCAGCGCAGATACGATCAATTAGATTTATTTGGCCTTGATAATTTAAATACTATAATTGCATTGGATTTGACAAAGAAGAATGTTAACGTTGGGCAAACCGAACGATGTGCCCTGTATAAAGAATCAAATGTGGAGTATAACGCGCATCGAATTATCTTCGTAACCCCAATAGCAGCGGAGATACGAACAATCAGATTTATTTGACCTTGAAAATTTAAATACTATAATTGCATTGGATATGACAGTGAAGAGAGTTAACGTTGGGCAAAACGAACGATGTGCCCTATATAAAGAATCAAATGTGGAGTATTACGCGCATCGAATTGTCTTCGTAACCCCAATAGCAGCGGAGATACGATCAATTAGATTTATTTGGCCTTGAATATTTAAATACTATAATTGCATTGGATATGACAGTGAAGAGAGTTAACATAGGGCAAACCGAACGATGTGCCCTGTATAAAGAATCAAATGTGGAGTATAACGCGCATCGAAATGTCTTCGTAACCCCAATAGCAGCGGAGATACGATCAATTAGATTTATTTGACCTTGATAATTTAAATACTATAATTGCATTGGATTTGACAGAGAACAATGTTAACGTTGGGCAAACCGAACGATGTGCCCTGTATAAAGAATCAAATGTGGAGTATAACGCGCATCGAATTGCCTAGATAACCCCAATAGCAGCGGAGATACATTGAATTAGATTTATTTGACCTTGAAAATTTAAATACTATAATTGCATTGGATTTGACAGAGAAGAATGTTAACGTTGGGCAAACCGCACGATGTGCCCTGTATAAAGAATCAATTGTGGAGTATAACGCGCATCGAATTATCTTCGTAACCCCAATAGCAGCGGAGATACGAACAATTAGATTTATTTGACCTTGAAAATTTAAATACTATAATTGCATTGGATATGACAGTGAAGAGAGTTAGCGTTGGGCAAACCGAACGATGTGCCCTGTATAAAGAATCAAATGTGGAGTATAACGCGCATCGAATTATCTTCGTAACCCCAATAGCAGCGGAGATACGATCAATTAGATTTGTTTGGCCTTGATAATTTAAATACTATAATTGCATTGGATTTGACAGGGAAGAGAGTTAACGTAGGGCAAACCCAACGATTTGCCCTGTATAAAAAATCAAATGTGGAGTATAACGCGCTCCGAAATGTCTTCGTAACCCCAATAGCGGCGGAGATACGATCACTTAGATTTATTTGGCCTTGATAATTTAAATACTATAATTGCATTGGATTTGACAGGGAAGAGAGTTAATGTTGGGCAAAACGAACGATTAGCCCTGTATAAAGAATCAAATGTGGAGTATAACGCGCGCCGAAATGTCTTCGTAACCCCAATAGCGGCGTAGATACGTTCAATTAGATTTATTTGGCCTTGAAAATTTAAATACTATAATTGCATTGGATTTGACGGGGAAGAGAGTTAACATAGGGCAAACCGAGCGATGTGCCCTGTATAAAGAATGAAATGTGTAGTATAACGCGCTCCGAAATGTCTTCGTAACCCCAATAGCGGCGGAGATACCATCAGTTAGATTTATTTGGCCTTGATAATTTAAATACTATAATTGCATTGGATTTGACGGGGAAGAGAGTTAACATAGGGCAAACGGAACGATGTGCCCTGTATAAAGAATTAAATGTGGAGTATAACGCGCTCCGAAATGTCTTCGTAACCTCAATAGCAGCGGAGAAACGATCAATTAGATTTATTTGGCCTTGAAAATTTAAATACTATAATTGCATTGGATTTGACGGGGAAGAGAGTTAACATAGGGCAAACCGAACGATGTGCCCTGTATAAAGAATCAAATGTGGAGTATAACGCGCTCCGAAATGTCTTCGTAAGCCCAATAGCGGCGGAGACACGATCAATTAGATTTATTTGGCCTTGAAAATTTTAATACTATAATTGCATTGGATTTGACAGGGAAGAGAGTTATCGTTGGGCAAAACGAACGATGTGCCCTATATAAAGAATCAAATGTGGAGTATTTCGCGCATCGAATTTCCTAGATAACCCCAATAGCAGCGCAGATACGATCAATTAGATTTATTTGGCCTTGAAAATTTAAAAACTATAATTGCATTGGATTTGACAGGGAAGAGAGTTAACGTTGGGCCAACCGAACGATGTGCCCTTTATAAAGACGCAAATGTGAAGTATAACGCGCATCGAATTATCTTCGTAACCCCAATAGCAGCGGAGATACGATCAATTAGATTTATTTGGCCTTGAAAATTTAAATACTATAATTGCATTGGATATGACAGTGAAGAGAGTTAACATAGGGCAAACCGAACGATGTGCCCTGTATAAAGAATCAAATGTGGATTATAACGCGCTCCGAAATGTCTTCGTAATCCCAATAGCGGGGGAGATACGGTCAATTAGATTTATTTGGCCTTGAAAACTTAAATACTATAATTGCACTGGATTTGACAGGGAAGAGAGTTAGCGTTGGGTAAAACGAACGATGTTCCCTGTATAAAGAATCAAATGTGGAGTATAACGCGCTCCGCAATGTCTTTGTAACCCCAATAGCGGCGGAGATACGATCAATTAGATTTATTTGGCCTCGAAAACTTAAATACTATAATTGCACTGGATTTGACAGGGAAGAGAGTTAGCCTTGGGCAAAACGAACGATGTTCCCTGTATAAAGAATCAAATGTGGAGTATAACGCGCTCCGAAATGTCTTTGTAACCCCAATAGCGGCGGAGATACGATCAATTAGATTTATTTGGCCTTGAAAATTTTAATACTATAATTGCATTGGATTTGACAGGGAAGAGAGTTAACGTTGGGCAAAACGAACGATCTGCCCTGTATAAAGAATCAAATGTGGAGTATAACGCGCTCCGAAATGTCTTCGTAACCCCAATAGCGGCGGAGATACGATCAATTAGATTTATTTGGCCTTGAAAATTGAAATACTATAATTGCATTGGATTTGACAGAGAAGTGAGTTAACATAGGGCAAACCCAACGATTTGCCCTGTATAAAGAATCAAATGTGGAGTATAACGCGCTCCGAAATGTCTTCGTAACCCCAATAGCGGCGGAGATACGATCAATTAGATTTATTTGGCCTTGAAAATTTTAATACTATAATTGCATTGGATTTGACAGGGAAGAGAGTTAACGTTGGGCAAAACGAACGATGTGCTCTATATAAAGAATCAAATGTGGATTCTAACGCGCTCCGAAATGTCTTCGTAATCCCAATAGCGGGGGAGATACGGTCAATTAGATTTATTTGGCCTCGAAAACTTAAATACTATAATTGCACTGGATTTGACAGGGAAGAGAGTTAGCGTTGGGCAAAACGAACGATGTTCCCTGTATAAAGAATCAAATGTGGAGTATAACGCGCTCCGAAATGTCTTTGTAACCCCAATAGCGGCGGAGATACGATCAATTAGATTTATTTGGCCTTGAAAATTGAAATACTATAATTGTATTGGATTTGACAGAGAAGTGAGTTAACATAGGGCAAACCCAACGATTTGCCCTGTATAAAGAATCAAATGTGGAGTATAACGCGCTCCGAAATGTCTTCGTAACCTCAATAGCAGCGGAGATACGATCAATTAGATTTATTTGGCCTTGAAAATTTAAATACTATAATTGCATTGGATTTGACGGGGAAGAGAGTTAACGTTGGGCAAACCGAACGATGTGCCCTTTATAAAGACGCAAATGTGAAGTATAACGCGCATCGAATTATCTTCGTAACCCCAATAGCAGCGGAGATACGATCAATTAGATTTATTTGGCCTTGAAAATTTAAATACTATAATTGCATTGGATATGACAGTGAAGAGAGTTAACATAGGGCAAACCGAACGATGTGCCCTGTATAAAGAATCAAATGTGGATTATAACGCGCTCCGAAATGTCTTCGTAATCCCAATAGCGGGGGAGATACGGTCAATTAGATTTATTTGGCCTCGAAAACTTAAATACTATAATTGCACTGGATTTGACAGGGAAGAGAGTTAGCGTTGGGCAAAACGAACGATGTTCCCTGTATAAAGAATCAAATGTGGAGTATAACGCGCTCCGAAATGTCTTTGTAACCCCAATAGCGGCGGAGATACGATCAATTAGCTTTATTTGGCCTTGAAAATTTTAATACTATAATTGCATTGGATTTGACAGGGAAGAGAGTTAACGTTGGGCAAAACGAACGATCTGCCCTGTATAAAGAATCAAATGTGGAGTATAACGCGCTCCGAAATGTCTTCGTAACCCCAATAGCGGCGGAGATACGATCAATTAGATTTATTTGGCCTTGAAAATTGAAATACTATAATTGTATTGGATTTGACAGAGAAGTGAGTTAACATAGGGCAAACCCAACGATTTTCCCTGTATAAAGAATCAAATGTGGAATATAACGAGCTCCGAAATGTCTTCGTAACCCCAATAGCGGCGGAGATACGACCAATTAGATTTATTTGGCCTTGAAAATTTAAATACTATATTTGAATTGGATTTGACGGAGAAGAGAGTTAACATAGGGCAAACCGAACGATGTGCCCTGTATAAAGAATCAAATGTGGAGTATAACGCGCTCCGAAATATCTTCGTAACCCCAATAGCAGCGGAGATACGATCAATTAGATTTATTTGGCCTTGATAATTTAAAAACTATAATTGCATTGGATTTGACAGGGAAGACAGTTAACGTAGGGCAAACCCAACGATTTGCCCTGTATAATGAATCAAATGTGGAGTATAACGCGCTCCGAAATGTCTTCGTAACACCAATAGCAGTGGAGATACGTTCAAGTAGATATATGTGGGCTTTGAAATTCGAAAACGGTAATTGCATTGTATTTGCCGCTGAAACTTTAATCTAGGCTCGAGACTTTCTAATCGCAAACCAAAAAATAACTAATAAAGATGAAAGAAAAATATAAATCGCGGATGCTATTCCCAGTGCACGTGGTCGACCAACGATCATTGCGACCGCTGTCCGTTCGCATGTACGTGCTCGAGCAATAAATGTTCGTTTCGAAACCCTCTCCGTACTCTCGCGACCACGACCATGATATTCGAAAAACCAATAGGCAAAGCTCAAGACAAATGGTATGCTCCATTCGTGATGCCTGCTTCAGAGACAATTTTTCAAATCAAATGTCCTGAAACGGGTTGGACACGCGTAAACGGGGCTACCCGACGAGAGACTGTGCCAACCTGCCCCGCCCTACCTACTTATGGTTAACACTCATGCCAGAAAATATGCTACCTATCCTACCCGGAAACCTATATTTAAAATTAAAAAAATGGTAAAACAAGGACACCAACACATTCACTCCACGGTTCTCAATCATAACCCGGGCGCAAAGGCATACAGTAGAGAGACGTCCCGGGACGCCTCCGACACCCGAGTTCGATATACAACTTTCACACTCTAAAGTACGTACCATTTTCCTGAAATCGACTGACGATGACTAGCGACCATTGTATGTATATCATGTAAAGAAATAATTTGACTAGAATAGATCGTCGTATTTTATTCAATGAAATTATCATTGTAGTTTAATACTGAGATTAGTAATATTATTATTTATAAACCACTTATTAACCCCATTTATTAACACTGTTTTTTTCCATGATAATTGGATTCATATTTCCCAATCCATAACTATTTCAAGATTATAATAAATAGCAAAAGCGACGCAATTCCACAGCCTAATCACATACACACGTAGTGGAAAATACGTCGTGCTCGATACGCTAACGCAGCGTCAGTCGCTGAAAAAATTGTTAAGCTTATAAACTACTCATCATGCCCATTGCCTTCCTCCCATCCAACAAGCACCTGGGCACGTGAGTGAGATTCTGACAATAAACATGGAAGGGGTTAAACCTGAAAATCCTGTGCTAAAAATATGATTAGTCTATCTATTATATTTTGTATCTAACGGGCTAATATTCTTTGACTTTGCAATCTAATTTCATTTCAAATTTACTGTATTATTTTAATGAACAATTAAACTATTAAACTGAATGAAGATAATTAATGAAGAATATACCTATTCATTAAACATAAACTAAGATTCAATGCAAGTAATACTTATATCAATGAACAACAATGGACTCTAAATGAACTTTATTACTCGAAATATCCTCAGGCGATATCTTTATCAAAACACATCTTTGAAAACACAAAGAAACGTTCAAAATTTGTTTTGATTCTGAAACCAGCCTGTCGCGAAGTGTTCTCTTGCACGTGAAATTTGATAATATTTATTATAACGGACAGACAAAGTTAAACTTTAACATATACTTTTTATCATGTTCCATATCCCGAATTTTACCGAAATTATACTATTAAGTACACTGTGTATACTAAAATAATAAAACTGCTCCGTACGTAATTCATAAACATAAGTGAATTTCCATATTAACGAAGTCTGAAGGTATCAGACATCTTCACTACAAAATACTTAAAGTCATTTCGTCGTTTATTTCAATACTCATATATATGCTCACATGGATACTTTGTTTTTATAAATATATAGTAGTATTGAATATAATTTGATTTTATGAATAATTATAATTAATATATTGTGTAATTTTCAATCATATGCATATATATACTAATCATATCTAATAATATAATGATATAATTATATTATTATCAACATTATACTACTTACACAAAATACTTTATATTGTAATATGTAAATATCATACTTATATATATATTATATATATATATATTATCATCAACATTTAAAAACGCGATGCGCAAGAAAACCTATCCTAAACTAATAAATAAAATATAGACAAAAAATGTTGCTACTCAAGGGTATAATAAATACCCGCGGTCACTACGCTCGTCAAAAGTTCTACGTATACAACCAGTCACCCGTGTCGATTCGGACCTTTCATCCTTCCACATGATTGAGTGACCGGAGGAACAAAAACACATGCAACTCACGATTAGATGTGAAGTATGTTGTCCTGGATGTTGTTCGAATCCAAGGGAATTCGTCATCAAGCCATCATCAAATTGGAACCGTCGAATTCAATGGAAGAAAACTATAACAAGGCATAGAATATTCTAATTTACTCGTAGTGACGGTGTTAATTACTTTAAAAGTTTGAAATAATAGAAGACTAATTTCTATTAAATAAAATTTTTTAATAATAATATTCAATTTAAGAATGAAAAATTTACAAGTTTTCAAATCTTCAATCAAATTTTATTTTTTAAACTATCTAACTATTATTTATTTTAATTATTAAATGAAATATAAGGAATCGACTTAAATAAAATACAAAATACATAGTTACTTACATTTTTGGCTTTTGAAACACCACTAGGTCTTTTCCAAGAAACAGGAAGAAAGGAAAGAAGTGACATACCTTTAACAAAATATGAATCATTATAATTTGTTTTGAGAAATGCGATGGTTGATCAAAAAATTTAACATAATAAAATATGAAACTCTATGAGGACTTGAAACTTTAATAGCAAAAGAAATTAAAATTATAATAAACTCTAATTAAGATTGAAATTGAAATGCTAATATAAAAATTTAAAACTAGATTTTAGTTTTTAATTAATAACAATTACAGCGAAATACAAGGAATAAAGTTAATAAAATACAAAGAGTGAAGATTCTTACATGCTCAAATTTGAAACACCGCTACATCCTTCCCAAAGAAGAAGAAAAAAATGGAAGTTATGAAAAACCTGTAACAAAACGTATTAAATATTATAATTTGTTCTTGAAAGCGTACTTGTGATTGTTAGAAAATTTAAGACAATGAAAAATAAAACTCTATTCAAACTTGAAATTTTAAGAATAAAAAGAATTGAAATTCTAATAAAGTTCACTGAATATATAAAAAGTGGAACTTTAACATAATAATGACTTAGAAATTGAGACTCTATCGATTTCTGAACGATGTCAAACATTTTTATTGTGTATTTCAAGAGCAAAATTTTAAGATTTTAGTTCGATAAATAAATTAAAATACAATGTAGGACAATACTTACATTCTTGAGTTCCAGGAAAGGCTTTATCCTCTTGCGAGACCTACAACTCTACTACCGAAAACGAATGTTTAACAAAAAAAGAAAAAAAAAGAAGAATAATAGACTATTAACGCGTCCGTTATGTCAACTAACAATCGGCGAACACACTGACTCTAATTTCGCGTCTGATTATTATAATTACATTTAATAAAAGTTATTATGCTTTAAATCAATATTAAATGTGATGTAACGCAGCAAACACTGACTCTACCTTATTAGAGGTAGGGGATAGGGAAAGGAAATCTTTTTCTTTTTTCTGTCGAGTGTTTGTTTACGAAAATACTGCTTTCTTAGAACTACGAATTAATTATTATTTATTTACCATAGGTAGAATCATATATCATATCAAGAGCACGAAAATATACGTATAAATATCATACTAAGAATACGAAAGAAAATATATCGTTAGTATATTTAAAATATTTTTCAAAGTATTTTTTATCATTGTCAAATATATATATATGAATATTTCATAATACGATTGATTTGTAAAAATTATCCGCCAAATTGAATGTCCGCCATTACAACTTCAAATATTTTATGCATTACGTGACTTCGTTCTAATGCAACATGGCGCACTTTTTCTGACCGTTAAACAAATCTGCGCAATACGAAAAAGACACGATTCGCAGAACCTGTTCAAACTTGTCTGTGATAACGTACTTTCTCGAATGTAATAAAAGTTATTGAGAAAGACGAAATTAATTAACGAAATTAATAGTCAATATTATATTACAGACAATTTACGAATAATGAAGCAAAATGAAAAAGTTATTTGAATTTCTTACTCAAATGAAACAGAGTCGAGAGAATTCATGTTAAATTTATATTAAACGATCTATTCAATTTCTTCGGAAACATAATTTAATATATTCGAAAGAAAAAAATAATTTCTTTAATCTTGCCTTTTTCATCTTGGTATTCTTAATAAACCGTGAATTTAGAATTTGTTATATTAGATATTAATTAATATCACGAAATATTTATAAGAAATGGAGTTGATTTAATAGTGAATAAATATTACCTCATTTCGACGAAAAGTTATGAAATTTATCGTTAATCACCATGGCGTCCTTTTGACTTTCACCCCGTCCTTTCGAATTTCGTAGCATCCCTCTAATACATCAAAACTTCCCCCGAAATCAAATAATAGTAATTTGCACAAAAAAAGCAGAACATTAAAACAAATGTAACAACAAAAGTAACAATAGAGTGAGTTGGAACGGTAGAAAAATGTCTACCAAAGTGCCAAAGCCACTTGTCGCAAAATGACACGTATGGATATACGTCCGATCCCTCTGACTGTCCACGCTAAACTGACACCCCGCACCGCGATTTATCAAACGAGTTTCGGTTAGGGAGGAGTAGGGGGCTAGAGATGTCGGCTATCCGTGCATACACGAATAGGATTCGTCAAATTCCTGAAAGGAATATGATTCCTTGATATGAAGGAAGGAGGATATGATATGAAGGAAGGAAAGGATATGTTTTTCAGTAATAAACATATTATGTTTCAAAACAAAGAACAATACGTTAGGCTGAACAGTGAGATGAACGTAAAAGGTATAGAGAGTAAACACAAATGATTTAATATCATTTTGACGGATAAAAATGAATCTGAAACGAAGATATCTGCGCTTATACGTTGTCACTTGATTAAATAAAATTGACTAATAGATAGAAAGTTAGAAAAATATAATTTTTTCAAACATAACATGTAATAGAATATTATAAAATATTAATGGCAATGGCCTTAGGCGATCCCATTATCAAAGCACGGCATTGAAAATGTAAAACTAAATCTAATTATAAAATATTAAATTATAAAAACGTTACATAGCAAACACTGTCTCTAAGACCACATTGCACCCGGTCACAAAAAATTTCCGAAAGTAAAACTGCATTAACAGAGAAGGATGGGGGAAGTGAGCGTCTTTTTCCAGAAAATACTGCTGTTTCCAATTAATTTATTCATCAATAAAAAATATTCTATTACGAAAATAGAATATATTTGAAATATTATTTGTGCTTTGTACGATATTTCCTGATATTGACAAGTATTTATAAACATTATAAATGTAATACAATCTATCTGAAAAAATTATACTACGGATGTTCGTTTCTTACTTATAAACTACATTTTTTTAATAAATATTCAAAAATGCTTGTGACAAACCAAAATTCTATATGTAAACATATCCGAGGATAGTGTCACGACCGGCTTACTTCAAAACCGGAGATAAAGATGTGGCACTTGGCAACTTGGCAAGCACTTGGCAACAATGTATATCGCCGAAGCGAAGTGCCTAATGAACCATCAATATCCCAACGGTCCTTCCGTCGAATGTTCGATAAGAAGGCGTGTGTGGCAACAGTCGCGGACGCCTAACGAACTCGTGGATAGTGGGGAGGATTGAGGGGTGACAAAGACAAATAACCGAATCCGATCGGAAGTCGAGTTGTAAGAGTCAGTCTTAAAGAGTCACGCATAGAGTTCGGAAGTAAATCGTAAACCCAGTGTTAGAAAAAAGTAAAGTTTCTTTTTTATTTTTCATCTTAAATTTCTTTTTTATTTTATTTGTCATTTTACGTGACAAAATCATCGACAAGTTCACTCCTGTAATGATTATGATCCTGTATGTAATGATTTTAAAAACAGTACGAGTTTACGGTTGTACGAACTATTTTACGAAAAAGATAGTTATCCGACGATGTTAAAATTCTGAGCATAATGTTGATGTACGTACAACAGATACTCATGGGAAAACCCAACGAAACTAATAATAAAATCAATGAATTAGAAAAAAAAGAGCTATAGGCAAATATAATATACAGTAGCATAATCTGCATTTTATTATAAAATAATTGATCCGAGCAGAATCTATTATAAAAGAAGATTGCTGAATATGATAGACATTGTCGAATACTAATTGAATAAAATCATTTAATTAATTTTCAAAGAATTTGATATTTCTTCAAGGAATCAATAAGTCTCTCGCTAATAGCCTAATAGATCCTTTGATAGATCTAACGAAGAAATATCTAACCGCGATTACAGCCAATTAATTCATATTATTCGCTACGTAATTAATATCTGTATCACGTACAGCGATGCAGGCGGTATTGAAGAAAATAGCCATTTTATGTTACAACTATAACGAGTAAATTTACTCGTTTAACTTGAGAGGAATCAAAAAGGTACCTGACTTTTAAGTAAGCATTAAATAAGAATTTTAAATATCGCAAACAGTGATCCAAGTCTTATTCGAGAAAAGGGAACATTCTATTATTTAATTAGCACGAGTAAATGAACGAATATCGATAATATAATATAACGCTTAATATGAATTTTATCTGTCTGATTATTTAATACCTTAACTTATTTCACAGCAACGTCATCGACTGCCGTTAGGCTTTTCCTCCCTTTTTGTTCAAGCTAATTGATTGTCGAAAACTAGTATCAAAAAAGTATGAATTTAGTTTTAGCTTGTAGAAACTATTAAAATGATAAAAATGGATATCGTATTAAATTGTTAAAGACGCCTATTTACGATAAAAATTAAGAAATTGTTCGATTTGATTTTGTTATAATGGAAAAACCGCCTCTTGCTATGTAAAAAAATTGTTACCGTTTGATTAACATCCCGACACCTTGTCAAGCTATGTAAGGAACACGCAAGTCGCGCGCGAGCTTTTTCGTGCTTGAACTCCCGGAGAGTGAACATCGAAAAGGATCTTAAATATAAGGTAAGTAAAAAAAATATCAAACAATAACATTGAAACTAGTAATTTATAACGTCTAAGCCATTAATTTATAACGCTTAAGTAATTAATTTATAACATTTAAGCCATTAATTTATAACATTTAAACCATTAATAATTGAATTTTAACTATTAATTAATAACATTTAAGCTATTAATTTACAACATCCAGGCCATTAATTTAAAACATTTAAACTATTACTTTATACATTTAAACCATTAATTTCTAACATCCAAACTATTAATTTATAACATTTAAGCTATTAATTTGTAACCTATAAGCTATTAATTTACAACAATTGGACCATTAAATAACAACATTTAAAACTTTTATTTTAACATTTAAACTATTAATTAACAATATTAGAAACATTTATTTATTACATTTAAACCATTAATTTATAACATTTATACTATTAATTTATAACATTTAACCTATTAATTAATAACAATTAAACCATTAATTTATTACAATCAAACCATTAATTAACGACATTTTAACCATTACTTAATAGCAATTAAAGTATTAATTTATAATATTTAAACTGTTGAGAATTTTGGATCTTTGGAACCGAAATAATGTTATAGGAACACAAAATTTACACTTTTAATTAATATTGAAATAGTTATACATTAATTTAATGGACGATTTCTGTTATATTTATCGATACATATTTGCACGCGTCTCAGCACTTTCTTCTATACCCGACTATTAACCGACTGTTCCAGATGCTTCTAACGACTGAACTGTTTACATTCATCTGTTTTCGAGACGCCGCTACACGCATACTTCCACACACTGATACTCGCATACAAGTTCTCTTACTGCGCGTTTAACCTAGTCCAGCACAGAAAATTATACATATCACAACATAAACCACTAATTTATAACATTTGAACAACGATATCATGCTAAAAACTACTTTAATATAGTCTAGTCTAGATCATCCAAAACTGTTTGGTTTGGTTAACACACGTGTTAATTATTAAAAAAAATTATTGATAAATTAAGAAGCTGTAAATGTTCTTTTTAATTGAAATAAAGTCTTAAAGTCTTAATACTAAAGTACAATAAAACTGTCTGATACGTATCAAAAATCACTGAACGTTTTATTCTCAAACTTTTATATTAGAGTTTCAATTTACATATTTATTAGAGTTTAGTCTTTATTATTGCTAAAGTTCCATATCTTTCATTATGTATTAACGATATTAATGATATCTTATGTTTTGTTATAGATATATCACAGCTTCAACTTCTTTGTCTTCTTTGGGAATGCTGCAATGGTGGCTCAAAAGCCAAGAAACATAATCTTATTCGCAATTGTTACTGAATATTGTCCTAAATATGTTTTCTATTTCTCAATTTCATCAATTTGACTGTTTGAATACAATAAATTTGCGCGCGCTCGTGTATACGAAAATCGAGCGTTCCTATTGGTGGAATATATTGCGAAGTCATATCGGGCGTTCCTATTGGTTCGGAATATTGGAAAGACGTAGTTTCAACCGAGCCGAGCGGTGACACACTCCTGAAATTCGTGCAGCGAAAATTTGTCTTGTCGTGCGTTATCCTGCTGTTAGTACCTTGATTTCGACTTTATCAACGATTCTACACTTTCATCTAGTTCATTCAAATAGCACGTTCGTATTTAATCGTTTATTGATTATAATCTTAGTAAAATTATACTGTATCTGGAAATTTTCTTTTACTTTTATCATTGACTGCGCATTTGGCAATTTACAGTTATTGATCGTTTATATTATCGATCTTTGAGGTAGAATTTTTGTTCTATTATTACTTTATTTCACTATAGTTAGTTTCATTGTTGTAAGTTATTGATTTATTGTACATTTATTCTTGACTGTATTTCTGTTGGGATTACGTTAAAATTATCGATAATTCACATTACCGGCCTTTACTATAATTTGTTCTGTTACTGAAAATTATTGGTTTTGTCGTACATTTATTTGAAATTGTTGGTTTTCTTTTGTGTAGATTATTGACTAGTCACTACTGAAAAGACTGAAAGAATACCGATTCACAATCGATAATTCGGACTGAAACAAGATGGACGTCATAGATAATTATTTATATATCGAATCGTTGATTTCTCATGCAGATTTGGTAATGATTGCAGTATTATAACAAAGCAGAGGTACGTACACAACTATTTTCTTCTTTATTGGATCAATAGTAATCGATATTTGCTAAATAATTGCTATACAGCTTACGATTGGCATATAATAACATCATTTTATAAATAGTTGCATAATTTGTTGAAAATATTAGATTATCGTTAATAATCGGATATACTATTAAGTAATTAATTAATGTTTTTATATTAATATATAGCAAATTATGCAAATCATTTAATTGTTATTAGAAAACAATCTATTGCGAAGTTGTTATATTTTTGTATATTGAAATGAGAAAATATTAATATAATATAATATAATGAGAAAAATTTTTATAGTAATTATATTTTAACACAATTTCAATTTGTATTGTTATTAATATTTCAAGTTTGAATAGAGTTTTATATTTCATTAGTTTATACTTCTTTAACAATAAACGATATATTTTTAAGAACAAATTATAATATTTCATATGTTTTGTTTCAGTTTTTCATAATTTCTACTTTTTCCTGTGCTTTGGAAAGGACGCAGTGATGCTTCAGAACTAAGCATGTAAGAATCTTTGCATATTGTATTCCAATTAATTTTATTCCTTGTATTTTGCTTTAATTATTCAAAATAACAAAAACAAGTCTGATTTTATACTTTAATATCAGAGTTTCAGTTGTTACAGTAATTAGAGTTCACTAACAATTTAACTTTTTTATTGTTATTAAAGTTTAAGGTTTTCATAGAATTCCATATTACGTTATTTAACATTTTTTTGCTGAATCATTACTTAAGTTTCAAAATAAATTATTCACGCGTGTATTATTTATATATCTATAAAAAGACATATGTTTTGTTAAAGGTTTATCACTCCTTCTTCTTCCTCCTGCTTCCTGAAAAGGACCTAGTGGTACTTCAAAAGCCAAGAATGTAAGTAATATATAAATTATTTAATTGTATTGCTATGTATTTCAATTTGCTACTCCTAATTTGAATATTGTCATTAAAATTTTAATAGAGATTAATAGACATTAATCTTCCACTGCATTAAATTTTCCAATTAATTAACGTCATATTTAAGAGCAAATTATAATATTCCATACATCGTTACAGTGTTTTCCATGATGGGATTGCATGACTCCTCCTTGATAACGGTCTTCACGACGACTTTTCCTGGGCTACCATAGCATCGATGACTACGTTCCTCGCATCTTATCGCATGAGTCGCATGCATTTTTGTCCTTCTGGTCACTCAATCATGTCATAGGACGAAAGGTCCGAATCGATACGGGTGATTGGTTGTATTACGTAGAATTTTTTGCGAGCACAGTGACCGCGGGTATTTATTATACCCGTAAATAGTAACATTTTCTTTTTCTGTATATTATTTATTAGTTCAGGATAGATCTTCTTGCATATCGCGTTTTTGTTTATGTTATATACATGATAATGAACTATTTTATATTGACAATATTAATAATACTACTAACTGATAAAAATGAAATTATATTAACAATTAATTTGAATATTTGTGATTGAAGACATGTATGTTCACTATAATCACTTTTAAAGTTGGAGTGCACTAAAAATGTATATCTACAGAGAGTTGCAATGATTTAATTAAATATTTCGTAGTGATGAAGTCGGATGCCCTCCGACTTCGTTGCATTAAAAATTGCAATTATGACATACTTAATAATAACGATAATAAATAATTTTTTATTTCACCTTCTTTTCTCTGATGGCACTATCATGATGGATTTGATTGTTTGCCATTCATTTTTGAATTAGAGTATTAATTTAAAAAATACATATAGGGATAGTAAAGTTCAGTTCTGTCGTACAAATATGAAATTTTATGTGCAAGAAGAAATTTCGCGACAGGAAAATTTTGGAATCAAAGCAACAAGTTTTGAATACTGCTTTTATACATTCGAAAATGTGCTTTGACGAAGGAATTGCCTGAGATTGTTTGCAATAATATCTAACTTTCGTAATACCACATAACGTTATACGTTATATCGCAATACCATATAACGTTATACGTTATATGGTAATGCTACATAACGTTATACGTTATATGGTAATGCTACATAACGTTATACGTTACATCGTATTGCTACATAACGTTATACGTTATATCATTCTGCTACATAACGTTATACGTTATATCGTGAAGCTACATAACGTTATACGTTATATCTTTCTGCTACATAACGTTGTACGTTATATCGTAATGCTACATAGCGTTATACGTTATATCTTACTGCTACATAACGTCATACGTTATATCGTATTGTTACATAACGTTATAAGTTATATGGTAATGCTACATAACGTTATACGTTATATGGTAATGCTACATAACGTTATACGTTACATCGTATTGCTACATAACGTTATACGTTATATCATTCTGCTACATAACGTTATACGTTATATCGTGAAGCTACATAACGTTATACGTTATATCTTTCTGCTACATAACGTTGTACGTTATATCGTAATGCTACATAGCGTTATACGTTATATCTTACTGCTACATAACGTCATACGTTATATCGTATTGTTACATAACGTTATACGTTATATCGTAATGCTACATAACGTTATACGCTATATCGTAAAGCTACATAACGTTATACGTTATGTCGTACTGCTACATAACGTTATACGTTATATGGTAATGCTACATAACGTTATACGTTATAACGTAATGCAACATAACGTTATACGTTATATCCTAATGCTACATAACGTTATACATAATATTGTAAGGCTACATAACGTTATACGTTACATCGTAATGCTACATAACGTTATACGTTATATCTTACTGCTACATACCGTTAAACGTTATATCGTAATGCTACATAACGTTATACGCTATATCGTAGTGCTACATAACGTTATACGTTATAACGTAATACTACATAACGTTATACGTTATAACGTATTACCATATAACGTTATACATTACATCGTAATGCTATATAACGTTATACCTTATATCGTAATGCTACATAACGTTATACGCTATATCGTAATGCTACATAACGTTTATACGTTATAACGTATTACCATATCACGTTATACGTTATATCGTAATGCTATGTAACCTTATACCTTATATCGTAATGCTACATAACGTTATACGCTATATCGTAATGCTACATAACGTCTATACGATATGTCGTACTGCTGCATAACGTTATACGTTATATGGTAATGCTACATAACGTTATACGTTATATCGTAATGCTACATAACGTTATACGCTATATTGTAATGCTACATAACGTTATACGTTATGTCGTACTGCTACATAACGTTATACGTTATATGGTAATGCTACATAACGTTATACGTTATAACGTAATGCAACATAACGTTATACGTTATATCGTAATGCCACATAACGTTATACCTAATATCGTAATGCTACATAACGTTATACGCTATATTGTAATGCTACATAACGTTATACGTTATGTCGTACTGCTACATAACGTTATACGCTATATGGTGATGCTACATAACGTTATACGTTATAACGTAATGCAACATAACGTTATACGTTACATCGTAATGCTACATGACGTTATACCTAATATCGTAATGCTACATAACGTTATACGTTACATCGTAATGCTACATAACGTTATACGTTATATCTTACTGCTACATAACGTTATACGTTATATCGTAATGCTACATAACGTTATACTTTATATCGTAATGCTACATAGCGTTATGCGTTATATCTTTCTGCTACATAACGTTATACGTTATATCGTAATACTACATAGCGTTATAAGATATATCTTACTACGACATAACGTCATACGTTATATCGTAATGCTACATAACGTTATACGTTATATCGTAATGCTACATAACGTTATACGTTATAACGTACTACCATATCACGTTATACGTTATATCGTAATGCTATATAACGTTATACCTTATATCGTAATGCTACATAACGTTATACGCTATATCGTAATGCTACATAACGTTTATACGATATGTCGTACTGCTACATAACGTTATACGTTATATGCTAATGCTACATAACGTTATACGTTATATCGTAATGCTACATAACGTTATACGCTATATTGTAATGCTACATAACGTTATACGTTATGTCGTACTGCTACATAACGTTATACGTTATATGGTAATGCTACATAACGTTATACGTTATAACGTAATGCAACATAACGTTATACGTTATATCTTACTGCTACATAACGTTATACGTTATATCGTAATGCTACATAACGTTATACGTTATAACGTATTACCATATCACGTTATACGTTATATCGTAATGCTATATAACGTTATACCTTATATCGTAATGCTACATAACGTTATACGCTATATCGTAATGCTACATAACGTTTATACGTTATAACGTATTACCATATCACGTTATACGTTATATCGTAATGCTATGTAACCTTATACCTTATATCGTAATGCTACATAACGTTATACGCTATATCGTAATGCTACATAACGTTTATACGATATGTCGTACTGCTACATAACGTTATACGTTATATGGTAATGCTACATAACGTTATACGTTATATCGTAATGCTACATAACGTTATACGCTATATTGTAATGCTACATAACGTTATACGTTATGTCGTACTGCTACATAACGTTATACGTTATATGGTAATGCTACATAACGTTATACGTTATAACGTAATGCAACATAACGTTATACGTTATATCTTACTGCTACATAACGTTATACGTTATATCGTAATGCTACATAACGTTATACGTTATATGGTAATGCTACATAACGTTATACGCAATAACGTACTGCTACATAACGTTATACGTTATATCGTACTGCTACATAACGTTATACGTTATGTCGTACTGCTACATAACGTTATACGTTATATCGTAATGCTACATAACGTTATACGTTATATCTTACTGCTACATAACGTCATACGTTATATCGTATTGTTACATAACGTTATACGTTATATCGTAATGCTACATAACGTTATACGTTATATCGTAATGCTACATAACGTTATACGTTATATCTTTCTGCTACATAACGATATACCTTATATCATAATGCTACATAACGTTATACGTTATATGGTAATGCTACATAACGTTATACGCAATAACGTACTGCTACATAACGTTATACGTTATATCGTACTGCTACATAACGTTATACGTTATATCATTCTGCTACATAACGTTATACGTTACAACGTATTACCATATCACGTTATACGTTATATCGTAATGCTACATAACGTTATACGTTATATCGTAATGCTAAATAACGCTATACGTTATATTTTACTGCTACATAACGTTATACGTTATATCGTAATGCTAAATAACGTTATACGTTATATTTTACTGCTACATAACGTTATACGTTATATCGTAATGCTACATAACGTTATACGTTATGTCGTAATGCTACATAACGTTATACGTTATGTCGTACTGCTACATAACGTTATACGTTATATCGTAATGCTACATAACGTTATACGTTATATCTTACTGCTACATAACGTCATACGTTATATCGTATTGTTACATAACGTTATACGTTATATCGTAATGCTACATAACGTTATACGTTATATCTTTCTGCTACATAACGATATACCTTATATCATAATGCTACATAACGTTATACGTTATATGGCAATGCTACATAACGTTATACGCAATAACGTACTGCTACATAACGTTATACGTTATATCGTAATGCTACATAACGTTATACGTTGTATCGTAATGCTACATAACGTTATACGTTATATCGTAATGCTACATAACGTTATACGTTATATCGTAATGCTACATAACGTTATACATAATATTGTAAGGCAACATAACGTTATACGTTACATCGTAATGCTACATAACGTTATACGTTATATCTTACAGTTACATATCGTTAAACGTTATATCGTAATGCTACATAACGTTATACGCTATATCGTAATGCTACATAACGTTATACGTTATAACGTAATACTACATAACGTTATACGTTATAACGTATTACCATATAACGTTATACATTACATCGTAATGCTACATAACGTTATACGTTATGTCGTAATGCTACATAACGTTATACGTTATGTCGTACTGCTACATAACGTTATACGTTATATCGTAATGCTACATAACGTTATACGTTATATCTTACTGCTACATAACGTTATACGTTATATCGTAATGCTGCATAACGTTATACGTTATATCGTAATGCTACATAACGTTATGCATTATATCTTTCAGCTACATAACGTTATACATTATATCGTAATGCTACATAACGTTATACGTTACATCGTATTGCTACATAACGTTATACGTTATATCTTTCTGCTACATAACGTTATACGTTATATCGTAATGCTACATAACGTTATACGTTATATCGTAATGCTACATAACGTTATACGTTATATCTTACTGCTACATAACGTTATACGTTATATCGTAATGCTACATATCGTTATTCGTTATATCGTAATGCTACACAGCGTTATACGTTATATCTTTCTGCTACATAACGTCATACGTTATATCGAAATGCTACATAACGTTATACGATATAACGTAATACTACATAACGTTATACGTTATAACGTAATACTACATAGCGTTATACGTTATATTGTAATGCTACATAACTTTGTACGTCATATCGTAATGATACATAACGTTATACGTTATATCGTAATGCTACATAACGTTATACGTTATATCGTACTGCTACATAACGTTATACGTTATATCATTCTGCTACATAACGTTATACGTTACAACGTATTACCATATCATTTTATACGTTATATCGTAATGCTACATAACGTTATACGTTATATCGTAATGCTAAATAACGTTATACGTTATATCTTACTGCTACATAACGTTATACGTTATATCGTAATGCTACATAACGTTATACGTTATATCGTGAAGCTACATAACGTTATACGCTATATCTTTCTGCTACATAACGTTATACGTTATATCGTAATGCTACATAGCGTTATACGTTATATCTTACTGCTACATAACGTCATACGTTATATCGTATTGTTACATAACGTTATACGTTATATCGTAATGCTACATAACGTTATACGTTATATCTTTCTGCTACATAACGATATACCTTATATCATAATGCTACATAACGTTATACGTTATATGGTAATGCTACATAACGTTATACGCTATAACGTACTGCTACATAACGTTATACGTTATATCGTAATGCTACATAACGTTATAAGTTGTATCGTAATGCTACATAACGTTATACGTTATATCGTAATGCTACATAACGTTATACGCTATATCGTAAAGCTACATAACGTTATACGTTATGTCGTACTGCTACATAACGTTATACGTTATATGGTAATGCTACATAACGTTATACGTTATATCGTAATGCTACATAACGTTATACATAATATTGTAAGGCTACATAACGTTATACGTTACATCGTAATGCTACATAACGTTATACGTTATATCTTACTGCTATATACCGTTAAACGTTATATCGTAATGCTACATAACGTTATACGCTATATCGTAATGCTACATAACGTTATACGTTATAACGTAATACTACATAACGTTATACGTTATAACGTATTACCATATAACGTTATACATTACATCGTAATGCTACATAACGTTATACGTTATGTCGTAATGCTACATAACGTTATACGTTATGTCGTACTGCTACATAACGTTATACGTTATATGGTAATGCTACATAACGTTATACGTTATAACGTAATGCAACATAAAGTTATACGTTATATCGTAATGCTACATAACGTTATACCTTATATCGTAATGCTACATAACGTTATACGCTATATCGTAAAGCTACATAACGTTATACGTTATGTCGTACTGCTACATAACGTTATACGTTATATGGTAATGCTACATAACGTTATACGTTATAACGTAATGCAACATAACGTTATACGTTATATCGTAATGCTACATAACGTTATACGTAATATTGTAAGGCTACATAACGTTATACGTTACATCGTAATGCTACATAACGTTATACGTTATATCTTACTGCTACATACCGTTAAACGTTATATCGTAATGCTACATAACGTTATACGCTATATCGTAATGCTACATAACGTTATACGTTATAACGTAATACTACATAACGTTATACGTTATAACGTATTACCATATAACGTTATACATTACATCGTAATGCTATATAACGTTATACCTTATATCGTAATGCTACATAACGTTATACGCTATATCGTAATGCTACATAACGTTTATACGTTATAACGTATTACCATATCACGTTATACGTTATATCGTAATGCTATGTAACCTTATACCTTATATCGTAATGCTACATAACGTTATACGCTATATCGTAATGCTACATAACGTTTATACGATATGTCGTACTGCTACATAACGTTATACGTTATATGGTAATGCTACATAACGTTATACGTTATATCGTAATGCTACATAAAGTTATACGCTATATTGTAATGCTACATAACGTTATACGTTATGTCGTACTGCTACATAACGTTATACGTTATATCGTAATGCTACATAACGTTATACATAATATTGTAAGGCTACATAACGTTATACGTTACATCGTAATGCTACATAACGTTATACGTTATATCTTACTGCTATATACCGTTAAACGTTATATCGTAATGCTACATAACGTTATACGCTATATCGTAATGCTACATAACGTTATACGTTATAACGTAATACTACATAACGTTATACGTTATAACGTATTACCATATAACGTTATACATTACATCGTAATGCTACATAACGTTATACGTTATGTCGTAATGCTACATAACGTTATACGTTATGTCGTACTGCTACATAACGTTATACGTTATATGGTAATGCTACATAACGTTATACGTTATAACGTAATGCAACATAAAGTTATACGTTATATCGTAATGCTACATAACGTTATACCTTATATCGTAATGCTACATAACGTTATACGCTATATCGTAAAGCTACATAACGTTATACGTTATGTCGTACTGCTACATAACGTTATACGTTATATGGTAATGCTACATAACGTTATACGTTATAACGTAATGCAACATAACGTTATACGTTATATCGTAATGCTACATAACGTTATACGTAATATTGTAAGGCTACATAACGTTATACGTTACATCGTAATGCTACATAACGTTATACGTTATATCTTACTGCTACATACCGTTAAACGTTATATCGTAATGCTACATAACGTTATACGCTATATCGTAATGCTACATAACGTTATACGTTATAACGTAATACTACATAACGTTATACGTTATAACGTATTACCATATAACGTTATACATTACATCGTAATGCTATATAACGTTATACCTTATATCGTAATGCTACATAACGTTATACGCTATATCGTAATGCTACATAACGTTTATACGTTATAACGTATTACCATATCACGTTATACGTTATATCGTAATGCTATGTAACCTTATACCTTATATCGTAATGCTACATAACGTTATACGCTATATCGTAATGCTACATAACGTTTATACGATATGTCGTACTGCTACATAACGTTATACGTTATATGGTAATGCTACATAACGTTATACGTTATATCGTAATGCTACATAAAGTTATACGCTATATTGTAATGCTACATAACGTTATACGTTATGTCGTACTGCTACATAACGTTATACGTTATATGGTAATGCTACATAACGTTATACGTTATAACGTAATGCAACATAACGTTATACGTTATATCGTAATGCCACATAACGTTATACCTAATATCGTAATGCTACATAACGTTATACGCTATATTGTAATGCTACATAACGTTATACGTTATGTCGTACTGCTACATAACGTTATACGCTATATGGTGATGCTACATAACGTTATACGTTATAACGTAATGCAACATAACGTTATACGTTACATCGTAATGCTACATGACGTTATACCTAATATCGTAATGCTACATAACGTTATACGTTACATCGTAATGCTACATAACGTTATACGTTATATCTTACTGCTACATAACGTTATACTTTATATCGTAATGCTACATAACGTTATGCGTTATATCTTTCTGCTACATAACGTTATACGTTATATCGTAATACTACATAGCGTTATACGATATATCTTACTACGACATAACGTCATACGTTATATCGTAATGCTACATAACGTTATACGTTATATCGTAATGCTACATAACGTTATACGTTATAACGTACTACCATATCACGTTATACGTTATATCGTAATGCTATATAACGTTATACCTTATATCGTAATGCTACATAACGTTATACGCTATATCGTAATGCTACATAACGTTTATACGATATGTCGTACTGCTACATAACGTTATACGTTATATGCTAATGCTACATAACGTTATACGTTATATCGCAATGCTACATAACGTTATACGCTATATTGTAATGCTACATAACGTTATACGTTATGTCGTACTGCTACATAACGTTATACGTTATATGGTAATGCTACATAACGTTATACGTTATAACGTAATGCACCATAACGTTATACGTTATATCTTACTGCTACATAACGTTATACGTTATATCGTAATGCTACATAACGTTATACGTTATAACGTATTACCATATCACGTTATACGTTATATCGTAATGCTATATAACGTTATACCTTATATCGTAATGCTACATAACGTTATACGCTATATCGTAATGCTACATAACGTTTATACGTTATAACGTATTACCATATCACGTTATACGTTATATCGTAATGCTATGTAACCTTATACCTTATATCGTAATGCTACATAACGTTATACGCTATATCGTAATGCTACATAACGTTTATACGATATGTCGTACTGCTACATAACGTTATACGTTATATGGTAATGCTACATAACGTTATACGTTATATCGTAATGCTACATAACGTTATGCATTATATCTTTCTGCTACATAACGTTATACGTTATGTCGTACTGCTACATAACGTTATACGTTATATGGTAATGCTACATAACGTTATACGTTATAACGTAATGCAACATAACGTTATACGTTATATCTTACTGCTACATAACGTTATACGTTATATCGTAATGCTACATAACGTTATACGTTATAACGTAATGCAACATAAAGTTATACGTTATATCGTAATGCTACATAACGTTATACCTTATATCGTAATGCTACATAACGTTATACGCTATATCGTAAAGCTACATAACGTTATACGTTATGTCGTACTGCTACATAACGTTATACGTTATATGGTAATGCTACATAACGTTATACGTTATAACGTAATGCAACATAACGTTATACGTTATATCGTAATGCTACATAACGTTATACGTAATATTGTAAGGCTACATAACGTTATACGTTACATCGTAATGCTACATAACGTTATACGTTATATCTTACTGCTACATACCGTTAAACGTTATATCGTAATGCTACATAACGTTATACGCTATATCGTAATGCTACATAACGTTATACGTTATAACGTAATACTACATAACGTTATACGTTATAACGTATTACCATATAACGTTATACATTACATCGTAATGCTATATAACGTTATACCTTATATCGTAATGCTACATAACGTTATACGCTATATCGTAATGCTACATAACGTTTATACGTTATAACGTATTACCATATCACGTTATACGTTATATCGTAATGCTATGTAACCTTATACCTTATATCGTAATGCTACATAACGTTATACGCTATATCGTAATGCTACATAACGTTTATACGATATGTCGTACTGCTACATAACGTTATACGTTATATGGTAATGCTACATAACGTTATACGTTATATCGTAATGCTACATAAAGTTATACGCTATATTGTAATGCTACATAACGTTATACGTTATGTCGTACTGCTACATAACGTTATACGTTATATGGTAATGCTACATAACGTTATACGTTATAACGTAATGCAACATAACGTTATACGTTATATCGTAATGCCACATAACGTTATACCTAATATCGTAATGCTACATAACGTTATACGCTATATTGTAATGCTACATAACGTTATACGTTATGTCGTACTGCTACATAACGTTATACGCTATATGGTGATGCTACATAACGTTATACGTTATAACGTAATGCAACATAACGTTATACGTTACATCGTAATGCTACATGACGTTATACCTAATATCGTAATGCTACATAACGTTATACGTTACATCGTAATGCTACATAACGTTATACGTAATATCTTACTGCTACATAACGTTATACTTTATATCGTAATGCTACATAACGTTATGCGTTATATCTTTCTGCTACATAACGTTATACGTTATATCGTAATACTACATAGCGTTATACGATATATCTTACTACGACATAACGTCATACGTTATATCGTAATGCTACATAACGTTATACGTTATATCGTAATGCTACATAACGTTATACGTTATAACGTACTACCATATCACGTTATACGTTATATCGTAATGCTATATAACGTTATACCTTATATCGTAATGCTACATAACGTTATACGCTATATCGTAATGCTACATAACGTTTATACGATATGTCGTACTGCTACATAACGTTATACGTTATATGCTAATGCTACATAACGTTATACGTTATATCGCAATGCTACATAACGTTATACGCTATATTGTAATGCTACATAACGTTATACGTTATGTCGTACTGCTACATAACGTTATACGTTATATGGTAATGCTACATAACGTTATACGTTATAACGTAATGCAACATAACGTTATACGTTATATCTTACTGCTACATAACGTTATACGTTATATCGTAATGCTACATAACGTTATACGTTATAACGTATTACCATATCACGTTATACGTTATATCGTAATGCTATATAACGTTATACCTTATATCGTAATGCTACATAACGTTATACGCTATATCGTAATGCTACATAACGTTTATACGTTATAACGTATTACCATATCACGTTATACGTTATATCGTAATGCTATGTAACCTTATACCTTATATCGTAATGCTACATAACGTTATACGCTATATCGTAATGCTACATAACGTTTATACGATATGTCGTACTGCTACATAACGTTATACGTTATATGGTAATGCTACATAACGTTATACGTTATATCGTAATGCTACATAACGTTATACGCTATATTGTAATGCTACATAACGTTATACGTTATGTCGTACTGCTACATAACGTTATACGTTATATGGTAATGCTACATAACGTTATACGTTATAACGTAATGCAACATAACGTTATACGTTATATCGTAATGCCACATAACGTTATACCTAATATCGTAATGATACATAACATTATACGCTATATTGTAATGCTACATAACGTTATACGTTATGTCGTACTGCTACATAACGTTATACGTTATATGGTGATGCTACATAACGTTATACGTTATAACGTAATGCAACATAACGTTATACGTTATATCGTAATGCTACATGACGTTATACCTAATATCGTAATGCTACATAACGTTATACGTTACATCGTAATGCTACATAACGTTATACGTTATATCTTACTGCTACATAACGTTATACGTTATATCGTAATGCTACATAACGATATACGTTATATCGTAATGCTACATAACGTTATGCGTTATATCTTTCTGCTACATAACGTTATACGTTATAACGTAATACTACATAACGTTATACGTTATAACGTAATACTATATAACGTTATACGCTATATCGTACTGCTACATAACGTTATACGTTATATCGTAATGCTACACAACGTTATACGTTGTATCGTAATGCTACATAACGTTATACGTTATATCGTAATGCTACATAACGTTATACGTTATATCGTAATGCTACATAACGTTATACGTTATAACGTAATACTACCTAACGTTATACGTTATAACGTAATACTACATAACGTTATACGTTATAACGTAATACTATATAACGTTATACGTTATATCGTTATGCTACATAACGTTATACGTTATATGGTAATGCTACATAACGTTATACGTTATAACGTATTACCATATAACGTTATACGTTACATCGTAATGTTACATAACGTTATACGTTATATCGTAATGCTACATAACGTTATACGTTATATCGTACTGCTACATAACGTTATACGTTATATGGTAATGCTACATAACGTTATACGTTATATCGTACTGCTACATAACGTTATACGTTATATGGTAATGCTACATAACGTTATACGTAATAACGTATTACTATATAACGTTATACGTTACATCGTAATGCTACATAACGTTATACGTTATATCGTATTGCTACATAACGATATACCTTATATCGTAATGCTACATAACGTTATACGTTATATCGTAATGCTACATAACGTTATACGTTACATCGTAATGCTACATAACGTTATACGTTATAACGTAATGCAACATTACGTTATACGTTATATCGTAATGATACAAACGTTACACGTTATGTCGTAACGCTACATAACGTTATACGTTATATCGTAATGCTACATAACGTTATGCGTTATATCCTAATGCTATATAACGGTATACGTTATATCCTAATGCTACATAACGTTATACGCTGTATCGTAATGCTACATAACGTTATACATTATATCGTAATGCTACATAACGTTATACGTTATATCGTAATGCTACATAACGTTATGCATTATATCTTTCTGCTACATAACGTTATACATTATATCGTAATGCTACATAACGTTATACGTTACATCGTATTGCTACATAACGTTATACGCTATATCTTTCTGCTACATAACGTTATACGTTATATCGTAATGCTACATAACGTTATACGTTATATCGTAATGCTACATAACGTTATACGTTATATCTTACTGCTACATAACGTTATACGTTATATCGTAATGCTACATATCGTTATTCGTTATATCGTAATGCTACACAGCGTTATACGTTATATCTTTCTGCTACATAACGTCATACGTTATATCGAAATGCTACATAACGTTGTACGATATAACGTAATATTACATAACGTTATACGTTATAACGTAATACTACATAGCGTTATACGTTATATTGTAATGCTACATAACGTTGTACGTCATATCGTAATGCTACATAACGTTATACGTTATATCGTAATGCTACATAACGTTATACGTTATATCGTACTGCTACATAACGTTATACGTTATATCATTCTGCTACATAACGTTATACGTTACAACGTATTACCATATCACGTTATACGTTATATCGTAATGCTACATAACGTTATACGTTATATCGTAATGCTAAATAACGTTATACGTTACATCGTAATGCTACATAACGTTATACATTATATGGTAATGCTACATATTGTTATACGTTATATCGTAATGCTACATAACGTTATACGTTGTATCGTAATGCTACATAACGTTGTACGTTATATCGCAATGCTACATAACGTTATACGTTATATCTTAATGCTACATAACGTTATACGTTATGACGTAATGCTACATAACGTTATACGTTATATCGTAATGCTACATAACGTTATACGTTATATCGTAATGCCACATAACGTTATACCTAATATCGTAATGATACATAACGTTATACGCTATATTGTAATGCTACATAACGTTATACGTTATGTCGTACTGCTACATAACGTTATACGTTATATGGTGATGCTACATAACGTTATACGTTATAACGTAATGCAACATAACGTTATACGTTATATCGTAATGCTACATGACGTTATACCTAATATCGTAATGCTACATAACGTTATACGTTACATCGTAATGCTACATAACGTTATACGTTATATCTTACTGCTACATAACGTTATACGTTATATCGTAATGCTACATAACGATATACGTTATATCGTAATGCTACATAACGTTATGCGTTATATCTTTCTGCTACATAACGTTATACGTTATAACGTAATACTACATAACGTTATACGTTATAACGTAATACTATATAACGTTATACGCTATATCGTACTGCTACATAACGTTATACGTTATATCGTAATGCTACATAACGTTATACGTTGTATCGTAATGCTACATAACGTTATACGTTATATCGTAATGCTACATAACGTTATACGTTATAACGTAATACTACCTAACGTTATACGTTATAACGTAATACTACATAACGTTATACGTTATAACGTAATACTATATAACGTTATACGTTATATCGTTATGCTACATAACGTTATACGTTATATGGTAACGCTACATAACGTTATACGTTATAACGTATTACCATATAACGTTATACGTTACATCGTAATGTTACATAACGTTATACGTTATATCGTAATGCTACATAACGTTATACGTTATATCGTACTGCTACATAACGTTATACGTTATATGGTAATGCTACATAACGTTATACGTTATATCGTACTGCTACATAACGTTATACGTTATATGGTAATGCTACATAACGTTATACGTAATAACGTATTACTATATAACGTTATACGTTACATCGTAATGCTACATAACGTTATACGTTATATCGTATTGCTACATAACGATATACCTTATATCGTAATGCTACATAACGTTATACGTTATATCGTAATGCTACATAACGTTATACGTTACATCGTAATGCTACATAACGTTATACGTTATAACGTAATGCAACATTACGTTATACGTTATATCGTAATGATACAAACGTTACACGTTATGTCGTAACGCTACATAACGTTATACGTTATATCGTAATGCTACATAACGTTATGCGTTATATCCTAATGCTATATAACGGTATACGTTATATCCTAATGCTACATAACGTTATACGCTGTATCGTAATGCTACATAACGTTATACATTATATCGTAATGCTACATAACGTTATACGTTATATCGTAATGCTACATAACGTTATGCATTATATCTTTCTGCTACATAACGTTATACATTATATCGTAATGCTACATAACGTTATACGTTATATCGTACTGCTACATAACGTTATACGTTATATCATTCTGCTACATAACGTTATACGTTACAACGTATTACCATATCACGTTATACGTTATATCGTAATGCTACATAACGTTGTACGATATAACGTAATACTACATAACGTTATACGTTATAACGTAATACTACATAGCGTTATACGTTATATTGTAATGGTACATAACGTTGTACGTCATATCGTAATGCTACATAACGTTATACGTTATATCGTAATGCTACATAACGTTATACGTTATATCGTACTGCTACATAACGTTATACGTTATATCATTCTGCTACATAACGTTATACGTTACAACGTATTACCATATCACGTTATACGTTATATCGTAATGCTACATAACGTTATACGTTATATCGTAATGCTAAATAACGTTATACGTTACATCGTAATGCTACATAACGTTATACATTATATGGTAATGCTACATATTGTTATACGTTATATCGTAATGCTACATAACGTTATACGTTGTATCGTAATGCTACATAACGTTGTACGTTATATCGCAATGCTACATAACGTTATACGTTATATCTTAATGCTACATAACGTTATACGTTATGACGTAATGCTACATAACGTTATACGTTATATCGTAATGATACAAACGTTACACGTTATATCGTAATGCTACATATCGTTATTCGTTATATCGTAATGCTACACAGCGTTATACGTTATATCTTTCTGCTACATAACGTCATACGTTATATCGAAATGCTACATAACGTTGTACGATATAACGTAATACTACATAACGTTATACGTTATAACGTAATACTACATAGCGTTATACGTTATATTGTAATGCTACATAACGTTGTACGTCATATCGTAATGCTACATAACGTTATACGTTATATCGTAATGCTACATAACGTTATACGTTATATCGTACTGCTACATAACGTTATACGTTATATCATTCTGCTACATAACGTTATACGTTACAACGTATTACCATATCACGTTATACGTTATATCGTAATGCTACATAACGTTATACGTTATATCGTAATGCTAAATAACGTTATACGTTACATCGTAATGCTACATAACGTTATACATTATATGGTAATGCTACATATTGTTATACGTTATATCGTAATGCTACATAACGTTATACGTTGTATCGTAATGCTACATAACGTTGTACGTTATATCGCAATGCTACATAACGTTATACGTTATATCTTAATGCTACATAACGTTATACGTTATGACGTAATGCTACATAACGTTATACGTTATATCGTAATGCTACATAACGTTATACGTTTTATCGTAATGCTACATAACGTTATACGTTATATCGTAATGCTACATAACGTTTATACGTTATAACGTATTACCATATCACGTTATACGTTATATCGTAATGCTATGTAACCTTATACCTTATATCGTAATGCTACATAACGTTATACGCTATATCGTAATGCTACATAACGTTTATACGATATGTCGTACTGCTACATAACGTTATACGTTATATGGTAATGCTACATAACGTTATACGTTATATCGTAATGCTACATAACGTTATACGCTATATTGTAATGCTACATAACGTTATACGTTATGTCGTACTGCTACATAACGTTATACGTTATATGGTAATGCTACATAACGTTATACGTTATAACGTAATGCAACATAACGTTATACGTTATATCTTACTGCTACATAACGTTATACGTTATATCGTAATGCTACATAACGTTATACGTTATAACGTATTACCATATCACGTTATACGTTATATCGTAATGCTATATAACGTTATACCTTATATCGTACTGCTACATAACGTTATACGCTATATCGTAATGCTACATAACGTTTATACGTTATAACGTATTACCATATCACGTTATACGTTATATCGTAATGCTATGTAACCTTATACCTTATATCGTAATGCTACATAACGTTATACGCTATATCGTAATGCTACATAACGTTTATACGATATGTCGTACTGCTACATAACGTTATACGTTATATGGTAATGCTACATAACGTTATACGTTATATCGTAATGCTACATAACGTTATACGCTATATTGTAATGCTACATAACGTTATACGTTATGTCGTACTGCTACATAACGTTATACGTTATATGGTAATGCTACATAACGTTATACGTTATAACGTAATGCAACATAACGTTATACGTTATATCGTAATGCCACATAACGTTATACCTAATATCGTAATGATACATAACGTTATACGCTATATTGTAATGCTACATAACGTTATACGTTATGTCGTACTGCTACATAACGTTATACGTTATATGGTGATGCTACATAACGTTATACGTTATAACGTAATGCAACATAACGTTATACGTTATATCGTAGTGCTACCTGACGTTATACCTAATATCGTAATGCTACATAACGTTATACGTTACATCGTAATGCTACATAACGTTATACGTTATATCTTACTGCTACATAACGTTATACGTTATATCGTAATGCTACATAACGATATACGTTATATCGTAATGCTACATAACGTTATGCGTTATATCTTTCTGCTACATAACGTTATACGTTATAACGTAATACTACATAACGTTATACGTTATAACGTAATACTATATAACGTTATACGCTATATCGTACTGCTACATAACGTTATACGTTATATCGTAATGCTACATAACGTTATACGTTGTATCGTAATGCTACATAACGTTATACGTTATATCGTAATGCTACATAACGTTATACGTTATATCGTAATGCTACATAACGTTATACGTTATAACGTAATACTACCTAACGTTATACGTTATAACGTAATACTACATAACGTTATACGTTATAACGTAATACTATATAACGTTATACGTTATATCGTTATGCTACATAACGTTATACGTTATATGGTAATGCTACATAACGTTATACGTTATAACGTATTACCATATAACGTTATACGTTACATCGTAATGTTACATAACGTTATACGTTATATCGTAATGCTACATAACGTTATACGTTATATCGTACTGCTACATAACGTTATACGTTATATGGTAATGCTACATAACGTTATACGTTATATCGTACTGCTACATAACGTTATACGTTATATGGTAATGCTACATAACGTTATACGTAATAACGTATTACTATATAACGTTATACGTTACATCGTAATGCTACATAACGTTATACGTTATATCGTATTGCTACATAACGATATACCTTATATCGTAATGCTACATAACGTTATACGTTATATCGTAATGCTACATAACGTTATACGTTACATCGTAATGCTACATAACGTTATACGTCATAACGTAATGCAACATTACGTTATACGTTATATCGTAATGATACAAACGTTACACGTTATGTCGTAACGCTACATAACGTTATACGTTATATCGTAATGCTACATAACGTTATGCGTTATATCCTAATGCTATATAACGGTATACGTTATATCCTAATGCTACATAACGTTATACGCTGTATCGTAATGCTACATAACGTTATACATTATATCGTAATGCTACATAACGTTATACGTTATATCGTAATGCTACATAACGTTATGCATTATATCTTTCTGCTACATAACGTTATACATTATATCGTAATGCTACATAACGTTATACGTTACATCGTATTGCTACATAACGTTATACGTTATATCTTTCTGCTACATAACGTTATACGTTATATCGTAATGCTACATAACGTTATACGTTATATCGTAATGCTACATAACGTTATACGTTATATCGTAATGCTACATATCGTTATTCGTTATATCGTAATGCTACACAGCGTTATACGTTATATCTTTCTGCTACATAACGTCATACGTTATATCGAAATGCTACATAACGTTATACGATATAACGTAATACTACATAACGTTATACGTTATAACGTAATACTACATAGCGTTATACGTTATATTGTAATGCTACATAACGTTGTACGTCATATCGTAATGCTACATAACGTTATACGTTATATCGTAATGCTACATAACGTTATACGTTATATCGTACTGCTACATAACGTTATACGTTATATCATTCTGCTACATAACGTTATACGTTACAACGTATTACCATATCACGTTATACGTTATATCGTAATGCTACATAACGTTATACGTTATATCGTAATGCTAAATAACGTTATACGTTATATCTTACTGCTACATAACGTTATATGTTATATCGTAATGCTACATAACGTTATACGTTATATCGTGAAGCTACATAACGTTATACGCTATATCTTTCTGCTACATAACGTTATACGTTATATCGTAATGCTACATAGCGTTATACGTTATATCTTACTGCTACATAACGTCATACGTTATATCGTATTGTTACATAACGTGATACGTTATATCGTAATGCTACATAACGTTATACGTTGTATCGTAATGCTACATAACGTTATACGTTATATCGTAATGCTACATAACGTTATACGCTATATCGTAAAGCTACATAACGTTATACGTTATGTCGTACTGCTACATAACGTTATACGTATTATGGTAATGCTACATAACGTTATACGTTATAACGTAATACTACATAACGTTATACGTTATAACGTATTACCATATAACGTTATACATTACATCGTAATGCTACATAACGTTATACGTTATGTCGTAATGCTACATAACGTTATACGTTATGTCGTACTGCTACATAACGTTATACGTTATATGGTAATGCTGCATAACGTTATACGTTATAACGTAATGCAACATAAAGTTATACGTTATATCGTAATGCTACATAACGTTATACCTTATATCGTAATGCTACATAACGTTATACGTTACATCGTAATGCTACATGACGTTATACGTTATATCGTAATGCTACATAACGTTATACGCTATATTGTAATGCTACATAACGTTATACGTTATGTCGTACTGCTACATAACGATATACGTTATATGGTAATGCTATATAACGTTCTACGTTATATCGTAATGCTACATAACGTTATACGCTATATTGTAATGCTACATAACGTTATACGTTATGTCGTACTGCTACATAACGTTATACGTTATATGGTAATGCTACATAACGTTATACGTTATAACGTAATGCAACATAACGTTATACGTTACATCGTAATGCTACATAACGTTATACCTAATATCGTAATGCTACATAACGTTATACGTTAAATCGTAATGCTACATAACGTTATACGTTATATCTTACTGCTACATAACGATATACGTTATATCGTAATGCTACATAACGTTAAACGTTATAACGTATTACCATATCACGTTATACGTTATATCGCAATGCTATATAACGTTATACCTTATATCGTAATGCTACATAACGTTATACGCTATATCGTAATGCTACATAACGTTTATACGTTATGTCGTACTGCTACATAACGTTATACGTTATATCGTAATGCTACATAACGTTATACCTAATATCGTAATGCTACATAACGTTATACGTTACATCGTAATGCTACATAACGTTATACGATATAACGTAATACTACATAATGTTATACGTTATAACGTTATACTATATAACCTTATACGTTATATTGTAATGCTACATATCGTTGCACCTTATATCGTAATGCTACATAACGTTATACGTCAATTCGTAATGCTACATAACGTTATACGTTACATCGTAATGCTACATAACGTTATACGTTATATCTTACTGCTACATAACGTTATACGTTATATCGTAATGCTACATAACGTTATACGTTATAACGTATTACCATATAACGTTATACGTTATATCGTAATGTTACATAACGTTATACGTTATATCGTAATGCTACATAACGTTATACGTTATAACGTAATACTACCTAACGTTATACGTTATAACGTAATACTACATAACGTTATACGTTATAACGTAATACTATATAACGTTATACGTTATATCGTTATGCTACATAACGTTATACGTTATATGGTAATGCTACAGAACGTTATACGTTATAACGTATTACCATATAACGTTATACGTTACATCGTAATGTTACATAACGTTATACGTTATATCGTAATGCTACATAACGTTATACGTTATATCGTACTGCTACATAACGTTATACGCTGTATCGTAATGCTACATAACGTTATACATTATATCGTAATGCTACATAACGTTATACGTTATATCGTAATGCTACATAACGTTATACGTTATATCGTAATGCTACATAACGTTATGCATTATATCTTTCTGCTACATAACGTTATACATTATATCGTAATGCTACATAACGTTATACGTTACATCGTATTGCTACATAACGTTATACGTTATATCTTTCTGCTACATAACGTTATACGTTATATCGTAATGCTACATAACGTTATACGTTATATCGTAATGCTACATAACGTTATACGTTATATCTTACTGCTACATAACGTTATACGTTATATCGTAATGCTACATATCGTTATTCGTTATATCGTAATGCTACACAGCGTTATACGTTATATCTTTCTGCTACATAACGTCATACGTTATATCGAAATGCTACATAACGTTATACGATATAACGTAATACTACATAACGTTATACGTTATAACGTAATACTACATAGCGTTATACGTTATATTGTAATGCTACATAACGTTGTACGTCATATCGTAATGCTACATAACGTTATACGTTATATCGTAATGCTACATAACGTTATACGTTATATCGTACTGCTACATAACGTTATACGTTATATCATTCTGCTACATAACGTTATACGTTACAACGTATTACCATATCACGTTATACGTTATATCGTAATGCTACATAACGTTATACGTTATATCGTAATGCTAAATAACGTTATACGTTATATCTTACTGCTACATAACGTTATACGTTATATCGTAATGCTACATAACGTTATACGTTATATCGTGAAGCTACATAACGTTATACGCTATATCTTTCTGCTACATAACGTTATACGCTATATCTTTCTGCTACATAACGTTATACGTTATATCGTAATGCTACATAGCGTTATACGTTATATCTTACTGCTACATAACGTCATACGTTATATCGTATTGTTACATAACGTTATACGTTATATCGCAATGCTACATAACGTTATACGTTGTATCGTAATGCTACATAACGTTATACGTTATATCGTAATGCTACATAACGTTATACGCTATATCGTAAAGCTACATAACGTTATACGTTATGTCGTACTGCTACATAACGTTATACGTTATATGGTAATGCTACATAACGTTATACGTTATAACGTAATGCAACATAACGTTATACGTTATATCGTAATGCTACATAACGTTATACATAATATTGTAAGGCTACATAACGTTATACGTTACATCGTTTTGCTACATAACGTTATACGTTATATCTTACTGCTACATACCGTTAAACGTTATATCGTAACGCTACATAACGTTATACGCTATATCGTAATGCTACATAACGTTATACGTTATAACGTAATACTACATAACGTTATACGTTATAACGTATTACCATATAACGTTATACATTACATCGTAATGCTACATAACGTTATACCTTATATCGTAATGCTACATAACGTTATACGTTACATCGTAATGCTACATAACGTTATACGTTATATCGTAATGCTACATAACGTTATACGCTATATTGTAATGCTACATAACGTTATACGTTATGTCGTACTGCTACATAACGATATACGTTATATGATAATGCTATATAACGTTATACGTTATATCGTAATGCTACATAACGTTATACGCTATATTGTAATGCTACATAACGTTATACGTTATGTCGTACTGCTACATAACGTTATACGTTATATGGTAATGCTACATAACGTTATACGTTATAACGTAATGCAACATAACGTTATACGTTACATCGTAATGCTACATAACGTTATACCTAATATCGTAATGCTACATAACGTTATACGTTACATCGTAATGCTACATAACGTTATACGTTATATCTTACTGCTACATAACGTTATACCTAATATCGTAATGCTACATAACGTTATACCTAATATCGTAATGCTACATAACGTTATACGTTACATCGTAATGCTACATAACGTTATACGATATAACGTAAGACTACATAATGTTATACGTTACATCGTAATGCTACATAACGTTATACGTTATATCTTACTGCTACATAACGTTATACGTTATATCGTAATGCTACATAACGTTATACGTTATAACGTATTACCATATAACGTTATACGTTATATCGTAATGTTACATAACGTTATACGTTATATCGTAATGCTACATAACGTTATACGTTATAACGTAATACTACCTAACGTTATACGTTATAACGTAATACTACATAACGTTATACGTTATAACGTAATACTATATAACGTTATACGCTATATCGTACTGCTACATAACGTTATACGTTATATCGTAATGCTACATAACGTTATACGTTGTATCGTAATGCTACATAACGTTATACGTTATATCGTAATGCTACATAACGTTATACGTTATATCGTAATGCTACATAACGTTATACGTTATAACGTAATACTACCTAACGTTATACGTTATAACGTAATACTACATAACGTTATACGTTATAACGTAATACTATATAACGTTATACGTTATATCGTTATGCTACATAACGTTATACGTTATATGGTAATGCTACATAACGTTATACTGTTACGTCCCGCGCTCCGCACGTGCCGTAACGAAAATTACGATTCGAAAATTCTACCAATCAAGCAACCCGCGATTTGAATTAAAATAATCTATAATTTGACAATACAAATTACGATTTGAAAATTCTACCAATCAAGCAACCTGCGATTCGAATAAAATTAATTTATAATTTGACAATACAAATCACGATTCGAAAATTCTACCAATTAAACAACACACGATTTGAATAAAAGTTATCTATAATTTGACAATACAAACTATGACTCGAAAATTCTACCAATCAAGCAACCCGCGATTTGAATAAAAATAATCTATAATTTGACGATACAAATTACAATTCGAAAATTCTACCAATCAAAGCAACCCGCGATTTGAATAAAAGTAATCTATAATTAGACAATTCAAACTACGATTCAAAAATCCTACCAATCAAACAACCCGCGATTTGAATAAAAGTAATCTATTATTTGACAATACAAATTACAATTCGAAAATTCTACCAATCAAGCAACCCGCGATTTGAATTAAAATAATCTATAATTTGACAATACAAATTACGATTTGAAAATTCTACCAATCAAGCAACCTGCGATTCGAATAAAATTAATTTATAATTTGACAATACAAATCACGATTCGAAAATTCTACCAATTAAACAACACACGATTTGAATAAAAGTTATCTATAATTTGACAATACAAACTATGACTCGAAAATTCTACCAATCAAGCAACCCGCGATTTGAATAAAAATAATCTATAATTTGACGATACAAATTACAATTCGAAAATTCTACCAATCAAAGCAACCCGCGATTTGAATAAAAGTAATCTATAATTAGACAATTCAAACTACGATTCAAAAATCCTACCAATCAAACAACCCGCGATTTGAATAAAAGTAATCTATTATTTGACAATACAAATTACAATTCGAAAATTCTACCAATCAAGCAACCCGCGATTTGAATTAAAATAATCTATAATTTGACAATACAAATTACGATTTGAAAATTCTACCAATCAAGCAACCTGCGATTCGAATAAAATTAATTTATAATTTGACAATACAAATCACGATTCGAAAATTCTACCAATTAAACAACACACGATTTGAATAAAAGTTATCTATAATTTGACAATACAAATCACGATTCGAAAATTCTACCAATCAAGCAACCCGCGATTTGAATAAAAATAATCTATAATTTGACGATACAAATTACAATTCGAAAATTCTACCAATCAAAGCAACCCGCGATTTGAATAAAAGTAATCTATAATTAGACAATTCAAACTACGATTCAAAAATCCTACCAATCAAACAACCCGCGATTTGAATAAAAGTAATCTATTATTTGACAATACAAATTACAATTCGAAAATTCTACCAATCAAGCAACCCGCGATTTGAATAAAAGTAATCTATCATTTGGCAATACAAATTACGATTCGAAAATTCTACCAATTAAACAATTCGCGATTTGAATAAAAGTAATCTATAATTTGACAATACAAACTATGATTCGAAAATTCTATCAATCAAAGCAACCCGCGATTTGAATAAAAGTAATCTATAATTTGACAATTCATATTACGATTCGAAAATTCTATCAATCAAGAGCAACCTGCGATTTGAACAGTAATCAGTGATTCGACAAATTCAATCTACCATTTGAAATTCTATCAATCAAAATCAACTCGCGATCTGAACTGACTAATAAATTATGATTATGTACGAATTGACAATCCAAATGGTTAGCCAATTAATCAAGAATAATTCGCGATTTAAAATAAATAAACAAACTATGATTGAATATTACACAAAAAGAATAATTTATGATTTGACAATTCAAACTACAATTCGAAATTCTATCAATTAAGAGCCACCTGCGATTTGAACAAACTAATTAATAAACTATGATTATGTACAAATTGACAATCCAAATGGTTAGCCGATTTGACAATTGAATAAACTACGATCTAAGACATTAACCAATCAAGATTAACTCGCGATTTGAATAAATTAAAAGGAAAAAGGAACAGACTAGGAATACATATTCTAATAACAAATGCGAAATACATAAAATATATATATATATATATTCCCTACCCTAGATAAATAACAATAAAATACATAAAATATGCAAATTACAATTAACTTGCGCAACTGGAAGAAGATACAATATCACATTATTAAAGTTAATTCCATAAACAAACTACATCGTGGGGAACATATATAAATATGTGAAAAGAATTAAAATACACAATAGTACATTATCGAAACTAGTTGACATGTTAGTAAATTTAAAGAAATTATATATAAAAGCAATATTGTAAAAAAAAATATATATATATGTGTTTTATATTATCAGCAATCAATACTCCAGTAAATAAAAATATACAATTCGCGAAACTACAGTATTAAGACAAACTAGTATTTAAAATTGAGACACCTTATACAAGTTACACTGTGAAATACATACATACATGTATATATATATAATAAATTTAGAAGAAATAAAATTATTAAAACTAATTTTAGGAATATCACATGAAAATTATACTGTTAAACATCATCGAACAATTAATAATTTAGAATAGAATAAAGAGCAACTGAAATATACGATTCTACATTATTAAATTAGCTAATACACTTAAGGAAATTATATATGAAACTATATTGTATAAATATATATATATATATATATATGTATTTTATATTATTAATAGTCATTAAGATAACTAGCATTTAAAATTGAAACACTTTATACAAGTTACATTGTGAAACACATACATACGTATATATAATAAAATTATTAAAACCAATTTGAGAAATGTCACATGGAAAATATACACGATGCTACATTATTAAATCAATTGACACGTTAATATATATATATATAAATATATAATAAATTCAGAAGAAATAAAATTATTAAAATCAATTTGAAGAATATCACATGAAAACTATATTGCTAAATATCATAAAACAACCAATAATTTAGAAAAAGAATAAAAACAATTAAAATATACAATTCTACATTATTAAAACTAGTTAACATGTCAGTGAATTTAAACCATATATGAAAATACATTGTAAAAAATATATATGTATATGTGTTTTACATTATTAAACCAAACGAGCAGTAATCTAGTAAACATAAAATACAATTACACTATTAAGACTAACTAACATTTTAACATTAAAAGAATTCCATACATTGTGAGACACAAATACATATAGATATATATACACAACCTAACACATGTAAAAGAAATAAATGCACAATATCACACTATCGAAACACAAAGAAATGTTACATTGTAAAATAAATATATATATATATATTACTATCAAATCAAACAACTAATAATCAAATAATCACAATGAAATAAATATACGAGACTACCTTGCAAATATTACATTAGATTCAACTAAACTGACTAAAGATTTAACCAACAAAATAATATATATATATATATATATGCATCAAACATAATCAACGCAAATATCACACACTTCACACGTCGACTACACCTTCTGGGACCACTCACAGATTTTGGAACCCGTCTTCCTCTTGCGCTGAAACAACACATGTAGTAAATAAAAGATGAATGACACAAGACAAATTAAAAATAATAAAACAATACAAAAGAACGTACTGGGACAACTTGCATAAGGAACCTTTGACGAAGACACCTCGGTATTCACCATTTAAAATCAAAATCACCAAAACCTATACCGAAAAAACAATAAATCAAACAAGATACCAGAGGCAACAATCAAATGGAAATATTAACCAGATAAGTAAAATAACTTCAAGACACATCTCACGAAGACACTCCATATACTGGAAGCATACAGCAGAGAAGATTGCTCTGACCAGAAGAGCAGTGACGCAGGAAAACATTCAGGAACCCGGCAGAAGTCTCCTGAGGGAAGTGAGGCTTCGCACAGTCATCTGTATCGTCTTCACGAGCCATCCACACATTTTTGGAATCTCTCCTGCTTTTTGCACTAAAAACAATATAAACAAGATCAGGCAGACAAACAGACGAAACACCATAGGAAAGAAGATAAAATTAAAAATAAATAAAATATATACTCGTACAGGTTGGATAAGTGCAGGAATTTTCACGTCTATAACCAACATAACCTGCACCCACAGAGGAAAACATAAAAACCCTAATAAACTAAAATATCGAGGAAACTTAAATACAATAAAAATAAATAATAACCAACAGTAAAAATAATTTATTCGATCCACAATATGGAACATAACCACCAAACTACACATTACCACGCACAAAACACGCATTAAAAACTATTATGAATAAAAAGAAATACAAACTACTATATAAAGACGATCAAATGGATGAAATACCATAAGGAACCACTAAAATACCGAACGAACCTAAAATAAATAAATTAAACACTAGGAATAATTTGTTCGATCCACAATATCGACCCGAACCGTCAGATCACGCACTACCACACACAAACACACGTTAAAGCTTAATGGCGTATTCACAAACGAAAACATAAACTACTACATAAAAACGATAAAATGGACGAAATACAATTAGAAATAAGACAAGGCTGAAATAAAATGATACAACAAACTAAAATACCGAGCAAATTTAAATAAAATAAAATAAATAAAAGGCAACACTAAGGATAATTTATTCAATCTACAATATAGAACTAAACCGTCAAAACCACGCATTAAAAGAAAATGTAAACTACTACATAAAACAATCAAATGGATAGAAATAGGACAAGACTAAAATAAATAAAATGGTACATACGTATACAACACAACCTATACCTACACAGAAAATATAAAACCACGACGAACTAAAAAGTCAAACAAACTCAAGTAAGGAAAAATGGAGCAATACAAAAATAATTTATTCGATCTACAAAACATACAAAATCTGCACTGCAGAATACGAAACATACACTCACTGTAGCTTTATGCCAATATACTTAAAATTATCAATATACATATATATGTATACAACTAGGATATTATTATTAAATAAAATCAAAGTCACAAAGCGGAGCATCCGGACACAGTTCATGAAACCGTTGTATACACCATGAAAATACTATAGGTGAAAACCCCTTTTCACCAGAACGATGATGGCACAAATGGGCATCCAAAACCTCCGCAGGAATCTCCTCCGGGAACCGTATCTTTGCACAATTATTGGTATCAAGAACTTCGATCGCAGGAGAATTGGGTGGTAACTCAACCGCATCTTCATCAGACAAGGTCAAATCAATAACTGGAAAACTACCAGAATGAGACACCGACGACGAGGCTGTTATACCAGTTTGAGTAGCAGATACTTCCCTCAGTAATCTCAACTCTCTTTTTGGCGGCACAGCACACCACTACGCCAACCACGCCTTTGTAAACGATTTGGACTTCTCTTGAATGGTTTATGCTTCCGATTCTTCCTTTTCTTCCTTTTCTTCTTCTTTCTCTCACACTGAAAACATAAGAAGAATAGAGTAAAGGATGAATATCGACTAAAGATATAAAAGGAAATGCAAAGAACAAATTTTACGTACCTCCACGACTGGATTAGAAGACACAGGAGCTTCCATCACAAACACTCCCACACCTGAAATAAAACCAAATATTCATATAGAACTCCAATAGACATAAACAAACAACAAACAGCCTAACCTAACGAACACTCCGCTACGAGTACAAAGAAATAATCTCGATGGTAAACTCCACTGTATCAAAAACACTGAGTTGAATTATCATGACCACACAAAACCTAATAAAAATAAACTAATCGAATAACAAACCGATATCAAATCTAACGACTGATCAATACTCAAATAACGTAAACTAATAAATAAATAGATGATCAAATCTATAAAAGCCACGCACCACTTCACACCACTTTTATGGAAAAATACATATATCTAAAATTACTATTAAACAAATACCTTATGGGAGACACACGAAACAACACGTGCTACACGTACAGCAGCTCCACAGAACAATAAGAGTCCCATTACCACCTCCACTAAAAATTACAAGGAAGGTTCCAGAGGCACTCCTGATAACAATACACGTGGACTAAACCCCACCATTGGCATCGGCACAAGGTCCCCAGGCGCATCCCCAACAAGGACACCCAGCCACGCGCCTGAACGTTCCCACAAGCATCAGCAGCAGGTTGCAGCAGCCTCCCAAGACGCAACATCAGCGGTTATGATAAGACAAGAAACTAAGTCAGGCGACTGGCCTTGACGTTCCTTCACGTAGTAGAAATGAGAAATTAGGAATCTAATGCATCGGCAGTGAACAAGATGAGATATCAGCGACCACCAAAATCCACGTTCTCTCACGTACGCGGGCAGACTCCCAAAAATTGCAGCATTGCGATTCCCACGGGAACCAACTGTCATGTGACTGTTACCCTGTGGGGGATTTAGTTATAAATAAGCTTAGAAACATAGAAATTTTTTCAGTTTTTTTCAGTCAGTTAACCAGTTGGTTACCTGTCGATTATCCGTCACTCTGTCAGTTGATTTTCGATTGAGTTGTTTTAATCAAATTTTATAAGTGTCGATAACAAGTAAAAGTTTTTTCAGTTTTTTTCAGTCAGTTAACCCGTCAGTTACCTGTCGATTATCCGAAGCGTTACTCTGTCACTTTGTCAGTTGATTTTCGATTGAGTTGTTTTAATCAAATTTTATAAGTGTCGACAATAAGTAAAGGTTAGTCGTTCCTTACTTTCCGACGCGTTATATTGCCATTCTGTCAAGAAAAGAGAGAGAGTCAAATATTGTAATTATTAACGTCCGAATCACCGTTTGGAAATTGAAGTGTTCGTATTGCTATTCACCAGTACAATCACCACTACCAACATCAAGTTAGTAAAATTGCGATAAGTATTAATAATTGTTATCATTTGTTAAATTATTGTTCGAAAATTTCTCTTTCCAATGTCAAAGAAAAGTTAATAAATAAAAGTAAGAAGAAAATTCTTCACTCGAATCATAAGTATTAGTTATAACGCATTCACGAAAAGTAAAGTGTTCATATCGTTGTTCTCGAGTGTCAAAATTTAATAAACCTATATTTGTCTAAGGTGAAAATTTAAGTTGTATATTCTCTTCCCCAATAATTCTGCGGCTGCTTAATATTCATAAATCCAAGGGAAATTCTCGCTGTACATTCTAGTTCGCGAAGAATAAATAACTGTCTCTAAAGTGTGAGTTATTCGGATTAACGATTATACCCTGGGCTGGCCCGTGAACACGTAACTTCAATACTGATTTTCGCATTCCTCCTCCCACTGTTAGCAATTCGCTCATCTTTGGGCAAGGCTTGCGAAATCACACGGGTCCTACTCAGAGAGATAGAGAAATTCAATTAACGAATTAGTGCTCCGCAGCTCTGTTGAAAGTAAAACAATAGTCTTTAAATCTTAAAATCATTAAATAAAAATTCTGTTTCCTGTATCAACCTGTGTATAGGGGTGTTTTATCTGTCGAAAACGCCCATTGACCTTTTCGCATTCCTCCTCCCACTGTTAGCAATTCGCTCATCTTTGGGAAAGGCTTGCGAAGTCGCACGGGTTTTGTACGGTGAGACATTGATCTAGTCGTCATATTCGTTCGTGTTCACGATCTCACGAGCTGTTGGGGCAAATCCATTGTCTTAGTACTGTATTACCGAAGTAAAACGCTCGTTCCCCGTGTTGACCTGTGTACAAGGGTGTTTGACTCATTGGAAAACACTACCGATTTTCGCACTCCTCCTCCCACTGCTAGCAACTCGCTCATCTTTGGGCAAGGCTTGCGAAATCGCACAGGCTCCACACAATAGAGAAATAAATAAATGCCGAAAGCAAAAAGGAATCGCAAAAATCAGAGTTACCTAAGCAGAAAGCGAGCCGAACAGTGGTATAAGAAACTTGTAGCTGCAGAAATTAAAAGGGAAGAGAAGAGGCGTTTGGAAGAATTGAGATTAATTAGAGAGGGCCCAGAACCCAGTTTCTCGCCCTCGAGCTCACCGATACCTGAGCATTCGAACGCGAATTACGACGAATCGCATTCTCTTCGATCTCGAACGCCGTCACCTACAGTGTATGACGACGATTGTTATAATCCTTATTAAATCAGTCACCGGATCAATTTATAGATACATTCTGTTGGTAATAAAGTAAAGTTAGACCAAACCCGTCTCATTGAAAACACATGCAAGATTAATTTAAATAGAGATTGGAATACTAATTATATTTATCTATAGATATTTGTATTTTATAACAATTAGAATCGTCTTTGTAATAATTCTCTACCGAGTAAAACCTGAATAAATTATAGTATATCAATACCGTCCCGACCCAACTGCACGAAATAATTCCGTGCATCCATATCAGTTATTTGATCCGAGTAACTTTAATCCTCTCCCGTGCTAGTATTCCTGCCCATAGCAGGTTAGCCGAAACGTGGAATATATTTAACCAGTCGCATTGAACGCTAGTTGACGCTACCAATGAATCTCTAAGTTGATGAATAAACCCCTAAGATACAACCCCTTGAATTAATTTGTAAATTATCTCTAAGTGCAACGAGACGAAATACTCGAGGCGATACGCGCGCCAGTAAGGGCGTCGCTTAGTTTTGAGATTTCGTTCGAGTTGTCACGAAGAGTGCAAGACTAAGTGCAACAAGACGAAATACTCGAGACTATACGTGCGCCGGTAAGGGCGTCGCTTAGTCTTGAGATTTTGTTCGAGTTGTCACGAAGGGTGTAAAGTAAAGTGCAGCAAGACGAAATACTCGAGGCGATACGTGCGCCAGTAAAGGGCGTCGCTTAGTTCTTGAGATTTTGTTCGAGCTGTCACGGAGGGTGTAAAGTAAAGTGAAACAAGAGGAAATACTCGAGGCGATACGTGCGCCAGTAAGGGCGTCGCTTAGTCTTGAGATTTCGTTCGAGTTTTCACGGAAGGTACGAAGTTAAGTGCAACAAGACGAAATATTCGAGACGATACGTGCGCCAGTAAAAGGCGTCGCTTAGTTTTGAGACTTCGTTCGAGTTGACACGAAGGGTGCGACGCTAAGTGTAATAAGGCGAAATATTCGAGGCGATACGTGCGCCAGTAAAGGGCGTCGCTTAGTCTTGAGATTTCATCCGAATTGTCACGAAGAGTCGCCAAGATAATTAACTTGTAATCGTAAGTTATTAAAGCACTCGCAATATATCCACCTCTTTCAATAGTGGTAGCACAAACATATAGATATATATAGATATATATATATATATATATAATATCAAAAGGGGTAATAAAAGAAAATTAAGAACTGTGAAAGAAAAAATAATAATAAAAGATAAGAAAAGGGGAGAAAGAAAGAAAGAATATACATACATTCAGAAATATAAGAATATAATAAACAAATAAATAAATAAAAAAAAAAAAATTTTTCGAAATAGTCCATAGACTATTTCTGGTGGCAGCGACTACCGTATTAATCGAAAGGTTTAAATTATATTTCAACCACTAGCGTTCAAAGTCCTTTTCGTTTAAATTGATTACAAATCAAAAACAAAAATTTGAAATATAGAAGCAAATACGTAACAATACGTTATAACGTATTACCATATAACGTTATACGTTACATCGTAATGTTACATAACGTTATACGTTATATCGTAATGCTACATAACGTTATACGATATATCGTACTGCTACATAACGTTATACGTTATATGGTAATGCTACATAACGTTATACGTTATATCGTACTGCTACATAACGTTATACGTTATATGGTAATGCTACATAACGTTATACGTAATAACGTATTACTATATAACGTTATACGTTACATCGTAATGCTACATAACGTTATACGTTATATCGTATTGCTACATAACGATATACCTTATATCGTAATGCTACATAACGTTATACGTTATATCGTAATGCTACATAACGTTATACGTTACATCGTAATGCTACATAACGTTATACGTTATAACGTAATGCTACATTACGTTATACGTTATATCGTAATGATACAAACGTTACACGTTATGTCGTAACGCTACATAACGTTATACGTTATATCGTAATGCTACATAACGTTATGCGTTATATCCTAATGCTATATAACGGTATACGTTATATCCTAATGCTACATAACGTTATACGCTGTATCGTAATGCTACATAACGTTATACATTATATCGTAATGCTACATAACGTTATACGTTTTATCGTAATGCTACATAACGTTATACGTTATATCGTACTGCTACATAACGTTATACGTTATATCGTAATGCTACATAACGTTATACGTTATATGGTAATGCAACATAACGTTATACGTTATAACGTATTACCATATAACGTTATACGTTACATCGTAATGCTACACAATGTTATACGTTATAACGTAATACCATATAACGTTATACGCTATATCGTAATGCTACATAACGTTATACGTTATATCTTACTGCTACATAACGTTATACGTTATATCGTAATGCTACATAACGTTATACGTTATATCGTAATGCTACATACCGTTACACGTTATATCGTTATGCTACATAACGTTATACGTTACATCGTAATGCTACATAACGTTATACATTATATTGTAATGCTACATATCGTTATACGTTATATCGTAATGCTACATAACGTTATGCGTTATACCGTAATCCTACATAACGTTATACGTTATATCGTAATGCTACAAAACGTTATACGTTATATCGTAATGCTACATAAAGTTATACGTTATATCGTACTGCTACATAACGTTATACGTTATATGGTAATGCTACATAACGTTATACGTTATATCGTACTGCTACATAACGTTATACGTTATAACGTATTACCATATAACGTTATACATTACATCGTAATGCTACATAACGTTATACGTTATATGGTAATGCTACATAACGTTATACGTTATAACGTATTACCATATAACGTTATACGTTACATCGTAATGTTACATAACGTTATACGTTATATCGTAATGCTACATAAAGTTATACGTTATATCGTACTGCTACATAACGTTATACGTTATATGGTAATGCTACATAACGTTATACGTTATATCGTACTGCTACATAACGTTATACGTTATATGGTAATGCTACATAACGTTATACGTAATATCGTATTACTATATAACGTTATACGTTACATCGTAATGCTACATAACGTTATACGTTATATCGTATTGCTACATAACGATATACCTTATATCGTAATGCTACATAACGTTATACGTTATATCGTAATGCTACATAACGTTATACGTTACATCGTAATGCTACATAACGTTATACGTTATAACGTAATGCTACATTACGTTATACGTTATATCGTAATGATACAAACGTTACACGTTATGTCGTAACGCTACATAACGTTATACGTTATATCGTAATGCTACATAACGTTATACGTTATATGGTAATGCAACATAACGTTATACGTTATAACGTATTACCATATAACGTTATACGTTACATCGTAATGCTTCATAACGTTATACATTATATCGTAATGCTACATAACGTTATACGTTATATCGTAATGCTACATAACGTTATACGTTATATCGTAATGCTACATAACGTTATGCGTTATATCGTAATGCTACACAATGTTATACGTTATATCGTAATGCTACATAACGTTTTACGTTATATCGTAATGCCACACAATGTTATACGTTATAACGTATTACCATATAACGTTATAAGTTATATCGTAATGCTACATATCGTTACACGTTATATCGTTATGCTACATAACGTTATACGTTACATCGTAATGCTACATAACGTTATACATTATATTGTAATGCTACATATCATTATACGTTATATCGTAATGCTACATAACTTTATGCGTAATACCGTAATAGTACATAACGTTATACGATATAACGTAATACTATATAACGATATACCTTATATCGTATTGCTACATAACGTTATACGTTATATCGTAATGCTACATAACGTTATACGTTATATCGTAATGCTACATAACGTTATACGTTATAACGTAATGCTGCATTACGTTGTACGTTATATCGCAATGCTACATAACGTTATACGTTATATCGTAATGCTACATAACGTTATAAGTCATAACGTAATGCTACATTACGTTATACGTTATATCGTAATGCTTCATAACGTTATGCGTTATATCCTAATGCTACATAACGTTATACGTTATGTCGTAATGCTACATAACGTTATTCGTTATATCGTAATGCTACATGACGTTATACGTTATATCGTAATGCTACATAACGTTATACGCTATATTGTAATGCTACATAACGTTATACGTTATGTCGTACTGCTACATAACGATATACGTTATATGGTAATGCTATATAACGTTATACGCTATATCGTAATGCTACATAACGTTATACGCTATATTGTAATGCTACATAACGTTATACGTTATGTCGTACTGCTACATAACGTTATACGTTATATGGTAATGCTACATAACGTTATACGTTATAACGTAATGCAACATAACGTTATACGTTACATCGTAATGCTACATAACGTTATACCTAATATCGTAATGCTACATAACGTTATACGTTAAATCGTAATGCTACATAACGTTATACGTTATATCTTACTGCTACATAACGTTATACCTAATATCGTAATGCTACATAACGTTATACCTAATATCGTAATGCTACATAACGTTATACGTTACATCGTAATGCTACATAACGTTATACGATATAACGTAATACTACATAATGTTATACGTTACATCGTAATGCTACATAACGTTATACGTTATATCTTACTGCTACATAACGTTATACGTTATATCGTAATGCTACATAACGTTATACGTTATACCGTATTACCATATAACGTTATACGTTATATCGTAATGTTACATAACGTTATACGTTATATCGTAATGCTACATAACGTTATACGTTATAACGTAATACTACCTAACGTTATACGTTATAACGTAATACTACATAACGTTATACGTTATAACGTAATACTATATAACGTTATACGCTATATCGTACTGCTACATAACGTTATACGTTATATCGTAATGCTACATAACGTTATACGTTGTATCGTAATGCTACATAACGTTATACGTTATATCGTAATGCTACATAACGTTATACGTTATATCGTAATGCTACATAACGTTATACGTTATAACGTAATACTACCTAACGTTATACGTTATAACGTAATACTACATAACGTTATACGTTATAACGTAATACTATATAACGTTATACGTTATATCGTTATGCTACATAACGTTATACTTTATATGGTAATGCTACATAACGTTATACGTTATAACGTATTACCATATAACGTTATACGTTACATCGTAATGTTACATAACGTTATACGTTATATCGTAATGCTACATAACGTTATACGATATATCGTACTGCTACATAACGTTATACGTTATATGGTAATGCTACATAACGTTATACGTTATATCGTACTGCTACATAACGTTATACGTTATATGGTAATGCTACATAACGTTATACGTAATAACGTATTACTATATAAAGTTATACGTTACATCGTAATGCTACATAACGTTATACGTTATATCGTATTGCTACATAACGATATACCTTATATCGTAATGCTACATAACGTTATACGTTATATCGTAATGCTACATAACGTTATACGTTACATCGTAATGCTACATAACGTTATACGTTATAACGTAATGCTACATTACGTTATACGTTATATCGTAATGATACAAACGTTACACGTTATGTCGTAACGCTACATAACGTTATACGTTATATCGTAATGCTACATAACGTTATGCGTTATATCCTAATGCTATATAACGGTATACGTTATATCCTAATGCTACATAACGTTATACGCTGTATCGTAATGCTACATAACGTTATACATTATATCGTAATGCTACATAACGTTATACGTTTTATCGTAATGCTACATAACGTTATACGTTATATCGTACTGCTACATAACGTTATACGTTATATCGTAATGCTACATAACGTTATACGTTATATGGTAATGCAACATAACGTTATACGTTATAACGTATTACCATATAACGTTATACGTTACATCGTAATGCTACATAACGTTATACGTTATATCGTAATGCTACATAACGTTATACGTTATATCGTAATGCTACATAACGTTATACGTTATATCGTAATGCTACATAACGTTATACGTTATATCGTAATGCTACATAACGTTATACGTTATATCGTAATGCTACACAATGTTATACGTTATAACGTAATACCATATAACGTTATACGCTATATCGTAATGCTACATAACGTTATACGTTATATCTTACTGCTACATAACGTTATACGTTATATCGTAATGCTACATAACGTTATACGTTATATCGTAATGCTACATACCGTTACACGTTATATCGTTATGCTACATAACGTTATACGTTACATCGTAATGCTACATAACGTTATACATTATATTGTAATGCTACATATCGTTATACGTTATATCGTAATGCTACATAACGTTATGCGTTATACCGTAATCCTACATAACGTTATACGTTATATCGTAATGCTACAAAACGTTATACGTTATATCGTAATGCTACATAACGTTATACGTTATATCGCAATGCTACATAACGTTATACGTTATAACGTATTACCATATAACGTTATACATTACATCGTAATGCTACATAACGTTATACGTTATATCGCAATGCTACATAACGTTATACGTTATATCGTATTGCTACATAACGATATACCTTATATCGTAATGCTACATAACGTTATACGTTATATCGTAATGCTACATAACGTTATACGTTACATCGTAATGCTACATAACGTTATACGTTATAACGTAATGCTACATTACGTTATACGTTATATCGTAATGATACAAACGTTACACGTTATGTCGTAACGCTACATAACGTTATACGTTATATCGTAATGCTACATAACGTTATACGTTATATGGTAATGCAACATAACGTTATACGTTATAACGTATTACCATATAACGTTATACGTTACATCGTAATGCTTCATAACGTTATACGTTACATCGTAATGCTACATAACGTTATACGTTATAACGTAATGCTACATTACGTTATACGTTATATCGTAATGATACAAACGTTACACGTTATGTCGTAACGCTACATAACGTTATACGTTATATCGTAATGCTACATAACGTTATACGTTATATGGTAATGCAACATAACGTTATACGTTATAACGTATTACCATATAACGTTATACGTTACATCGTAATGCTTCATAACGTTATACATTATATCGTAATGCTACATAACGTTATACGTTATATCGTAATGCTACATAACGTTATACGTTATATCGTAATGCTACATAACGTTATGCGTTATATCGTAATGCTACACAATGTTATACGTTATTTCGTAATGCTACATAACGTTTTACGTTATATCGTAATGCCACACAATGTTATACGTTATAACGTATTACCATATAACGTTATAAGTTATATCGTAATGCTACATATCGTTACACGTTATATCGTTATGCTACATAACGTTATACGTTACATCGTAATGCTACATAACGTTATACATTATATTGTAATGCTACATATCATTATACGTTATATCGTAATGCTACATAACTTTATGCGTAATACCGTAATAGTACATAACGTTATACGATATAACGTAATACTATATAACGATATACCTTATATCGTATTGCTACATAACGTTATACGTTATATCGTAATGCTACATAACGTTATACGTTATATCGTAATGCTACATAACGTTATACGTTATAACGTAATGCTGCATTACGTTGTACGTTATATCGCAATGCTACATAACGTTATACGTTATATCGTAATGCTACATAACGTTATAAGTCATAACGTAATGCTACATTACGTTATACGTTATATCGTAATGCTTCATAACGTTATGCGTTATATCCTAATGCTACATAACGTTATACGTTATGTCGTAATGCTACATAACGTTATTCGTTATATCGTAATGCTACATGACGTTATACGTTATATCGTAATGCTACATAACGTTATACGCTATATTGTAATGCTACATAACGTTATACGTTATGTCGTACTGCTACATAACGATATACGTTATATGGTAATGCTATATAACGTTATACGTTATATCGTAATGCTACATAACGTTATACGCTATATTGTAATGCTACATAACGTTATACGTTATGTCGTACTGCTACATAACGTTATACGTTATATGGTAATGCTACATAACGTTATACGTTATAACGTAATACTACCTAACGTTATACGTTATAACGTAATACTATATAACGTTATACGTTATATCGTTATGCTACATAACGTTATACGTTATAACGTAATACTACCTAACGTTATACGTTATAACGTAATACTACATAACGTTATACGTTATAACGTAATACTATATAACGTTATACGCTATATCGTACTGCTACATAACGTTATACGTTATATCGTAATGCTACATAACGTTATACGTTATATCGTACTGCTACATAACGTTATACGTTATATGGTAATGCTACATAACGTTATACGTAATAACGTATTACTATATAACGTTATACGTTATATCGTAATGTTACATAACGTTATACGTTATATCGTAATGCTACATAACGTTATACGTTATAACGTAATACTACCTAACGTTATACGTTATAACGTAATACTACATAACGTTATACGTTATAACGTAATACTATATAACGTTATACGCTATATCGTACTGCTACATAACGTTATACGTTATATCGTAATGCTACATAACGTTATACGTTGTATCGTAATGCTACATAACGTTATACGTTATATCGTAATGCTACATAACGTTATACGTTATATCGTAATGCTACATAACGTTATACGTTATAACGTAATACTACCTAACGTTATACGTTATAACGTAATACTACATAACGTTATACGTTATAACGTAATACTATATAACGTTATACGTTATATCGTTATGCTACATAACGTTATACTTTATATGGTAATGCTACATAACGTTATACGTTATAACGTATTACCATATAACGTTATACGTTACATCGTAATGTTACATAACGTTATACGTTATATCGTAATGCTACATAACGTTATACGATATATCGTACTGCTACATAACGTTATACGTTATATGGTAATGCTACATAACGTTATACGTTATATCGTACTGCTACATAACGTTATACGTTATATGGTAATGCTACATAACGTTATACGTAATAACGTATTACTATATAACGTTATACGTTACATCGTAATGCTACATAACGTTATACGTTATATCGTATTGCTACATAACGATATACCTTATATCGTAATGCTACATAACGTTATACGTTATATCGTAATGCTACATAACGTTATACGTTACATCGTAATGCTACATAACGTTATACGTTATAACGTAATGCTACATTACGTTATACGTTATATCGTAATGATACAAACGTTACACGTTATGTCGTAACGCTACATAACGTTATACGTTATATCGTAATGCTACATAACGTTATGCGTTATATCCTAATGCTATATAACGGTATACGTTATATCCTAATGCTACATAACGTTATACGCTGTATCGTAATGCTACATAACGTTATACATTATATCGTAATGCTACATAACGTTATACGTTTTATCGTAATGCTACATAACGTTATACGTTATATCGTACTGCTACATAACGTTATACGTTATATCGTAATGCTACATAACGTTATACGTTATATGGTAATGCAACATAACGTTATACGTTATAACGTATTACCATATAACGTTATACGTTACATCGTAATGCTACATAACGTTATACGTTATATCGTAATGCTACATAACGTTATACGTTATATCGTAATGCTACATAACGTTATACGTTATATCGTAATGCTACATAACGTTATACGTTATATCGTAATGCTACATAACGTTATACGTTATATCGTAATGCTACACAATGTTATACGTTATAACGTAATACCATATAACGTTATACGCTATATCGTAATGCTACATAACGTTATACGTTATATCTTACTGCTACATAACGTTATACGTTATATCGTAATGCTACATAACGTTATACGTTATATCGTAATGCTACATACCGTTACACGTTATATCGTTATGCTACATAACGTTATACGTTACATCGTAATGCTACATAACGTTATACATTATATTGTAATGCTACATATCGTTATACGTTATATCGTAATGCTACATAACGTTATGCGTTATACCGTAATCCTACATAACGTTATACGTTATATCGTAATGCTACAAAACGTTATACGTTATATCGTAATGCTACATAACGTTATACGTTATATCGCAATGCTACATAACGTTATACGTTATAACGTATTACCATATAACGTTATACATTACATCGTAATGCTACATAACGTTATACGTTATATGGTAATGCTACATAACGTTATACGTTATAACGTATTACCATATAACGTTATACGTTACATCGTAATGTTACATAACGTTATACGTTATATCGTAATGCTACATAAAGTTATACGTTATATCGTACTGCTACATAACGTTATACGTTATATGGTAATGCTACATAACGTTATACGTTATATCGTACTGCTACATAACGTTATACGTTATATGGTAATGCTACATAACGTTATACGTAATGACGTATTACTATATAACGTTATACGTTACATCGTAATGCTACATAACGTTATACGTTATATCGTATTGCTACATAACGATATACCTTATATCGTAATGCTACATAACGTTATACGTTATATCGTAATGCTACATAACGTTATACGTTACATCGTAATGCTACATAACGTTATACGTTATAACGTAATGCTACATTACGTTATACGTTATATCGTAATGATACAAACGTTACACGTTATGTCGTAACGCTACATAACGTTATACGTTATATCGTAATGCTACATAACGTTATACGTTATATGGTAATGCAACATAACGTTATACGTTATAACGTATTACCATATAACGTTATACGTTACATCGTAATGCTTCATAACGTTATACGTTATATCGTAATGCTACATAACGTTATACGTTATATCGTAATGCTACATAACGTTATACGTTATATCGTAATGCTACATAACGTTATGCGTTATATCGTAATGCTACACAATGTTATACGTTATATCGTAATGCTACATAACGTTTTACGTTATATCGTAATGCCACACAATGTTATACGTTATAACGTATTACCATATAACGTTATAAGTTATATCGTAATGCTACATATCGATACACGTTATATCGTTATGCTACATAACGTTATACGTTACATCGTAATGCTACATAACGTTATACATTATATTGTAATGCTACATATCATTATACGTTATATCGTAATGCTACATAACTTTATGCGTAATACCGTAATAGTACATAACGTTATACGATATAACGTAATACTATATAACGATATACCTTATATCGTATTGCTACATAACGTTATACGTTATATCGTAATGCTACATAACGTTATACGTTATATCGTAATGCTACATAACGTTATACGTTATAACGTAATGCTGCATTACGTTGTACGTTATATCGCAATGCTACATAACGTTATACGTTATATCGTAATGCTACATAACGTTATAAGTCATAACGTAATGCTACATTACGTTATACGTTATATCGTAATGCTTCATAACGTTATGCGTTATATCCTAATGCTACATAACGTTATACGTTATGTCGTAATGCTACATAACGTTATACGTTATATCGTAATGCTACATGACGTTATACGTTATATCGTAATGCTACATAACGTTATACGTTATATCCTAATGCTACATAACGTTATACGCTGAATCGTAAAGCTACATAACGTTATACATTATATCGTAATGCTTCATAACGTTATACGTTATATCGTAATGCTACATAACGTTATACGTTATATCGTAATGCTACATAACGTTATACGTTATATCGTAGTGCTACATAACGTTATACGTTGTATCGTAATGCTACGTAACGTTATACGTTATATCGTAATGCTACATTACGTTATACGTTATAACGTAATACTACATAACGTTATACGTTATAACGTAATACTACAAAACGTTATACGTTACAACGTAATACTACATAACGTTATACGTTATAACGTAATACTACATAACGTTATACGTTATATCGTAATGCTACATAACGTTATACGTTATATCGTAATGCTACATAACGTTGTACGTTATATCGTATTACCATATAACGTTATACGTTACATCGTAATCCTACATAACGTTATACGTCATATCGTATTGCTACATAACGTTATACGTTACATAGTAATGCTACATAACGTTATACGCTATATCGTAATGCTACATAACGTTATATGTTACATCGTAATGCTACATAACGTTATACGTTATATCGTAATGCTACATAACGTTATACGTTATAACGTAATACTACATATCGTTATACGTTATAACGTAATACTACATAATGTTAGACGTTATAACGTAATACTATATAACGTTATACGTTATATCGTTATACTACATAACGTTATACGTTATATCGTAATGCTACATAACGTTATACGTTATATCTTACTGCTACATAACGTTATACGTTATATCGTAATGCTACATAACGTTATGCGTTATATCGTAATGCTACACAACGTTATACGTTACATCGTACTGCTACATAACGTTATACGTTATATCGTAATGCTACATAACGTTATACGTTATATGGTAATGCAACATAACGTTATACGTTATTACGTATTACCATATAACGTTATACGTTACATCGTAATGCTACATAACGTTATACGTTATATCGTAATGCTACATAACGTTATACGTTATATCGTAATGCTACATAACGTTATACGTTATATCGTAATGCTACATAACGTTATACGTTATATCGTAATGCTACATAACGTTATACGTTATATCGTAATGCTACACAATGTTATACGTTATAACGTAATACCATATAACGTTATACGCTATATCGTAATGCTACATAACGTTATACGTTATATCTTACTGCTACATAACGTTATACGTTATATCGTAATGCTACATAACGTTATACGTTATATCGTAATGCTACATATCGTTACACGTTATATCGTTATGCTACATAACGTTATACGTTACATCGTAATGCTACATAACGTTATACATTATATTGTAATGCTACATATCGTTATACGTTATATCGTAATGCTACATAACGTTATGCGTTATACCGTAATCCTACATAACGTTATACGTTATATCGTAATGCTACAAAACGTTATACGTTATATCGTAATGCTACATAACGTTATACGTTATATCGCAATGCTACATAACGTTATACGTTATAACGTATTACCATATAACGTTATACATTACATCGTAATGCTACATAACGTTATACGTTTTATCGTAATGCAACATAACGTTATGCGTTATATCGTAATGCTACACAACGTTATACGTTACATCGTAATGCTACATAACGTTTTACGTTATATCGTAATGCCACACAATGTTATACGTTATAACGTATTACCATATAACGTTATACGTTATATCGTAATGCTACATATCGTTACACGTTATATCGTTATGCTACATAACGTTATACGTTACATCGTAATGCTACATAACGTTATACATTATATTGTAATGCTACATATCATTATACGTTATATCGTAATGCTACATAACTTTGTGCGTTATACCGTAATAGTACATAACGTTATACGATATAACGTAATACTATATAACGATATACCTTATATCGTATTGCTACATAACGTTATACGTTATATCGTAATGCTACATAACGTTATAAGTCATAACGTAATGCTACATTACGTTATACGTTATATCGTAATGCTTCATAACGTTATGCGTTATATCCTAATGCTACATAACGTTATACGTTATGTCGTAATGCTACATAACGTTATTCGTTATATCGTAATGCTACATGACGTTATATGTTATATCGTAATGCTACATAACGTTATACGTTATATCCTAATGCTACATAACGTTATACGCTGAATCGTAAAGCTACATAACGTTATACATTATATCGTAATGCTTCATAACGTTATACGTTATATCGTAGTGCTACATAACGTTATACGTTGTATCGTAATGCTACATAACGTTATACGTCATATCGTAATGCTACATAACGTTATACGTTATAACGTAATAGTACATAACGTTATACGTTATAACGTAATACTACAAAACGTTATACGTTATAACGTAATACTACATAACGTTATACGTTATAACGTAATACTACATAACGTTATACGTTATATCGTAATGCTACATAACGTTATACGTTATATCGTAATGCTACATAACGTTATACGTTACATAGTAATGCTACATAACGTTATACGCTATATCGTAATGCTACATAACGTTATATGTTACATCGTAATGCTACATAACGTTATACGTTATATCGTAATGCTACATAACGTTATACGTTATAACGTAATACTACATATCGTTATACGTTATAACGTAATACTACATAATGTTAGACGTTATAACGTAATACTATATAACGTTATACGTTATATCGTTATGCTACATAACGTTATACGTTATATCGTAATGCTACACAATGTTATACGTTATAACGTAATACCATATAACGTTATACATTATATCGTAATGCTACATAACGTTATACGTTATATCTTACTGCTACATAACGTTATACGTTATATCGTAATGCTACATATCGTTATACGTTATAACGAAATACTACATAACGTTCTAAGTTATATCGTTATGCTACATAACGTTATACGTTACATCGTAATGCTACATAACGTTATACATTATATTGTAATGCTACATATCGTTATACGTTATATCGTAATGCTACATAACGTTATGCGTTATACCGTAATCCTACATAACGTTATACGTTATATCTTACTGCTACATAACGTTATACGTTATATCGTAATACTACATATCGTTATACGTTCTAACGAAATACTACATAACGTTCTACGTTATATCGTAATGCTACATAACGTTATACGTTATATCGTAATGCTACATAACGTTATACGTTATGTCGTACTGCTACATTACGTTATATGTTATATGGTAATGCTATATAACGTTATACGTTATAACGTATGACCATATAACGTTATACGTTATATCGCAATGCTACATAACGTTATACGTTATAACGTATTACCATATAACGTTGTACATTACATCGTAATGCTACATAACGTTATACGTTATATCGTAATGCAACATAACGTTATGCGTTATATCGTAATGCTACACAACGTTATACGTTATATCGTAATGCTACATAACGTTTTACGTTATATCGTAATGCCACACAATGTTATACGTTATAACGTATTACCATATAACGTTATACGTTATATCGAAATGCTACATATCGTTACACGTTATATCGTTATGCTACATAACGTTATACGTTACATCGTAATGCTACATAACGTTATACGTTATATCGTAATGCTACATAACGTTACACGTTATAGCGTGATTCTACAAAACGTTATACGTTATATCGTAATGCTTCATAACGTTATACGTTATATCGTAATGCTACATAACGTTATACGTTATAACGTAATACTACATAACGTTATACGTTATAACGTAATACTACATAGCGATATACGTTATAACGTAATACTACATAACGTTATACGTTATATCGTAATGCTACATAACGTTATACGTTATAACGTAATACTACATAACGTTATACGTTATAACGTAATACTGCATAATGTTAAACGTTATAACGTAATACTATATAACGTTATACGTTATATCGTTATGCTACATACCGTTATACGCTATATGGTAATGCTACATAACGTTATAAGTTATAACGTATTACCATATAACGTTATACGTTACATCGTAATGCTACATAACGATATACGTTATATCGTAATGCTATATAATGTTATACGTTATGTCGTACTGCTACATAACGTTATACGTTATATAGTAATGCTACATAACGTTATACGTTATAACGTATTGCCATGTAACGTTATACGTCATAACGTAATGCTACATTGCGTTATACGTTATATCGTAATGCTACATAACGTTTCATGTTATATCGTTATACTACAAAACGTTATACGTTATATGGTAATGCTACATAACGTTGTACGTTATAACGTATTACCATATAACGTTATACGTTACATCGTAATGCTACATAACGTTATACGTCATATCGTAATGCTACATAACGTTATACGTTATATCGTAATGCTACATAACGTTATACGCTATATCGTACTGCTACATAACGTTATACGTTATATCGTAATGCTACAAAACGTTATACGTTGTATCGTAATGCTACATAACTTTATACGTTATATCGTAATGCTACATAACGTTATACGTTATAACGTAATACTACATAGCGTTATACGTTATAACGTAATACTACATAACGTTATACGTTATAACGTAATACTATATAATCTTATACGTTATATCGTTATGCTACATAACGTTATACGTTATTTGGTAATGCTACATAACGTTATACGTTATAACGTATTACCATATAACGTTATACGTTACATCGTAATGCTACATAACGTTATACGTTATAACGTAATACTACGTAACGATATACGTTATAACGTAATACTATATAACGTTATACGTTGTATCGTAATGCTACACAATGTTATACGTTATAACGTAATACCATATAACGTTCTACGTTATATCGTAATGCTACATAACGTTATACGTTATATCGTAATGCTACATAACGTTATACGTTATGTCGTACTGCTACATAACGTTATATGTTATATGGTAATGCTACATAACGTTATACGTTATAACGTATTACCATATAACGTTATACGTTATATCGCAATGCTACATAACGTTATACGTTATAACGTATTACCATATAACGTTATACATTACATCGTAATGCTACATAACGTTATTCGTTATACCGTAATCCTACATAACGTTATACGTTATATCGTAATGCTACAAAACGTTATACGTTATATCGTAATGCTACATAACGTTATACGTTATATCGTAATGCTACACAATGTTACACGTTATAACGTAATACCATATAACGTTCTACGTTATATCGTAATGCTACATAACGTTATACGTTATATGGTAATGCTACATAACGTTATACGTTATAACGTAATACCATATAACGTTATACGTTATATCGTAATGCTACATAACGTTATACGTTATATCTTACTGCTACATAACGTTATGCGTTATATCGTAATGCTACATAACGTTATACGCTATAACGAAATACTACATAACGTTCTACGTTATATCGTAATGCTACATAACGTTATAAGTTATGTCGTACTGCTACATAACGTTATATGTTATATGGTAATGCTACATAACGTTATACGTTATAACGTATTACCATATAACGTTATACGTTATATCGCAATGCTACATAACGTTATACGTTATAACGTATTACCATATAACGTTATACATTACATCGTAATGCTACATAACGTTATACGTTATATCGTAATGCTACATAACGTTATGCGTTATATCGTAATGCTACACAACGTTATACGTTATATCGTAATGCTACATAACGTTTTACGTTATATCGTAACGCCACACAATGTTATACGTTATAACGTATTACCATATAACGTTATACGTTATATCGTAATGCTACATATCGTTACACGTTATATCGTTATGCTACATAACGTTATACGTTACATCGTAATGCTACATAACGTTATACATTATATTTTAATGCTACATATCATTATACGTTATATCGTAATGCTACATAACTTTATGCGTTATACCGTAATAGTACATAACGTTATACGATATAACGTAATACTACATAACGTTATACGTTATAACGTAATACTATATAACGTTATACGTTATATCGTAATGCTACATAACGTTATACGTTATATCGTAATGCTACATAACGTTATACGTTATAACGTAATGCTGCATTACGTTGTACGTTATATCGCAATGCTACATAACTTTATACGCTATATCGTAATGCTACATAACGTTATACGTCATAACGTAATGCTACATTACGTTATACGTTATATCGTAATGCTTCATAACGTTATGCGTTATATCCTAATGCTACATAACGTTATACGTTATGTCGTAATGCTACATAACGTTATTCGTTATATCGTAATGCTACATGACGTTATACGTTATATCGTAATGCTACATAACGTTATACGTTATATCCTAATGCTACATAACGTTATACGCTGAATCGTAAAGCTACATAACGTTATACATTATATCGTAATGCTTCATAACGTTATACGTTATATCGTAATGCTACATAACGTTATACGTTATATCGTAATGCTACATAACGTTATACGTTATATCGTAGTGCTACATAACGTTATACGTTGTATCGTAATGCTACATAACCTTATACGTTATATCGTAATGCTACATAACGTTATACGTTATAACGTAATACTACATAACGTTATACGTTATAACGTAATACTACAAAACGTTATACGTTATAACGTAATACTACATAACGTTATACGTTATAACGTAATACTACATAACGTTATACGTTATAACGTAATACTATATAACGTTATACGTTATATCGTAATGCTACATAACGTTATACGTTATATCGTAATGCTACATAACGTTGTACGTTATAACGTATTACCATATAACGTTATACGTTACATCGTAATGCTACATAACGTTATATGTCATATCGTATTGCTACATAACGTTATACGTTACATCGTAATGCTACATAACGTTATACGCTATATCGTAATGCTACATAACGTTATATGTTACATCGTAATGCTACATAACGTTATACGTTATATCGTAATGCTACATAACGTTATACGTTATAACGTAATACTACATAACGTTATACGTTATAACGTAATACTACATAATGTTAGACGTTATAACGTAATACTATATAACGTTATACGTTATATCGTTATGCTACATAACGTTATACGTTATATCGTAATGCTACTCAATGTTATACGTTATAACGTAATACCATATAACGTTATACATTATATCGTAATGCTACATAACGTTATACGCTATATCTTACTGCTACATAACGTTATACGTTATATCGTAATGCTACATATCGTTATACGTTATAACGAAATACTACATAACGTTCTACGTTATATCGTTATGCTGCATAACGTTATACGTTATATCGTAATGCTACAAAACGTTATACGTTATATCGTAATGCTACGCAATGTTATACGTTATAACGTAATACCATATAACGTTATACGTTATATCGTAATGCTGCATAACGTTATACGTTAAATCGTAATGCTACAAAACGTTATACGTTATATCGTAATGCTACGCAATGTTATACGTTATAACGTAATACCATATAACGTTATACATTATATCGTAATGCTACATAACGTTATACGTTATATCTTACTGCTACATAACGTTATACGTTATATCGTAATGCTACATATCGTTATACGTTATAACGAAATACTACATAACGTTCTACGTTATATCGTAATGCTACATAACGTTATACGTTATATCGTAATGCTACATAACGTTATACGTTATGTCGTACTGCTACATTACTTTATATGTTATATGGTAATGCTACATAACGTTATACGTTATAACGTATTACCATATAACGTTATACGTTATATCGCAATGCTACATAACGTTATACGTTATAACGTATTACCATATAACGTTATACATTACATCGTAATGCTACATAACGTTATACGTTATATCGTAATGCTACATAACGTTATGCGTTATATCGTAATGCTACACAACGTTATACGTTATATCGTAATGCTACATAACGTTTTACGTTATATCGTAATGCCATGTAACGTTATACGTCATAACGAAATACTACATAACGTTCTACGTTATATCGTTATGCTGCATAACGTTATACGTTATATCGTAATGCTACAAAACGTTATACGTTATATCGTAATGCTACGCAATGTTATACGTTATAACGTAATACCATATAACGTTATACGTTATATCGTAATGCTGCATAACGTTATACGTTATATCGTAATGCTACAAAACGTTATACGTTATATCGTAATGCTACGCAATGTTATACGTTATAACGTAATACCATATAACGTTATACGTTATATCGTAATGCTGCATAACGTTATACGTTAAATCGTAATGCTACAAAACGTTATACGTTATATCGTAATGCTACGCAATGTTATACGTTATAACGTAATACCATATAACGTTATACATTATATCGTAATGCTACATATCGTTATACGTTATAACGAAATACTACATGACGTTCTACGTTATATCGTAATGCTACATAACGTTATACGTTATATCGTAATGCTACATAACGTTATACGTTATGTCGTACTGCTACATTACGTTATATGTTACATGGTAATGCTACATAACGTTATACGTTATAACGTATTACCATATAACGTTATACGTTATATCTTACTGCTACATAACGTTATACGTTATATCGTAATACTACATATCGTTATACGTTCTAACGAAATACTACATAACGTTCTACGTTATATCGTAATGCTACATAACGTTATACGTTATATCGTAATGCTACATAACGTTATACGTTATGTCGTACTGCTACATTACGTTATATGTTATATGGTAATGCTACATAACGTTATACGTTATAACGTATTACCATATAACGTTATACGTTATATCGCAATGCTACATAACGTTATACGTTATAACGTATTACCATATAACGTTGTACATTACATCGTAATGCTACATAACGTTATACGTTATATCGTAATGCAACATAACGTTATGCGTTATATCGTAATGCTACACAACGTTATACGTTATATCGTAATGCTACATAACGTTTTACGTTATATCGTAATGCCACACAATGTTATACGTTATAACGTATTACCATATAACGTTATACGTTATATCGAAATGCTACATATCGTTACACGTTATATCGTTATGCTACATAACGTTATACGTTACATCGTAATGCTACATAACGTTATACGTTATATCGTAATGCTACATAACGTTACACGTTATATCGTGATTCTACAAAACGTTATACGTTATATCGTAATGCTTCATAACGTTATACGTTATATCGTAATGCTACATAACGTTATACGTTATAACGTAATACTACATAGCGATATACGTTATAACGTAATACTACATAACGTTATACGTTATATCGTAATGCTACATAACGTAATACTACATAACGTTATACGTTATATCGTAATGCTACATAACGTTATACGTTATAACGTAATACTACATAACGTTATACGTTATAACGTAATACTGCATAATGTTAAACGTTATAACGTAATACTATATAACGTTATACGTTATATCGTTATGCTACATACCGTTATACGCTATATGGTAATGCTACACAACGTTTCATGTTATATCGTTATACTACAAAACGTTATACGTTATATGGTAATGCTACATAACGTTGTACGTTATAACGTATTACCATATAACGTTATACGTTACATCGTAATGCTACATAACGTTATACGTCATATCGTAATGCTACATAACGTTATACGTTATATCGTAATGCTACATAACGTTATACGCTATATCGTACTGCTACATAACGTTATACGTTATATCGTAATGCTACATAACGTTATACGTTGTATCGTAATGCTACATAACTTTATACGTTATATCGTAATGCTACATAACGTTATACGTTATAACGTAATACTACATAGCGTTATACGTTTTAACGTAATACTACATAACGTTATACGTTATAACGTAATACTATATAATCTTATACGTTATATCGTTATGCTACATAACGTTATACGTTATTTGGTAATGCTACATAACGTTATACGTTATAACGTATTACCATATAACGTTATACGTTACATCGTAATGCTACATAACGTTATACGTTATAACGTAATACTACGTAACGATATACGTTATAACGTAATACTATATAACGTTATACGTTGTATCGTAATGCTACACAATGTTATACGTTATAACGTAATACCATATAACGTTCTACGTTATATCGTAATGCTACATAACGTTATACGTTATATCGTAATGCTACATAACGTTATACGTTATGTCGTACTGCTACATAACGTTATATGTTATATGGTAATGCTACATAACGTTATACGTTATAACGTATTACCATATAACGTTATACGTTATATCGCAATGCTACATAACGTTATACGTTATAACGTATTACCATATAACGTTATACATTACATCGTAATGCTACATAACGTTATTCGTTATACCGTAATCCTACATAACGTTATACGTTATATCGTAATGCTACAAAACGTTATACGTTATATCGTAATGCTACATAACGTTATACGTAATATCGTAATGCTACACAATGTTACACGTTATAACGTAATACCATATAACGTTCTACGTTATATCGTAATGCTACATAACGTTATACGTTATATGGTAATGCTACATAACGTTATACGTTATAACGTAATACCATATAACGTTATACGTTATATCGTAATGCTACATAACGTTATACGTTATATCTTACTGCTACATAACGTTATGCGTTATATCGTAATGCTACATAACGTTATACGCTATAACGAAATACTACATAACGTTCTACGTTATATCGTAATGCTACATAACGTTATACGTTATATCGTAATGCTACATAACGTTATAAGTTATGTCGTACTGCTACATAACGTTATATGTTATATGGTAATGCTACATAACGTTATACGTTATAACGTATTACCATATAACGTTATACGTTATATCGCAATGCTACATAACGTTATACGTTATAACGTATTACCATATAACGTTATACATTACATCGTAATGCTACATAACGTTATACGTTATATCGTAATGCTACATAACGTTATGCGTTATATCGTAATGCTACACAACGTTATACGTTATATCGTAATGCTACATAACGTTTTACGTTATATCGTAACGCCACACAATGTTATACGTTATAACGTATTACCATATAACGTTATACGTTATATCGTAATGCTACATATCGTTACACGTTATATCGTTATGCTACATAACGTTATACGTGATATCGTAATGCTACATAACGTTATACATTATATTTTAATGCTACATATCATTATACGTTATATCGTAATGCTACATAACTTTATGCGTTATACCGTAATAGTACATAACGTTATACGATATAACGTAATACTACATAACGTTATACGTTATAACGTAATACTATATAACGTTATACGTTATATCGTAATGCTACATAACGTTATACGTTATATCGTAATGCTACATAACGTTATACGTTATATCGTAATGCTACATAACGTTATACGTTATAACGTAATGCTGCATTACGTTGTACGTTATATCGCAATGCTACATAACTTTATACGCTATATCGTAATGCTACATAACGTTATACGTCATAACGTAATGCTACATTACGTTATACGTTATATCGTAATGCTTCATAACGTTATGCGTTATATCCTAATGCTACATAACGTTATACGTTATGTCGTAATGCTACATAACGTTATTCGTTATATCGTAATGCTACATGACGTTATACGTTATATCGTAATGCTACATAACGTTATACGTTATATCCTAATGCTACATAACGTTATACGCTGAATCGTAAAGCTACATAACGTTATACATTGTATCGTAATGCTTCATAACGTTATACGTTATATCGTAATGCTACATAACGTTATACGTTATATCGTAATGCTACATAACGTTATACGTTATATCGTAGTGCTACATAACGTTATACGTTGTATCGTAATGCTACATAACGTTATACGTTATATCGTAATGCTACATAACGTTATACGTTATAACGTAATACTACATAACGTTATACGTTATAACGTAATACTACAAAACGTTATACGTTATAACGTAATACTACATAACGTTATACGTTATAACGTAATACTACATAACGTTATACGTTATAACGTAATACTATATAACGTTATACGTTATATCGTAATGCTACATAACGTTATACGTTATATCGTAATGCTACATAACGTTGTACGTTATAACGTATTACCATATAACGTTATACGTTACATCGTAATGCTACATAACGTTATACGTCATATCGTATTGCTACATAACGTTATACGTTACATCGTAATGCTACATAACGTTATACGCTATATCGTAATGCTACATAACGTTATATGTTACATCGTAATGCTACATAACGTTATAGGTTATATCGTAATGCTACATAACGTTATACGTTATAACGTAATACTACATAACGTTATACGTTATAACGTAATACTACATAATGTTAGACGTTATAACGTAATACTATATAACGTTATACGTTATATCGTTATGCTACATAACGTTATACGTTATATCGTATTGCTACTCAATGTTATACGTTATAACGTAATACCATATAACGTTGTACATTATATCGTAATGCTACATAACGTTATACGCTATATCTTACTGCTACATAACGTTATACGTTATATCGTAATGCTACATATCGTTATACGTTATAACGAAATACTACATAACGTTCTACGTTATATCGTTATGCTGCATAACGTTATACGTTATATCGTAATGCTACAAAACGTTATACGTTATATCGTAATGCTACGCAATGTTATACGTTATAACGTAATACCATATAACGTTATACGTTATATCGTAATGCTGCATAACGTTATACGTTAAATCGTAATGCTACAAAACGTTATACGTTATATCGTAATGCTACGCAATGTTATACGTTATAACGTAATACCATATAACGTTATACATTATATCGTAATGCTACATAACGTTATACGTTATATCTTACTGCTACATAACGTTATACGTTATATCGTAATGCTACATATCGTTATACGTTATAACGAAATACTACATAACGTTCTACGTTATATCGTAATGCTACATAACGTTATACGTTATATCGTAATGCTACATAACGTTATACGTTATGTCGTACTGCTACATTACGTTATATGTTATATGGTAATGCTACATAACGTTATACGTTATAACGTATTACCATATAACGTTATACGTTATATCGCAATGCTACATAACGTTATACGTTATAACGTATTACCATATAACGTTATACATTACATCGTAATGCTACATAACGTTATACGTTATATCGTAATGCTACATAACGTTATGCGTTATATCGTAATGCTACACAACGTTATACGTTATATCGTAATGCTACATAACGTTTTACGTTATATCGTAATGCCATGTAACGTTATACGTCATAACGAAATACTACATAACGTTCTACGTTATATCGTTATGCTGCATAACGTTATACGTTATATCGTAATGCTACAAAACGTTATACGTTATATCGTAATGCTACGCAATGTTATACGTTATAACGTAATACCATATAACGTTATACGTTATATCGTAATGCTGCATAACGTTATACGTTATATCGTAATGCTACAAAACGTTATACGTTATATCGTAATGCTACGCAATGTTATACGTTATAACGTAATACCATATAACGTTATACGTTATATCGTAATGCTGCATAACGTTATACGTTAAATCGTAATGCTACAAAACGTTATACGTTATATCGTAATGCTACGCAATGTTATACGTTATAACGTAATACCATATAACGTTATACATTATATCGTAATGCTACATATCATTATACGTTATAACGAAATACTACATGACGTTCTACGTTATATCGTAATGCTACATAACGTTATACGTTATATCGTAATGCTACATAACGTTATACGTTATGTCGTACTGCTACATTACGTTATATGTTACATGGTAATGCTACATAACGTTATACGTTATAACGTATTACCATATAACGTTATACGTTATATCGCAATGCTACATAACGTTATACGTTATATCGTAATGCTACATAACGTTATGCGTTATATCGTAATGCTACACAACGTTATACGTTATATCGTAATGCTACATAACGTTTTACGTTATATCGTAATGCCACACAATGTTATACGTTATAACGTATTACCATATAACGTTATACGTTATATCGAAATGCTACATATCGTTACACGTTATATCGTTATGCTACATAACGTTATACGTTACATCGTAATGCTACATAACGTTATACGTTATATCGTAATGCTACATAACGTTACACGTTATATCGTTATTCTACAAAACGTTATTCGTTATATCGTAATGCTTCATAACGTTATACGTTATATCGTAATGCTACATAACGTTATACGTTATATCGTAATACTACATAACGTTATACGTTATAACGTAATACTACATAGCGATATACGTTATAACGTAATACTACATAACGTTTTACGTTATATCGTAATGCCACACAATGTTATACGTTATAACGTATTACCATATAACGTTATACGTTATATCGAAATGCTACATATCGTTACACGTTATATCGTTATGCTACATAACGTTATACGTTACATCGTAATGCTACATAACGTTATAAGTTGTATCGTAATGCTACATAACGTTATACGTTGTATCGTAATGCTACATAACGTTATACGTTATATCGTAATGCTACATAACGTTATACGTTATAACGTAATACTACATAACGTTATACGTTATAACGTAATACTACATAGCGATATACGTTATAACGTAATACTACATAACGTTATACGTTATATCGTAATTCTACATAACGTTATATGTTATAACGTAATACTACATAACGTTATACGTTATAACGTAATACTACATAATGTTAAACGTTATAAAGTAATACTATATAACGTTATACGTTATATCGTTATGCTACATAACGTTATACGCTATATGGTAATGCTACATAACGTTATACGTTATGTCGTACTGCTACATTACGTTATATGTTACATGGTAATGCTACATAACGTTATACGTTATAACGTATTACCATATAACGTTATACGTTATATCGTAATGCTACATATCGTTATACGTTATAACGTATTACCATATAACGTTATACATTACATCGTAATGCTACATAACGTTATACGTTATATCGTAATGCTACATAACGTTATGCGTTATATCGTAATGCCACACAATGTTATACGTTATAACGTATTACCATATAACGTTATACGTTATATCGAAATGCTACATATCGTTACACGTTATATCGTTATGCTACATAACGTTATACGTTACATCGTAATGCTACATAACGTTATACGTTATATCGTAATGCTACATAACGTTACACGTTATATCGTTATTCTACAAAACGTTATTCGTTATATCGTAATGCTTCATAACGTTATACGTTATATAGTAATGCTACATAACGTTGTACGTTATAACGTATTGCCATGTAACGTTATACGTCATAACGAAATACTACATAACGTTCTACGTTATATCGTTATGCTGCATAACGTTATACGTTATATCGTAATGCTACGAAACGTTATACGTTATATCGTAATGCTACGCTATGTTATACGTTATAACGTAATACCATATAACGTTATACGTTATATCGTAATGCTGCATAACGTTATACGTTAAATCGTAATGCTACAAAACGTTATACGTTATATCGTAATGCTACGCAATGTTATACGTTATAACGTAATACCATATAACGTTATACATTATATCGTAATGCTACATAACGTTATACGTTATATCTTACTGCTACATAACGTTATAAGTTATATCGTAATGCTACATATCGTTATACGTTATAACGAAATACTACATAACGTTCTACGTTATATCGTAATGCTACATAACGTTATACGTTATATCGTAATGCTACATAACGTTATACGTTATGTCGTACTGCTACATTACGTTATATGTTATATGGTAATGCTACATAACGTTATACGTTATAACGTATTACCATATAACGTTATACGTTATATCGCAATGCTACATAACGTTATACGTTATAACGTATTACCATATAACGTTATACATTACATCGTAATGCTACATAACGTTATACGTTATATCGTAATGCTACATAACGTTATGCGTTATATCGTAATGCTACACAACGTTATACGTTATATCGTAATGCTACATAACGTTTTACGTTATATCGTAATGCCACACAATGTTATACGTTATAACGTATTACCATATAACGTTATACGTTATATCGAAATGCTACATATCGTTACACGTTATATCGTTATGCTACATAACGTTATACGTTACATCGTAATGCTACATAACGTTATACGTTATATCGTAATGCTACATAACGTTACACGTTATATCGTTATTCTACAAAACGTTATTCGTTATATCGTAATGCTACATAACGTTATACGTTATATCGTAATACTACATAACGTTATACGTTATAACGTAATACTACATAGCGATATACGTTATAACGTAATACTACATAACGTTTTACGTTATATCGTAATGCCACGCAATGTTATACGTTATAACGTATTACCATATAACGTTATACGTTATATCGAAATGCTACATATCGTTACACGTTATATCGTTATGCTACATAACGTTATACGTTACATCGTAATGCTACATAACGTTATACGTTATATCGTAGTGCTACATAACGTTATACGTTGTATCGTAATGCTACATAACGTTATACGTTGTATCGTAATGCTACATAACGTTATACGTTATATCGTAAAGCTACATAACGTTATACGTTATAACGTAATACTACATAACGTTATACGTTATAACGTAATATTACATAGCGATATACGTTATAACGTAATACTACATAACGTTATACGTTATATCGTAATGCTACATAACGTTATACGTTATAACGTAATACTACATAACGTTATACGTTATAACGTAATACTACATAATGTTAAACGTTATAACGTAATACTACATAACGTTATACGTTATAACGTAATACTACATAACGTTATACGTTATAACGTAATACTACATAGCGATATACGTTATAACGTAATACTACATAACGTTATACGTTATATCGTAATGCTACATAACGTTATATGTTATAACGTAATACTACATAACGTTATACGTTATAACGTAATACTACATAATGTTAAACGTTATAACGTAATACTATATAACGTTATACGTTATATCGTTATGCTACATAACGTTATACGCTATATGGTAATGCTACATAACGTTATACGTTATATCGAAATGCTACATATCGTTACACGTTATATCGTTATGCTACATAACGTTATACGTTACATCGTAATGCTACATAACGTTATACGTTATATCGTAGTGTTACATAACGTTATACGATGTATCGTAATGCTACATAACGTTATACGTTGTATCGTTATGCTACATAACGTTATACGTTATATCGTAATGCTACATAACGTTATACGTTATAACGTATTACCATATAACGTTATACGTTATATCGCAATGCTACATAACGTTATACGTTATAACGTATTACCATATAACGTTATACATTACATCGTAATGCTACATAACGTTATACGTTATATCGTAATGCTACATAACGTTATGCGTTATATCGTAATGCTACACAACGTTATACGTTATATCGTAATGCTACATAACGTTTTACGTTATATCGTAATGCCACACAATGTTATACGTTATAACGTATTACCATATAACGTTATACGTTATATCGAAATGCTACATATCGTTACACGTTATATCGTTATGCTACATAACGTTATACGTTACATCGTAATGCTACATAACGTTATACGTTATATCGTAATGCTACATAACGTTACACGTTATATCGTTATTCTACAAAACGTTATTCGTTATATCGTAATGCTTCATAACGTTATACGTTATATAGTAATGCTACATAACGTTATACGTTATAACGTATTGCCATGTAACGTTATACGTCATAACGTAATGCTACATTACGTTATACGTTATATCGTAATGCTACATAACGTTTCATGTTATATCGTTATACTACAAAACGTTATACGTTATATGGTAATGCTACATAACGTTGTACGTTATAACGTATTACCATATAACGTTATACGTTACATCGTAATGCTACATAACGTTATACGTCATATCGTAATGCTACATAACGTTATACGTTATATCGTAATGCTACATAACGTTATACGCTATATCGTACTGCTACATATCGTTATACGTTATATCGTAATGCTACATAACGTTATACGTTATATCGTAATGCTACATAACGTTATACGTTATAACGTAATACTACATAACGTTATACGTTATAACGTAATGCTGCATTACGTTGTACGTTATATCGCAATGCTACATAACTTTATACGCTATATCGTAATGCTACATATCGTTATACGTCATAACGTAATGCTACATTACGTTATACGTTATATCGTAATGCTTCATAACGTTATGCGTTATATCCTAATGCTACATAACGTTATACGTTATGTCGTAATGCTACATAACGTTATGCGTTATATCGTAATGCTACACAACGTTATACGTTATATCGTAATGCTACATAACGTTTTACGTTATATCCTAATGCCACACAATGTTATACGTTATAACGTATTACCATATAACGTTATACGTTATATCGAAATGCTACATATCGTTACACGTTATATCGTTATGCTACTTAACGTTATACGTTACATCGTAATGCTATATAACGTTATACGTTATATCGTAATGCTACATAACGTTACACGTTATATCGTTATTGTACAGAACGTTATTCGTTATATCGTAATGCTTCATAACGTTATACGTTATATCGTAATGCTACATAACGTTATACGTTATATCGTAATGCTACATAACGTTATACGTTATAACGTAATACTACATAGCGATATACGTTATAACGTAATACTACATAACGTTTTACGTTATATCGTAATGCTACATAGCGATATACGTTATAACGTAATACTACATAACGTTTTACGTTATATCGTAATGCCACACAATGTTATACGTTATAACGTATTACCATATAACGTTATACGTTATATCGAAATGCTACATATCGTTACACGTTATATCGTTATGCTACATAACGTTATACGTTACATCGTAATGCTACATAACGTTATACGTTATATCGTAGTGCTACATAACGTTATACGTTATAACGTAATACTACATAACGTTATACGTTATAACGTAATACTACATAATGTTAAACGTTATAACGTAATACTATATAACGTTATACGTTATATCGTTATGCTACATAACGTTATACGCTATATGGTAATGCTACATAACGTTATACGTTATAACGTATTACCATATAACGTTACAAATTATATCGTAATGCTACATAACGTTATACGTTATATCTTACTGCTACATAACGTTATACGTTATATCGAAATGCTACATATCGTTACACGTTATATCGTTATGCTACATAACGTTATACGTTACATCGTAATGCTACATAACGTTATACGTTATATCGTAGTGCTACATAACGTTATACGTTGTATCGTAATGCTACATAACGTTATACGTTGTATCGTAATGCTACATAACGTTATACGTTATATCGTAATGCTACATAACGTTATACGTTATAACGTATTACCATATAACGTTATACGTTATATCGCAATGCTACATAACGTTATACGTTATAACGTATTACCATATAACGTTATACATTACATCGTAATGCTACATAACGTTATACGTTATATCGTAATGCTACATAACGTTATGCGTTATATCGTAATGCTACACAACGTTATACGTTATATCGTAATGCTACATAACGTTTTACGTTATATCGTAATGCCACACAATGTTATACGTTATAACGTATTACCATATAACGTTATACGTTATATCGAAATGCTACATATCGTTACACGTTATATCGTTATGCTACATAACGTTATACGTTACATCGTAATGCTACATAACGTTATACGTTATATCGTAATGCTACATAACGTTACACGTTATATCGTTATTCTACAAAACGTTATTCGTTATATCGTAATGCTTCATAACGTTATACGTTATATAGTAATGCTACATAACGTTATACGTTATAACGTATTGCCATGTAACGTTATACGTCATAACGTAATGCTACATTACGTTATACGTTATATCGTAATGCTACATAACGTTTCATGTTATATCGTTATACTACAAAACGTTATACGTTATATGGTAATGCTACATAACGTTGTACGTTATAACGTATTACCATATAACGTTATACGTTACATCGTAATGCTACATAACGTTATACGTCATATCGTAATGCTACATAACGTTATACGTTATATCGTAATGCTACATAACGTTATACGCTATATCGTACTGCTACATAACGTTATACGTTATATCGTAATGCTACATAACGTTATACGTTGTATCGTAATGCTACATAACTTTATACGTTATATCGTAATGCTGCATAACGTTATACGTTATAACGTAATACTACATAGCGTTATACGTTATAACGTAATACTACAAAACGTTATACGTTATAACGTAATACTATATAATCTTATACGTTATATCGTTATGATACATAACGTTATACGTTATTTGGTAATGCTACATAACGTTATACGTTATATCGTAATGCTACATAACGTTATACGTTATATCGTAATGCTACATAACGTTATACGTTATAACGTAATGCTGCATTACGTTGTACGTTATATCGCAATGCTACATAACTTTATACGCTATATCGTAATGCTACATATCGTTATACGTCATACCGTAATGCTACATTACGTTATACGTTATATCGTAATGCTTCATAACGTTATGCGTTATATCCTAATGCTACATAACGTTATACGTTATGTCGTAATGCTACATAACGTTATTCGTTATATCGTAATGCTACATGACGTTATACGTTATATCGTAATGCTACATAACGTTATACGTTATATCCTAATGCTACATAACGTTATACGCTGAATCGTAAAGCTACATAACGTTATACATTATATCGTAATGCTTCATAACGTTATACGTTATATCGTAATGCTACATAACGTTATACGTTATATCGTAATGCTACATAACGTTATACGTTATATCGTAGTGCTACATAACGTTATACGTTGTATCGTAATGCTACATAACGTTATACGTTATATCGTAATGCTACATAACGTTATACGTTATAACGTAATACTACATAACGTTATACGTTATAACGTAATACTACAAAACGTTATACGTTATAACGTAATACTACATAACGTTATACGTTATAACGTAATACTACATAACGTTATACGTTATAACGTAATACTATATAACGTTATACGTTATATCGTAATGCTACATAACGTTATACGTTATATCGTAATGCTACATAACGTTGTACGTTATAACGTATTACCATATAACGTTATACGTTACATCGTAATGCTACATAACGTTATACGTCATATCGTATTGCTACATAACGTTATACGTTACATCGTAATGCTACATAACGTTATACGCTATATCGTAATGCTACATAACGTTATATGTTACATCGTAATGCTACATAACGTTATACGTTATATCGTAATGCTACATAACGTTATACGTTATAACGTAATACTACATACCGTTATACGTTATAACGTAATACTACATAATGTTAGACGTTATAACGTAATACTATATAACGTTATACGTTATATCCTAATGCTACATAACGTTATACGCTGAATCGTAAAGCTACATAACGTTATACATTATATCGTAATGCTTCATAACGTTATACGTTATATCGTAATGCTACATAACGTTATACGTTATATCGTAATGCTACATAACGTTATACGTTATATCGTAGTGCTACATAACGTTATACGTTGTATCGTAATGCTACATAACGTTATACGTTATATCGTAATGCTACATAACGTTATACGTTATAACGTAATACTACATAACGTTATACGTTATAACGTAATACTACAAAACGTTATACGTTATAACGTAATACTACATAACGTTATACGTTATAACGTAATACTACATAACGTTATACGTTATAACGTAATACTATATAACGTTATACGTTATATCGTAATGCTACATAACGTTATACGTTATATCGTAATGCTACATAACGTTGTACGTTATAACGTATTACCATATAACGTTATACGTTACATCGTAATGCTACATAACGTTATACGTCATATCGTATTGCTACATAACGTTATACGTTACATCGTAATGCTACATAACGTTATACGCTATATCGTAATGCTACATAACGTTATATGTTACATCGTAATGCTACATAACGTTATACGTTATATCGTAATGCTACATAACGTTATACGTTATAACGTAATACTACATACCGTTATACGTTATAACGTAATACTACATAATGTTAGACGTTATAACGTAATACTATATAACGTTATACGTTATATCGTTATGCTACATAACGTTATACGTTATATCGTAATGCTACTCAATGTTATACGTTATAACGTAATACCATATAACGTTATACATTATATCGTAATGCTACATAACGTTATACGCTATATCTTACTGCTACATAACGTTATACGTTATATCGTAATGCTACATATCGTTATACGTTATAACGAAATACTACATAACGTTCTACGTTATATCGTTATGCTGCATAACGTTATACGTTATATCGTAATGCTACAAAACGTTATACGTTATATCGTAATGCTACGCAATGTTATACGTTATAACGTAATACCATATAACGTTATACGTTATATCGTAATGCTGCATAACGTTATACGTTAAATCGTAATGCTACAAAACGTTATACGTTATATCGTAATGCTACGCAATGTTATACGTTATAACGTAATACCATATAACGTTATACATTATATCGTAATGCTACATAACGTTATACTTTATATCTTACTGCTACATAACGTTATACGTTATATCGTAATGCTACATATCGTTATACGATATAACGAAATACTACATAACGTTCTACGTTATATCGTAATGCTACATAACGTTATACGTTATATCGTAATGCTACATAACGTTATACGTTATGTCGTACTGCTACATTACGTTATATGTTATATGGTAATGCTACATAACGTTATACATTATAACGTATTACCATATAACGTTATACGTTATATCGCAATGCTACATAACGTTATACGTTATAACGTATTACCATATAACGTTATACATTACATCGTAATGCTACATAACGTTATACGTTATATCGTAATGCTACATAACGTTATGCGTTATATCGTAATGCTACACAACGTTATACGTTATATCGTAATGCTACATAACGTTTTACGTTATATCGTAATGCCACACAATGTTATACGTTATAACGTATTACCATATAACGTTATACGTTATATCGAAATGCTACATATCGTTACACGTTATATCGTTATGCTACATAACGTTATACGTTACATCGTAATGCTACATAACGTTATACGTTATATCGTAATGCTACATAACGTTACACGTTATATCGTTATTCTACAAAACGTTATTCGTTATATCGTAATGCTTCATAACGTTATACGTTATATCGTAATGCTACATAACGTTATACGTTATATCGTAATACTACATAACGTTATACGTTATAACGTAATACTACATAGCGATATACGTTATAACGTAATACTACATAACGTTTTACGTTATATCGTAATGCCACACAATGTTATACGTTATAACGTATTACCATATAACGTTATACGTTATATCGAAATGCTACATATCGTTACACGTTATATCGTTATGCTACATAACGTTATACGTTACATCGTAATGCTACATAACGTTATACGTTATATCGTAGTGCTACATAACGTTACACGTTATATCGTTATTCTACAGAACGTTATTCGTTATATCGTAATGCTTCATAACGTTATACGTTATATCGTAATGCTACATAACGTTATACGTTATATCGTAATACTACATAACGTTATACGTTATAACGTAATACTACATAGCGATATACGTTATAACGTAATACTACATAACGTTTTACGTTATATCGTAATGCCACACAATGTTATACGTTATAACGTATTACCATATAACGTTATACGTTATATCGAAATGCTACATATCGTTACACGTTATATCGTTATGCTACATAACGTTATACGTTACATCGTAATGCTACATAACGTTATACGTTATATCGTAGTGCTACATAACGTTATACGTTGTATCGTAATGCTACATAACGTTATACGTTGTATCGTAATGCTACATAACGTTATACGTTATATCGTAATGCTACATAACGTTATACGTTATAACGTAATACTACATAACGTTATACGTTATAACGTAATACTACATAGCGATATACGTTATAACGTAATACTACATAACGTTATACGTTATATCGTAATGCTACATAACGTTATACGTTATAACGTAATACTACATAACGTTATACGTTATAACGTAATACTACATAATGTTAAACGTTATAACGTAATACTATATAACGTTATACGTTATATCGTTATGCTACATAACGTTATACGCTATATGGTAATGCTACATAACGTTATACGTTATAACGTATTACCATATAACGTTATACATTATATCGTAATGCTACATAACGTTATACGTTATATCTTACTGCTACATAACGTTATACGTTATATCGTTATTCTACAAAACGTTATTCGTTATATCGTAATGCTTCATAACGTTATACGTTATATCGTAATGCTACATAACGTTATACGTTATATCGTAATACTACATAACGTTATACGTTATATCGTAGTGCTACATAACGTTACACGTTATATCGTTATTCTACAGAACGTTATTCGTTATATCGTAATGCTTCATAACGTTATACGTTATATCGTAATGCTACATAACGTTATACGTTATATCGTAATACTACATAACGTTATACGTTATAACGTAATACTACATAGCGATATACGTTATAACGTAATACTACATAACGTTTTACGTTATATCGTAATGCCACACAATGTTATACGTTATAACGTATTACCATATAACGTTATACGTTATATCGAAATGCTACATATCGTTACACGTTATATCGTTATGCTACATAACGTTATACGTTATAACGTATTACCATATAACGTTATACGTTATATCGAAATGCTACATATCGTTACACGTTATATCGTTATGCTACATAACGTTATACGTTACATCGTAATGCTACATAACGTTATACGTTATATCGTAATGCTACATAACGTTACACGTTATATCGTTATTCTACAAAACGTTATTCGTTATATCGTAATGCTTCATAACGTTATACGTTATATAGTAATGCTACATAACGTTATACGTTATAACGTATTGCCATGTAACGTTATACGTCATAACGTAATGCTACATTACGTTATACGTTATATCGTAATGCTACATAACGTTTCATGTTATATCGTTATACTACAAAACGTTATACGTTATATGGTAATGCTACATAACGTTGTACGTTATAACGTATTACCATATAACGTTATACGTTACATCGTAATGCTACATAACGTTATACGTCATATCGTAATGCTACATAACGTTATACGTTATATCGTAATGCTACATAACGTTATACGCTATATCGTACTGCTACATAACGTTATACGTTATATCGTAATGCTACATAACGTTATACGTTGTATCGTAATGCTACATAACTTTATACGTTATAACGTAATGCTGCATAACGTTATACGTTATAACGTAATACTACATAGCGTTATACGTTATAACGTAATACTACAAAACGTTATACGTTATAACGTAATACTATATAATCTTATACGTTATATCGTTATGATACATAACGTTATACGTTATTTGGTAATGCTACATAACGTTATACGTTATATCGTAATGCTACATAACGTTATACGTTATATCGTAATGCTACATAACGTTATACGTTATAACGTAATGCTGCATTACGTTGTACGTTATATCGCAATGCTACATAACTTTATACGCTATATCGTAATGCTACATATCGTTATACGTCATACCGTAATGCTACATTACGTTATACGTTATATCGTAATGCTTCATAACGTTATGCGTTATATCCTAATGCTACATAACGTTATACGTTATGTCGTAATGCTACATAACGTTATTCGTTATATCGTAATGCTACATGACGTTATACGTTATATCGTAATGCTACATAACGTTATACGTTATATCCTAATGCTACATAACGTTATACGCTGAATCGTAAAGCTACATAACGTTATACATTATATCGTAATGCTTCATAACGTTATACGTTATATCGTAATGCTACATAACGTTATACGTTATATCGTAATGCTACATAACGTTATACGTTATATCGTAGTGCTACATAACGTTATACGTTGTATCGTAATGCTACATAACGTTATACGTTATATCGTAATGCTACATAACGTTATACGTTATATCGTAATGCTACATAACGTTATACGTTATAACGTAATACTACATAACGTTATACGTTATAACGTAATACTACATAATGTTAGACGTTATAACGTAATACTATATAACGTTATACGTTATATCGTTATGCTACATAACGTTATACGTTATATCGTAATGCTACTCAATGTTATACGTTATAACGTAATACCATATAACGTTATACATTATATCGTAATGCTACATAACGTTATACGCTATATCTTACTGCTACATAACGTTATACGTTATATCGTAATGCTACATATCGTTATACGTTATATCGTAATGCTACATAACGTTGTACGTTATAACGTATTACCATATAACGTTATACGTTACATCGTAATGCTACATTACGTTATACGTCATATCGTATTGCTACATAACGTTATACGTTACATCGTAATGCTACATAACGTTATACGCTATATCGTAATGCTACATAACGTTATATGTTACATCGTAATGCTACATAACGTTATACGTTATATCGTAATGCTACATAACGTTATACGTTATAACGTAATACTACATAACGTTATACGTTATAACGTAATACTACATAATGTTAGACGTTATAACGTAATACTATATAACGTTATACGTTATATCGTTATGCTACATAACGTTATACGTTATATCGTAATGCTACTCAATGTTATACGTTATAACGTAATACCATATAACGTTATACATTATATCGTAATGCTACATAACGTTATACGCTATATCTTACTGCTACATAACGTTATACGTTATATCGTAATGCTACATATCGTTATACGTTATAACGAAATACTACATAACGTTCTACGTTATATCGTTATGCTGCATAACGTTATACGTTATATCGTAATGCTACAAAACGTTATACGTTATATCGTAATGCTACGCAATGTTATACGTTATAACGTAATACCATATAACGTTATACGTTATATCGTAATGCTGCATAACGTTATACGTTAAATCGTAATGCTACAAAACGTTATACGTTATATCGTAATGCTACGCAATGTTATACGTTATAACGTAATACCATATAACGTTATACATTATATCGTAATGCTACATAACGTTATACGTTATATCTTACTGCTACATAACGTTATACGTTATATCGTAATGCTACATATCGTTATACGATATAACGAAATACTACATAACGTTCTACGTTATATCGTAATGCTACATAACGTTATACGTTATATCGTAATGCTACATAACGTTATACGTTATGTCGTACTGCTACATTACGTTATATGTTATATGGTAATGCTACATAACGTTATACATTATAACGTATTACCATATAACGTTATACGTTATATCGCAATGCTACATAACGTTATACGTTATAACGTATTACCATATAACGTTATACATTACATCGTAATGCTACATAACGTTATACGTTATATCGTAATGCTACATAACGTTATGCGTTATATCGTAATGCTACACAACGTTATACGTTATATCGTAATGCTACATAACGTTTTACGTTATATCGTAATGCCACACAATGTTATACGTTATAACGTATTACCATATAACGTTATACGTTATATCGAAATGCTACATATCGTTACACGTTATATCGTTATGCTACATAACGTTATACGTTACATCGTAATGCTACATAACGTTATACGTTATATCGTAATGCTACATAACGTTACACGTTATATCGTTATTCTACAAAACGTTATTCGTTATATCGTAATGCTTCATAACGTTATACGTTATATCGTAATGCTACATAACGTTATACGTTATATCGTAATACTACATAACGTTATACGTTATAACGTAATACTACATAGCGATATACGTTATAACGTAATACTACATAACGTTTTACGTTATATCGTAATGCCACACAATGTTATACGTTATAACGTATTACCATATAACGTTATACGTTATATCGAAATGCTACATATCGTTACACGTTATATCGTTATGCTACATAACGTTATACGTTACATCGTAATGCTACATAACGTTATACGTTATATCGTAGTGCTACATAACGTTATACGTTGTATCGTAATGCTACATAACGTTATACGTTGTATCGTAATGCTACATAACGTTATACGTTATATCGTAATGCTACATAACGTTATACGTTATAACGTAATACTACATAACGTTATACGTTATAACGTAATACTACATAGCGATATACGTTATAACGTAATACTACATAACGTTATACGTTATATCGTAATGCTACATAACGTTATACGTTATAACGTAATACTACATAACGTTATACGTTATAACGTAATACTACATAATGTTAAACGTTATAACGTAATACTATATAACGTTATACGTTATATCGTTATGCTACATAACGTTATACGCTATATGGTAATGCTACATAACGTTATACGTTATATCGTAGTGCTACATAACGTTATACGTTGTATCGTAATGCTACATAACGTTATACGATATAACGAAATACTACATAACGTTCTACGTTATATCGTAATGCTACATAACGTTATACGTTATATCGTAATGCTACATAACGTTATACGTTATGTCGTACTGCTACATTACGTTATATGTTATATGGTAATGCTACATAACGTTATACATTATAACGTATTACCATATAACGTTATACGTTATATCGCAATGCTACATAACGTTATACGTTATAACGTATTACCATATAACGTTATACATTACATCGTAATGCTACATAACGTTATACGTTATATCGTAATGCTACATAACGTTATGCGTTATATCGTAATGCTACACAACGTTATACGTTATATCGTAATGCTACATAACGTTTTACGTTATATCGTAATGCCACACAATGTTATACGTTATAACGTATTACCATATAACGTTATACGTTATATCGAAATGCTACATATCGTTACACGTTATATCGTTATGCTACATAACGTTATACGTTACATCGTAATGCTACATAACGTTATACGTTATATCGTAATGCTACATAACGTTACACGTTATATCGTTATTCTACAAAACGTTATTCGTTATATCGTAATGCTTCATAACGTTATACGTTATATCGTAATGCTACATAACGTTATACGTTATATCGTAATACTACATAACGTTATACGTTATAACGTAATACTACATAGCGATATACGTTATAACGTAATACTACATAACGTTTTACGTTATATCGTAATGCCACACAATGTTATACGTTATAACGTATTACCATATAACGTTATACGTTATATCGAAATGCTACATATCGTTACACGTTATATCGTTATGCTGCATAACGTTATACGTTACATCGTAATGCTACATAACGTTATACGTTATATCGTAGTGCTACATAACGTTATACGTTGTATCGTAATGCTACATAACGTTATACGTTGTATCGTAATGCTACATAACGTTATACGTTATATCGTAATGCTACATAACGTTATACGTTATAACGTAATACTACATAACGTTATACGTTATAACGTAATACTACATAGCGATATACGTTATAACGTAATACTACATAACGTTATACGTTATATCGTAATGCTACATAACGTTATACGTTATAACGTAATACTACATAACGTTATACGTTATAACGTAATACTACATAATGTTAAACGTTATAACGTAATACTATATAACGTTATACGTTACATCGTAATGCTACATAACGTTATACGTTATATCGTAATGCTACATAACGTTATACGTTATAACGTATTACCATATAACGTTATACGTTACATCGTAATGCTACATAACGTTATACGTTCTATCGTAATGCTACATAACGTTATGCGTTATATCGTAATGCTACACAACGTTATACGTTATATCGTAATGCTACATAACGTTTTACGTTATATCGTAATACCACACAATGTTATACGTTATAACGTATTACCATATAACGTTATACGTTATATCGTAATGCTACATATCGTTACACGTTATATCGTTATGCTACATAACGTTATACGTTATATCGTAATGCTACATATCGTTATACGTTATATCGAAATACTACATAACGTTTTACGTTATATCGTAATGCCACACAATGTTATACGTTATAACGTATTACCATATAACGTTATACGTTACATCGTAATGCTACATAACGTTATACGTCATATCGTAATGCTACATAACGTTATACGTTATATCGTAATGCTACATAACGTTATACGCTATATCGTACTGCTACATAACGTTATACGTTATATCGTAATGCTACATAACGTTATACGCTGTATCGTAATGCTACATAACTTTATACGTTATATCGTAATGCTACATAACGTTATACGTTATAACGTAATACTACATAGCGTTATACGTTATAACGTAATACTACAAAACGTTATACGTTATAACGTAATACTATATAATCTTATACGTTATATCGTTATGATACATAACGTTATACGTTATTTGGTAATGCTACATAACGTTATACGTTATAACGTATTACCATATAACGTTATACGTTACATCGTAATGCTACATAACGTTATACGTTACATCGTAATGCTACATAACGTTATACGTTATATCGTAATGCTACATAACGTTATACGTTATAACGTATTACCATATAACGTTATACGTTACATCGTAATGCTACATAACGTTATACGTTCTATCGTAATGCTACATAACGTTATGCGTTATATCGTAATGCTACACAACGTTATACGTTATATCGTAATGCTACATAACGTTTTACGTTATATCGTAATACCACACAATGTTATACGTTATAACGTATTACCATATAACGTTATACGTTATATCGTAATGCTACATATCGTTACACGTTATATCGTTATGCTACATAACGTTATACGTTATAACGTATTACCATATAACGTTATACATTACATCGTAATGCTACATAACGTTATACGATATATCGTAATGCTACATAACGTTATGCGTTATATCGTAATGCTACATAACGTTATACGTTATATCGTAATGCTACATAACGTTATACGTTATATCGTAATGCTACATAACGTTATACGTTATAACGTAATGCTGCATTACGTTGTACGTTATATCGCAATGCTACATAACTTTATACGCTATATCGTAATGCTACATAACGTTATACGTCATAACGTAATGCTACATTACGTTATACGTTATATCGTAATGCTTCATAACGTTATGCGTTATATCCTAATGCTACATAACGTTATACGTTATGTCGTAATGCTACATAACGTTATTCGTTATATCGTAATGCTACATGACGTTATACGTTATATCGTAATGCTACATAACGTTATACGTTATATCCTAATGCTACATAACGTTATACGCTGAATCGTAAAGCTACATAACGTTATACATTATATCGTAATGCTACATTACGTTATACGTTATATCGTAATGCTTCATAACGTTATGCGTTATATCCTAATGCTACATAACGTTATACGTTATGTCGTAATGCTACATAACGTTATTCGTTATATCGTAATGCTACATAACGTTATACGCTATATCTTACTGCTACATAACGTTATACGTTATATCGTAATGCTACATATCGTTATACGTTATATCGTAATGCTACATAACGTTGTACGTTATAACGTATTACCATATAACGTTATACGTTACATCGTAATGCTACATTACGTTATACGTCATATCGTATTGCTACATAACGTTATACGTTACATCGTAATGCTACATAACGTTATACGCTATATCGTAATGCTACATAACGTTATATGTTACATCGTAATGCTACATAACGTTATACGTTATATCGTAATGCTACATAACGTTATACGTTATAACGTAATACTACATAACGTTATACGTTATAACGTAATACTACATAATGTTAGACGTTATAACGTAATACTATATAACGTTATACGTTATATCGTTATGCTACATAACGTTATACGTTATATCGTAATGCTACTCAATGTTATACGTTATAACGTAATACCATATAACGTTATACATTATATCGTAATGCTACATAACGTTATACGCTATATCTTACTGCTACATAACGTTATACGTTATATCGTAATGCTACATATCGTTATACGTTATAACGAAATACTACATAACGTTCTACGTTATATCGTTATGCTGCATAACGTTATACGTTATATCGTAATGCTACAAAACGTTATACGTTATATCGTAATGCTACGCAATGTTATACGTTATAACGTAATACCATATAACGTTATACGTTATATCGTAATGCTGCATAACGTTATACGTTAAATCGTAATGCTACAAAACGTTATACGTTATATCGTAATGCTACGCAATGTTATACGTTATAACGTAATACCATATAACGTTATACATTATATCGTAATGCTACATAACGTTATACGTTATATCTTACTGCTACATAACGTTATACGTTATATCGTAATGCTACATATCGTTATACGATATAACGAAATACTACATAACGTTCTACGTTATATCGTAATGCTACATAACGTTATACGTTATATCGTAATGCTACATAACGTTATACGTTATGTCGTACTGCTACATTACGTTATATGTTATATGGTAATGCTACATAACGTTATACATTATAACGTATTACCATATAACGTTATACGTTATATCGCAATGCTACATAACGTTATACGTTATAACGTATTACCATATAACGTTATACATTACATCGTAATGCTACATAACGTTATACGTTATATCGTAATGCTACATAACGTTATGCGTTATATCGTAATGCTACACAACGTTATACGTTATATCGTAATGCTACATAACGTTTTACGTTATATCGTAATGCCACACAATGTTATACGTTATAACGTATTACCATATAACGTTATACGTTATATCGAAATGCTACATATCGTTACACGTTATATCGTTATGCTACATAACGTTATACGTTACATCGTAATGCTACATAACGTTATACGTTATATCGTAATGCTACATAACGTTACACGTTATATCGTTATTCTACAAAACGTTATTCGTTATATCGTAATGCTTCATAACGTTATACGTTATATCGTAATGCTACATAACGTTATACGTTATATCGTAATACTACATAACGTTATACGTTATAACGTAATACTACATAGCGATATACGTTATAACGTAATACTACATAACGTTTTACGTTATATCGTAATGCCACACAATGTTATACGTTATAACGTATTACCATATAACGTTATACGTTATATCGAAATGCTACATATCGTTACACGTTATATCGTTATGCTGCATAACGTTATACGTTACATCGTAATGCTACATAACGTTATACGTTATATCGTAGTGCTACATAACGTTATACGTTGTATCGTAATGCTACATAACGTTATACGTTGTATCGTAATGCTACATAACGTTATACGTTATATCGTAATGCTACATAACGTTATACGTTATAACGTAATACTACATAACGTTATACGTTATAACGTAATACTACATAGCGATATACGTTATAACGTAATACTACATAACGTTATACGTTATATCGTAATGCTACATAACGTTATACGTTATAACGTAATACTACATAACGTTATACGTTATAACGTAATACTACATAATGTTAAACGTTATAACGTAATACTATATAACGTTATACGTTACATCGTAATGCTACATAACGTTATACGTTATATCGTAATGCTACATAACGTTATACGTTATAACGTATTACCATATAACGTTATACGTTACATCGTAATGCTACATAACGTTATACGTTCTATCGTAATGCTACATAACGTTATGCGTTATATCGTAATGCTACACAACGTTATACGTTATATCGTAATGCTACATAACGTTTTACGTTATATCGTAATACCACACAATGTTATACGTTATAACGTATTACCATATAACGTTATACGTTATATCGTAATGCTACATATCGTTACACGTTATATCGTTATGCTACATAACGTTATACGTTATATCGTAATGCTACATATCGTTATACGTTATATCGAAATACTACATAACGTTTTACGTTATATCGTAATGCCACACAATGTTATACGTTATAACGTATTACCATATAACGTTATACGTTACATCGTAATGCTACATAACGTTATACGTCATATCGTAATGCTACATAACGTTATACGTTATATCGTAATGCTACATAACGTTATACGCTATATCGTACTGCTACATAACGTTATACGTTATATCGTAATGCTACATAACGTTATACGCTGTATCGTAATGCTACATAACTTTATACGTTATATCGTAATGCTACATAACGTTATACGTTATAACGTAATACTACATAGCGTTATACGTTATAACGTAATACTACAAAACGTTATACGTTATAACGTAATACTATATAATCTTATACGTTATATCGTTATGATACATAACGTTATACGTTATTTGGTAATGCTACATAACGTTATACGTTATAACGTATTACCATATAACGTTATACGTTACATCGTAATGCTACATAACGTTATACGTTACATCGTAATGCTACATAACGTTATACGTTATATCGTAATGCTACATAACGTTATACGTTATAACGTATTACCATATAACGTTATACGTTACATCGTAATGCTACATAACGTTATACGTTCTATCGTAATGCTACATAACGTTATGCGTTATATCGTAATGCTACACAACGTTATACGTTATATCGTAATGCTACATAACGTTTTACGTTATATCGTAATACCACACAATGTTATACGTTATAACGTATTACCATATAACGTTATACGTTATATCGTAATGCTACATATCGTTACACGTTATATCGTTATGCTACATAACGTTATACGTTATAACGTATTACCATATAACGTTATACATTACATCGTAATGCTACATAACGTTATACGATATATCGTAATGCTACATAACGTTATGCGTTATATCGTAATGCTACATAACGTTATACGTTATATCGTAATGCTACATAACGTTATACGTTATATCGTAATGCTACATAACGTTATACGTTATAACGTAATGCTGCATTACGTTGTACGTTATATCGCAATGCTACATAACTTTATACGCTATATCGTAATGCTACATAACGTTATACGTCATAACGTAATGCTACATTACGTTATACGTTATATCGTAATGCTTCATAACGTTATGCGTTATATCCTAATGCTACATAACGTTATACGTTATGTCGTAATGCTACATAACGTTATTCGTTATATCGTAATGCTACATGACGTTATACGTTATATCGTAATGCTACATAACGTTATACGTTATATCCTAATGCTACATAACGTTATACGCTGAATCGTAAAGCTACATAACGTTATACATTATATCGTAATGCTTCATAACGTTATACGTTATATCGTAATGCTACATAACGTTATACGTTATATCGTAATGCTACATAACGTTATACGTTATATCGTAGTGCTACATAATGTTATACGTTGTATCGTAATGCTACATAACGTTATATGTTATATCGTATTGCTACATAACGTTATATGTTATAACGTAATACTACATAAAGTTATACGTTATAAAATAATACTACAAAACGTTATACGTTATAACGTAATACTACATAACGTTATACGTTATAACGTAATACTATATAACGTTATACGTTATATCGTAATGCTACATAACGTTATACGTTATATCGTAATGCTACATAACGTTGTACGTTATAACGTATTACCATGTAACGTTATACGTTACATCGTAATGCTACATAACGTTATACGTCATATCGTATTGCTACATAACGTTATACGTTACATCGTAATGCTACATAACGTTATTCGCTATATCGTAATGCTACATAACGTTATATGTCACATCGTAATGCTACATAACGTTATACGTTATATCGTAATGCTACATAACGTTATACGTTATAACGTAATACTACATAACGTTATACGTTATAACGTAATACTACATAACGTTATACGTTATAACGTAATACTACATAATGTTAGACGTTATAACGTAATACTATATAACGTTATACGTTATATCGTTATGCTACATAACGTTATACGTTATATCGTAATGCTACTCAATGTTATACGTTATAACGTAATACCATATAACTTTATACATTATATCGTAATGCTACATAACGTTATACGTTATATCTTACTGCTACATAACGTTATACGTTATATCGTAATGCTACATATCGTTATACGTTATAACGAAATACTACATAACGTTCTACGTTATATCGTTATGCTACATAACGTTATACGTTACATCGTAATGCTACATAACGTTATACATTATATTGTAATGCTACATATCGTTATACGTTATATCGTAATGCTACATAACGTTATGCGTTATACCGTAATCCTACATAACGTTATACGTCATATCGTAATGCTACAAAACGTTATACGTTATATCGTAATGCTACACAATGTTATACGTTATAACGAAATACCATATAACGTTATACATTATATCGTAATGCTACATAACGTTATACGTTATATCTTACTGCTACATAACGTTATACGTTATATCGTAATGCTACATATCGTTATACGTTATAACGAAATACTACATAACGTTCTACGTTATATCGTAATGCTACATAACGTTATACGTTATATCGTAATGCTACATAACGTTATACGTTATGTCGTACTGCTACATTACGTTATATGTTATATGGTAATGCTACATAACGTTATACGTTATAACGTATTACCATATAACGTTATACGTTATATCGCAATGCTACATAACGTTATACGTTATAACGTATTACCATATAACGTTATACATTACATCGTAATGCTACATAACGTTATACGTTATAACGTAATACTATATAACGTTATACGTTATATCGTAATGCTACATAACGTTATACGTTATATCGTAATGCTACATAACGTTGTACGTTATAACGTATTACCATATAACGTTATACGTTACATCGTAATGCTACATAACGTTATACGTCATATCGTATTGCTACATAACGTTATACGTTACATCGTAATGCTACATAACGTTATACGCTATATCGTAATGCTACATAACGTTATACGTTATATCGTAATGCTACATAACGTTGTACGTTATAACGTATTACCATATAACGTTATACGTTACATCGTAATGCTACATAACGTTATACGTCATATCGTATTGCTACATAACGTTATACGTTACATCGTAATGCTACAAAACGTTATACGTTATAACGTAATACTACATAACGTTATACGTTATAACGTAATACTATATAACGTTATACGTTATATCGTAATGCTACATAGCGTTATACGTTATATCGTAATGCTACATAACGTTGTACGTTATAACGTATTACCATATAACGTTATACGTTACATCGTAATGCTACATAACGTTATACGTCATATCGTATTGCTACATAACGTTATACGTTACATCGTAATGCTACATAACGTTATACGCTATATCGTAATGCTACATAACGTTATATGTTACATCGTAATGCTACATAACGTTATACGTTATATCGTAATGCTACATAACGTTATACGTTATAACGTAATACTACATAACGTTATACGTTATAACGTAATACTACATAATGTTAGACGTTATAACGTAATACTATATAACGTTATACGTTATATCGTTATGCTACATAACGTTATACGTTATATCGTAATGCTACTGAATGTTATACGTTATAACGTAATACCATATAACTTTATACATTATATCGTAATGCTACATAACGTTATACGTTATATCTTACTGCTACATAACGTTATACGTTATATCGTAATGCTACATATCGTTATACGTTATAACGAAATACTACATAACGTTCTACGTTATATCGTAATGCTACATAACGTTATACGTTATATCGCAATGCTACATAACGTTATACGTTATAACGTATTACCATATAACGTTATACATTACATCGTAATGCTACATAACGTTATACGTTATATCGTAATGCTACATAACGTTATGCGTTATATCGTAATGCTACACAACGTTATACGTTATATCGTAATGCTACATAACGTTACACGTTATATCGTTATTCTACAAAACGTTATTCGTTATATCGTAATGCTTCATAACGTTATACGTTATATCGTAATGCTACATAACGTTATACGTTATATCGTAATGCTACATAACGTTATACGTTATATCGTAGTGCTACATAACGTTATACGTTGTATCGTAATGCTACACAACGTTATACGTTATATCGTAATGCTACATAACGTTACACGTTATATCGTTATTCTACAAAACGTTATTCGTTATATCGTAATGCTTCATAACGTTATACGTTATAACGTAATACTACATAACGTTATACGTTATATCGTAATGCTACATAACGTTATACGTTATAACGTAATACTACATAACGTTATACGTTATAACGTAATACTACATAATGTTAAACGTTGTAACGTAATACTATATAACGTTACACGTTATATCGTTATGCTACATAACGTTATACGCTATATGGTAATGCTACATAACGTTATACGTTATAACGTATTACCATATAACGTTATACGTTACATCGTAATGCTACATAACGATATACGTTATATCGTAATGCTACATAACGTTATACGTTATGTCGTACTGCTAAATAACGTTATACGTTATATAGTAATGCTACATAACGTTATACGCTATAACGTATTGCCATGTAACGTTATACGTCATAACGTAATGCTACATTACGTTATACGTTATATCGTAATGCTACATAACGTTTCATGTTATATCGTTATACTACAAAACGTTATACGTTATATGGTAATGCTACATAAAGTTGTACGTTATAACGTATTACCATATAACGTTATACGTTATATCGTAATGCTACATAACGTTATACGTTGTATCGTAATGCTACATAACTTTATACGTTATATCGTAATGCTACATAACGTTATACGTTATAACGTAATACTACATAGCGTTATACGTTATAACGTAATACTACATAACGTTATACGTTATAACGTAATACTATATAATCTTATACGTTATATCGTTATGATACATAACGTTATACGTTATTTGGTAATGCTACATAACGTTATACGTTATAACGTATTACCATATAACGTTATACGTTACATCGTAATGCTACATAACGTTATACGATATATCGTAATGCTACATAACGTTATACGTTATAACGTATTACCATATAACGTTATACGTTACATCGTAATGCTACATAACGTTATACGTTATATCGTAATGCTACACAATGTTATACGTTATAACGTAATACCATATAACGTTCTACGTTATATCGTAATGCTACATAACGTTATACGTTATAACGTAATACTACGTAACGATATACGTTATAACGTAATACTATATAACGTTATACGTTATATCGTAATGCTACACAATGTTATACGTTATAACGTAATACCATATAACGTTCTACGTTATATCGTAATGCTACATAACGTTATACGTTATATCGTAATGCTACATAACGTTATACGTTATGTCGTACTGCCACATAACGTTATATGTTATATGGTAATGCTACATAACGTTATACGTTAAACGTATTACCATATAACGTTATACGTTATATCGCAATGCTACATAACGTTATACGTTATGACGTATTACCATATAACGTTATACATTACATCGTAATCCTACATAACGTTACACGTTATACCGTAATCCTACATAACGTTATACGTTATATCGTAATGCTACAAAACGTTATACGTTATATCGTAATGCTACATAACGTTATACGTTATACCGTAATCCTACATAACGTTATACGTTATATCGTAATGCTACATAACGTTATACGTTATACCGTAATCCTACATAACGTTATACGTTATACCGTAATCCTACATAACGTTATACGTTATATCGTAATGCTACAAAACGTTATACGTTATATCGTAATGCTACATAACGTTATGCGTTATATCGTAATGCTACATAACGTTATACGTTATATCGTAATGCTACATAACGTTATACGTTATACCGTAATCCTACATAACGTTATACGTTATATCGTAATGCTACAAAACGTTATACGTTATATCGTAATGCTACATAACGTTATGCGTTATATCGTAATGCTACATAACGTTATACGTTATATCGTAATGCTACATAACGTTATACGTTATACCGTAATCCTACATAACGTTATACGTTATATCGTAATGCTACAAAACGTTATACGTTATATCGTAATGCTACATAACGTTATACGTTATATCGTAATGCTACACAATGTTATACGTTATAACGTAATACCATATAACGTTCTACGTTATATCGTAATGCTACATAACGTTATACGTTATATCGTCATGCTACATAACGTTATACGTTATGTCGTACTGCTACATAACGTTATATGTTATATGGTAATGCTACATAACGTTATACGTTATAACGTATTACCATATAACGTTATACGTTATATCGCAATGCTACATAACGTTATACGTTATAACGTATTACCATATAACGTTATACATTACATCGTAATGCTACATAACGTTATACGTTATATCGTAATGCTACATAACGTTATGCGTTATATCCTAATGCTACATAACGTTATACGTTAAGTCGTAGTGCTACACAACGTTATTCGTTATATCGTAATGCTACATGACGTTATACGTTATATCGTAATGCTGCATAACGTTATACGTTATATCCTAATGCTACATAACGTTATACGCTGAATCGTAATGCTACATAACGTTATACATTATATCGTAATGCTTCATAACGTTATACGTTATATCGTAATGCTACATAACGATATACGTTATATGGTAATGCTACATAACGTTATACGTTATAACGTATTACCATATAACGTTATACGTTACATTGTAATGCCACATAACGTTATACGTCATATCGTAATGCTACATAACGTTATGCGTTATATCGTAATGCTACATAACGTTATACGTTATATCGTAATGCTACATAACGTTATACGTTATACCGTAATCCTACATAACGTTATACGTTATATCGTAATGCTACAAAACGTCATACGTTATATCGTAATGCTACATAACGTTATACGTTATATCGTAATGCTACACAATGTTATACGTTATAACGTAATACCATATAACGTTCTACGTTATATCGTAATGCTACATAACGTTATACGCTATATCGTCATGCTACATAACGTTATACGTTATGTCGTACTGCTACATAACGTTATATGTTATATGGTAATGCTACATAACGTTATACGTTATAACGTATTACCATATAACGTTATACGTTATATCGCAATGCTACATAACGTTATACGTTATAACGTATTACCATATAACGTTATACATTACATCGTAATGCTACATAACGTTATACGTTATATCGTAATGCTACATAACGTTATACGTTATATCGTAGTGCTACATATCATTATACGTTATATCGTAATGCTACATAACGTTATACGTTACGTCGTAATGCTACATAACGTTATACGTTATATCGTAATGCTACATAACGTTATACGTTATGTCGTACTGCTACATAACGTTATACGTTATATGGTAATGCTACAAAACGTTATACGTTATATCGTAATGCTACATAACGTTATACGTTATATCGTAATGCTACACAATGTTATACGTTATAACGTAATACCATATAACGTTCTACGTTATATCGTAATGCTACATAACGTTATACGTTGTATCGTAATGCTACATAACGTTTCATGTTATATCGTTATACTACAAAACGTTATACGTTATATGGTAATGCTACATAACGTTATACGTTATATCGTAATGCTACATAACGTTACACGTTATATCGTTATTCTACAAAACGTTATTCGTTATATCGTAATGCTACATAACGTTATACGTTATATCGTAATGCTACACAATGTTATACGTTATAACGTAATACCATATAACGTTCTACGTTATATCGTAATGCTACATAACGTTATACGTTGTATCGTAATGCTACATAACGTTTCATGTTATATCGTTATACTACAAAACGTTATACGTTATATGGTAATGCTACATAAAGTTGTACGTTATAACGTATTACCATATAACGTTATACGTTATATCGTAATGCTACATAACGTTATACGTTGTATCGTAATGCTGCATAACTTTATACGTTATATCGTAATGCTACATAACGTTATACGTTATAACGTAATACTACATAGCGTTATACGTTATAACGTAATACTACATAACGTTATACGTTATAACGTAATACTATATAATCTTATACGTTATATCGTTATGATACATAACGTTATACGTTATTTGGTAATGCTACATAACGTTATACGTTATAACGTATTACCATATAACGTTATACGTTACATCGTAATGCTACATAACGATATACGTTATATCGTAATGCTACATAACGTTATACGTTATGTCGTACTGCTAAATAACGTTATACGTTATATAGTAATGCTACATAACGTTATACGGTATATCGTAATGCTACATAACGTTATACGTTATATCGTAATGCTACATAACGTTGTACGATATAACGTATTACCATATAACGTTATAGGTTATAACGTAATACTACATAACGTTATACGTTATAACGTAATACTACGTAACGATATACGTTATAACGTAATACTATATAACGTTATACGTTATATCGTAATGCTACACAATGTTATACGTTATAACGTAATACCATATAACGTTCTACGTTATATCGTAATGCTACATAACGTTATACGTTATATCGTAATGCTACATAACGTTATACGTTATGTCGTACTGCCACATAACGTTATATGTTATATGGTAATGCTACATAACGTTATACGTTAAACGTATTACCATATAACGTTATACGTTATATCGCAATGCTACATAACGTTATACGTTATGACGTATTACCATATAACGTTATACATTACATCGTAATCCTACATAACGTTATACGTTATACCGTAATCCTACATAACGTTATACGTTATATCGTAATGCTACAAAACGTTATACGTTATATCGTAATGCTACATAACGTTATACGTTATATCGTAATGCTACACAATGTTATACGTTATAACGTAATACCATATAACGTTCTACGTTATATCGTAATGCTACATAACGTTATACGTTATATGGTAATGCTACATAACGTTATATGTTATAGCGTATTACCATATAACGTTATACGTTACATCGTAATGCTACATAACGTTATACGTTATATCGTAATGCTACATAACGTTATACGTCATAACGTAATGCTACATTACGTTATACGTTATATCGTAATGCTACATAACGTTACACGTTATATCGTTATTCTACAAAACGTTATACGTTATATCGTAATGCTACATAACGTTATGCGTTATATCCTATTGCTACATAACGTTATACGTTAAGTCGAAATGCTACACAACGTTATTCGTTATATCGTAATGCTACATGACGTTATACGTTATATCGTAATGCTACATAACGTTATACGTTATATCCTAATGCTACATAACGTTATACGCTGAATCGTAATGCTACATAACGTTATGCGTTATATCCTAATGCTACATAACGTTATACGTTAAGTCGTAGTGCTACACAATGTTATTCGTTATATCGTAATGCTACATGACGTTATACGTTATATCGTAATGCTGCATAACGTTATACGTTATATCCTAATGCTACATAACGTTATACGCTGAATCGTAATGCTACATAACGTTATACATTATATCGTAATGCTTCATAACGTTATACGTTATATCGTAATGCTACATAACGATATACGTTATATGGTAATGCTACATAACGTTATACGTTATAACGTATTACCATATAACGTTATACGTTATATTGTAATGCCACATAACGTTATACGTCATATCGTAATGCTACATAACGTTATGCGTTATATCGTAATGCTACATAACGTTATACGTTATATCGTAATGCTACATAACGTTATACGTTATACCGTAATCCTACATAACGTTATACGTTATATCGTAATGCTACAAAACGTTATACGTTATATCGTAATGCTACATAACGTTATACGTTATATCGTAATGCTACACAATGTTATGCGTTATAACGTAATACCATATAACGTTCTACGTTATATCGTAATGCTACATAACGTTATACGTTATATCGTCATGCTACATAACGTTATACGTTATGTCGTACTGCTACATAACGTTATATGTTATATGGTAATGCTACATAACGTTATACGTTATAACGTATTACCATATAACGTTATACGTTATATCGCAATGCTACATAACGTTATACGTTATAACGTATTACCATATAACGTTATACATTACATCGTAATGCTACATAACGTTATACGTTATATCGTAATGCTACATAACGTTATGCGTTATATCCTAATGCTACATAACGTTATACGTTAAGTCGTAGTGCTACACAACGTTATTCGTTATATCGTAATGCTACATGACGTTATACGTTATATCGTAATGCTGCATAACGTTATACGTTATATCCTAATGCTACATAACGTTATACGCTGAATCGTAATGCTACATAACGTTATACATTATATCGTAATGCTTCATAACGTTATACGTTATATCGTAATGCTACATAACGATATACGTTATATGGTAATGCTACATAACGTTATACGTTATAACGTATTACCATATAACGTTATACGTTACATTGTAATGCCACATAACGTTATACGTCATATCGTAATGCTACATAACGTTATGCGTTATATCGTAATGCTACATAACGTTATACGTTATATCGTAATGCTACATAACGTTATACGTTATACCGTAATCCTACATAACGTTATACGTTATATCGTAATGCTACAAAACGTTATACGTTATATCGTAATGCTACATAACGTTATACGTTATATCGTAATGCTACACAATGTTATACGTTATAACGTAATACCATATAACGTTCTACGTTATATCGTAATGCTACATAACGTTATACGTTATATCGTCATGCTACATAACGTTATACGTTATGTCGTACTGCTACATAACGTTATATGTTATATGGTAATGCTACATAACGTTATACGTTATAACGTATTACCATATAACGTTATACGTTATATCGCAATGCTACATAACGTTATACGTTATAACGTATTACCATATAACGTTATACATTACATCGTAATGCTACATAACGTTATACGTTATATCGTAATGCTACATAACGTTATACGTTATATCGTAGTGCTACATATCATTATACGTTATATCGTAATGCTACATAACGTTATACGTTACGTCGTAATGCTACATAACGTTATACGTTATATCGTAATGCTACATAACGTTATACGTTATGTCGTACTGCTACATAACGTTATACGTTATATGGTAATGCTACATAACGTTATACGTTATAACGTATTACCATATAACGTTATACGTTACATTGTAATGCCACATAACGTTATACGTCATATGGTAATGCTACATAACGTTATGCGTTATATCGTAATGCTACATAACGTTATACGTTATATCGTAATGTTACATAACGTTATACGTTATACCGTAATCCTACATAACGTTATACGTTATATCGTAATGCTACAAAACGTTATACGTTATATCGTAATGCTACATAACGTTATACGTTATATCGTAATGCTACACAATGTTATACGTTATAACGTAATACCATATAACGTTCTACGTTATATCGTAATGCTACATAACGTTATACGTTATATCGTCATGCTACATAACGTTATACGTTATGTCGTACTGCTACATAACGTTATATGTTATATGGTAATGCTACATAACGTTATACGTTATAACGTATTGCCATATAACGTTATACGTTATATCGCAATGCTACATAACGTTATACGTTATAACGTATTACCATATAACGTTATACATTACATCGTAATGCTACATAACGTTATACGTTATATCGTAATGCTTCATAACGTTATACGTTATATCGTAATGCTACATAACGTTATACGTTATATCGTAATGCTACATAACGTTATACGTTATATCGTAATGCTACATAACGTTATACGTTATATCGTAATGCTACATAACGTTACTCGTTATATCGTTATTCTACAAAACGTTATTCGTTATATCGTAATGCTACATAACGTTATACGTTATATCGTAATGCTACACAATGTTATACGTTATAACGTAATACCATATAACGTTCTACGTTATATCGTAATGCTACATAACGTTATACGTTATATCGTCATGCTACATAACGTTATACGTTATGTCGTACTGCTACATAACGTTATATGTTATATGGTAATGCTACATAACGTTATACGTTATAACGTATTGCCATATAACGTTATACGTTATATCGCAATGCTACATAACGTTATACGTTATAACGTATTACCATATAACGTTATACATTACATCGTAATGCTACATAACGTTTTACATTATATCGTAATGCCACACAATGTTATACGTTATAACGTATTACCATATAACGCTATACGTTATATCGAAATGCTACATATCGTTACACGTTATATCGTTATGCTACATAACGTTATACGTTACATCGTAATGCTACATAACGTTATACGTTATATCGTAATGCTACATAACGTTACACGTTATATCGTTATTATACAAAACGTTATTCGTTATATCGTAATGCTTCATAACGTTATACGTTATATCGTAATGCTACATAACGTTATACGTTATATCGTAATGCTACATAACGTTATACGTTATATCGTAGTGCTACATAACGTTATACGTTGTATCGTAATGCTACATAACGTTATACGTTGTATCGTAATGCTACATAACGTTATACGTTATATCGTAATGCTACATAACGTTATACGTTATAACGTAATACTACATAACGTTATACGTTATAACGTAATACTACATAGCGATATACGTTATAACGTAATGCTACATAACGTTATACGTTATATCGTAATGCTACATAACGTTATACGTCATATCGTAATGCTACATAACGTTATACGTTATGTCGTACTGCTACATAACGTTATACGTTATATAGTAATGCTACATAACGTTATACGTTATAACGTATTGCCATGTAACGTTATACGTCATAACGTAATGCTACATTACGTTATACGTTATATCGTAATGCTACATAACGTTTCATGTTATATCGTTATACTACAAAACGTTATACGTTATATGGTAATGCTACATAACGTTGTACGCTATAACGTATTACCATATAACGTTATACGTTACATCGTAATGCTACATAACGTTATACGTCATATCATAATGCTACATAACGTTATACGTTATATCGTAATGCTACATAACGTTATACGCTATATCGTACTGCTACATAACGTTATTCGTTATATCGTAATGCTACATGACGTTGTACGTTATATCGTAATGCTGCATAACGTTATACGTTATATCGTAATGCTACATAACGTTATACGTTATAACGTAATACTACATAACGTTATACGTTATAACGTAATACTACATAACGTTATACGTTATATCGTAATGCTACATAACGTTATACGTTATAACGTATTACCATATAACGTTGTACGTTATAACGTATTACCATATAACGTTATACGTTACATCGTAATGCTACATAACGTTATACGTCATATCGTAATGCTACATAACGTTATACGTTATATCGTAATGCTACATAACGTTATACGCTATATCGTACTGCTACATAACGTTATACGTTATATCGTAATGCTACATAACGTTATACGTTGTATCATAATGCTACATAACTTTATACGTTATATCGTAATGCTACATAACGTTATACGTTATAACGTAATACTACATAGCGTTATACGTTATAACGCAATACTACATAACGTTATACGTTATAACGTAATACTATATAATCTTATACGTTATATCGTAATGCTACATAACGTTATACGTTATAACGTAATACTACATAACGTTATACGTTATAGCGTAATACTACATAATGTTAAACGTTATAACGTAATACTATATAACGTTATACGTTATATCGTTATGCTACATAACGTTATACGCTATATGGTAATGCTACATGACGTTATACGTTATAACGTATTACCATATAACGTTATACGTTACATCGTAATGCTACATAACGTTATACGTTATATCGTAATGCTACATAACGTTATACGTTATAACGTATTACCATATAACGTTATACGTTACATCGTAATGCTACATAACGTTATACGTTATATCGTAATGCTACATAACGTTATACGGTATATCGTAATGCTACATAACGTTATACGTTATATCGTAATGCTACATAACGTTGTACGATATAACGTATTACCATATAACGTTATAGGTTATAACGTAATACTACATAACGTTATACGTTATAACGTAATACTACGTAACGATATACGTTATAACGTAATACTATATAACGTTATACGTTATATCGTAATGCTACACAATGTTATACGTTATAACGTAATACCATATAACGTTCTACGTTATATTGTAATGCTACATAACGTTATACGTTATATCGTAATGCTACATAACGTTATACGTTATATCGTAATGCTACATAACGTTACACCTTATATCGTTATTCTACAAAACGTTATTCGTTATATCGTAATGCTTCATAACGTTATACGTTATATCGTAATGCTACATAACGTCATACGTTATATCGTAATGCTACATAACGTTATACGTTATATCGTAGTGCTACATAACGTTATACGTTGTATCGTAATGCTACATAACGTTATACGTTGTATCGTAATGATACATAACGTTATACGTTATATCGTAATGCTACATAACGTTATACGTTATAACGTAATACTACATAACGTTATACGTTATAACGTAATACTACATAGCGATATACGTTATAACGTAATACTACATAACGTTATACGTTATATCGTAATGCTACATAACGTTATACGTTATAACGTAATACTACATAACGTTATACGTTATAACGTAATACTACATAACGTTATGCGTTATATCCTAATGCTACATAACGTTATACGTTATATCGTAATGCTACATAACGTTATACGTTATGTCGTACTGCTACATAACGTTATACGTTATATCGTAATGCTACATAACGTTACACGTTATATCGGTATTCTACAAAACGTTATACGTTATATCGTAATGCTACATAACGTTATGCGTTATATCCTAATGCTACATAACGTTATACGTTAAGTCGAAATGCTACACAACGTTATTCGTTATATCGTAATGCTACATGACGTTATACGTTATATCGTAATGCTACATAACGTTATACGTTATATCCTAATGCTACATAACGTTATACGCTGAATCGTAATGCTACATAACGTTATGCGTTATATCCTAATGCTACATAACGTTATACGTTAAGTCGTAATGCTACATAACGTTATGCGTTATATCCTAATGCTACATAACGTTATACGTTATATCGTAATGCTGCATAACGTTATACGTTATATCCTAATGCTACATAACGTTATACGCTGAATCGTAATGCTACATAACGTTATACATTATATCGTAATGCTTCATAACGTTATACGTTATATCGTAATGCTACATAACGTTATACGTTATATCGTAATGCTACATAACGTTATACGTTATATCGTAGTGCTACATAACGTTATACGTTATATCGTAATGCTACATAACGTTATACGTTATATCGTAGTGCTACATATCATTATACGTTATATCGTAATGCTACATAACTTTATGCGTTATACCGTAATAGTACAGAAAGTTATACGTTATAACGTAATGCTACATTACGTTGTACGTCATATCGCAATGCTACATACCGTTATACGTTATATCATAATGCTACATAACTTTATACGTTATATCGTAATGCTACATAACGTTATACGTTATAACGTAATACTACATAGCGTTATACGTTATAACGCAATACTACATAACGTTATACGTTATAACGTAATACTATATAATCTTATACGTTATATCGTAATGCTACATAACGTTATACGTTATAACGTAATACTACATAACGTTATACGTTATAGCGTAATACTACATAATGTTAAACGTTATAACGTAATACTATATAACGTTATACGTTATATCGTTATGCTACATAACGTTATACGCTATATGGTAATGCTACATGACGTTATACGTTATAACGTATTACCATATAACGTTATACGTTACATCGTAATGCTACATAACGTTATACGTTATATCGTAATGCTACATAACGTTATACGTTATAACGTATTACCATATAACGTTATACGTTACATCGTAATGCTACATAACGTTATACGTTATATCGTAATGCTACATAACGTTATACGGTATATCGTAATGCTACATAACGTTATACGTTATATCGTAATGCTACATAACGTTGTACGATATAACGTATTACCATATAACGTTATAGGTTATAACGTAATACTACATAACGTTATACGTTATAACGTAATACTACGTAACGATATACGTTATAACGTAATACTATATAACGTTATACGTTATATCGTAATGCTACACAATGTTATACGTTATAACGTAATACCATATAACGTTCTACGTTATATTGTAATGCTACATAACGTTATACGTTATATCGTAATGCTACATAACGTTATACGTTATATCGTAATGCTACATAACGTTACACCTTATATCGTTATTCTACAAAACGTTATTCGTTATATCGTAATGCTTCATAACGTTATACGTTATATCGTAATGCTACATAACGTCATACGTTATATCGTAATGCTACATAACGTTATACGTTATATCGTAGTGCTACATAACGTTATACGTTGTATCGTAATGCTACATAACGTTATACGTTGTATCGTAATGATACATAACGTTATACGTTATATCGTAATGCTACATAACGTTATACGTTATAACGTAATACTACATAACGTTATACGTTATAACGTAATACTACATAGCGATATACGTTATAACGTAATACTACATAACGTTATACGTTATATCGTAATGCTACATAACGTTATACGTTATAACGTAATACTACATAACGTTATACGTTATAACGTAATACTACATAACGTTATGCGTTATATCCTAATGCTACATAACGTTATACGTTATATCGTAATGCTACATAACGTTATACGTTATGTCGTACTGCTACATAACGTTATACGTTATATCGTAATGCTACATAACGTTACACGTTATATCGGTATTCTACAAAACGTTATACGTTATATCGTAATGCTACATAACGTTATGCGTTATATCCTAATGCTACATAACGTTATACGTTAAGTCGAAATGCTACACAACGTTATTCGTTATATCGTAATGCTACATGACGTTATACGTTATATCGTAATGCTACATAACGTTATACGTTATATCCTAATGCTACATAACGTTATACGCTGAATCGTAATGCTACATAACGTTATGCGTTATATCCTAATGCTACATAACGTTATACGTTAAGTCGTAATGCTACATAACGTTATGCGTTATATCCTAATGCTACATAACGTTATACGTTATATCGTAATGCTGCATAACGTTATACGTTATATCCTAATGCTACATAACGTTATACGCTGAATCGTAATGCTACATAACGTTATACATTATATCGTAATGCTTCATAACGTTATACGTTATATCGTAATGCTACATAACGTTATACGTTATATCGTAATGCTACATAACGTTATACGTTATATCGTAGTGCTACATAACGTTATACGTTATATCGTAATGCTACATAACGTTATACGTTATATCGTAGTGCTACATATCATTATACGTTATATCGTAATGCTACATAACTTTATGCGTTATACCGTAATAGTACAGAAAGTTATACGTTATAACGTAATGCTACATTACGTTGTACGTCATATCGCAATGCTACATACCGTTATACGTTATATCGTAATGCTACATAACGTTATACGTCATAACGTAATGCTACATTACGTTATACGTTATATCGTAATGCTACATAACGTTACACGTTATATCGTTATTCTACAAAACGTTGTACGTTATATCGTAATGCTACATAACGTTATGCGTTATATCCTTATGCTACATAACGTTATACGTTAAGTCGTAATGCTACACAACGTTATTCGTTATAACGTAATACTACATAACGTTATACGTTATATCGTAATGCTACATAACGTTGTACGTTATAACGTATTACCATATAACGTTATACGTTACATCGTAATGCTACATAACGTTATACGTCATATCGTAATGCTACATAACGTTATACGTTACATCGTAATGCTACATATCGTTATACGCTATATCGTAATGCTACATAACGTTATATGTTACATCGTAATGCTACATAACGTTATACGTTATATCGTAATGCTGCATAACGTTATACGTTATATCGTAATGCTACATAACGTTGTACGTTATAACGTATTACCATATAACGTTATACGTCATATCGCAATGCTACATAACGTTATACGTTATATCGTAATGCTACATAACGTTATGCGTTATACCGTAATCCTACATAACGTTATACGCTATATCGTAATGCTACATAACGTTATACGTTATGTCGTAATGCTACATAACGTTATTCGTTATATCGTAATGCTACATGACGTTATACGTTATATCGTAATGCTACATAACGTTATACGTTATATCCTAATGCTACATAACGTTATACGCTGAATCGTAATGCTACATAACGTTATGCGTTATACCATAATCCTACATAACGTTATACGCTATATCGTAATGCTACATAACGTTATATGTTACATCGTAATGCTACATAACGTTATACGTTATATCGTAATGCTACATAACGTTATACGTTATGTCGTACTGCTACATAACGTTATACGTTATATGGTAATGCTACATAACGTTATACGTTATGTCGTAATGCTACATATCGTTATTCGTTATATCGTAATGCTACATGACGTTATACGTTATATCGTAATGCTACATAACGTTATACGTTATATCCTAATGCTACATAACGTTATATGCTGAATCGTAATGCTACATAACGTTATGCGTTATACCGTAATCCTACATAACGTTATACGCTATATCGTAATGCTACATAACGTTATATGTTACATCGTAATGCTACATAACGTTATACGTTATATCGTAATGCTACATAACGTTATACGTTATGTCGTACTGCTACATAACGTTATACGTTATATGGTAATGCTACATAACGTTATACGTTATGTCGTAATGCTACATATCGTTATTCGTTATATCGTAATGCTACATGACGTTATACGTTATATCGTAATGCTACATAACGTTATACGTTATATCCTAATGCTACATAACGTTATACGCTGAATCGTAATGCTACATAACGTTATACATTATATCGTAATGCTTCATAACGTTATACGTTATATCGTAATGCTACATAACGTTATACGTTATATCGTAATGCTACATAACGTTATACGTTATATCGTAGTGCTACATAACGTTATACGTTATATCGTAATGCTACATAACGTTATACGTTATATCGTAATGCTACATAACGTTGTACGTTTAACGTATTACCATATAACGTTATACGTCATATCGCAATGCTACATAACGTTATACGTTATATCGTAATGCTACATAACGTTATGCGTTATACCGTAATCCTACATAACGTTATACGCTATATCGTAATGCTACATAACGTTATATGTTACATCGTAATGCTACATAACGTTATACGTTATATCGTAATGCTACATAACGTTATACGTTATATGGTAATGCTACATAACGTTATACGTTATGTCGTAATGCTACATAACGTTATTCGTTATATCGTAATGCTACATGACGTTATACGTTATATCGTAATGCTACATAACGTTATACGTTATATCCTAATGCTACATAACGTTATACGCTGAATCGTAATGCTACTTAACGTTATACATTAAATCGTAATGCTTCATAACGTTATACGTTATATCCTAATGCTACATAACGTTATACGCTGAATCGTAATGCTACATAACGTTATGCGTTAAATCCTAATGCTACATAACGTTATACGTTAAGTCGTAATGCTACACAACGTTATTCGTTATATCGTAATGCTACATGACGTTATACGTTATATCGTAATGCTGCATAACGTTATACGTTATATCCTAATGCTACATAACGTTATACCTTATATCGTAATGCTACATAACGTTATGCGTTATATCGTAATGCTACATAACGTTATACGTTATATCCTAATGCTACATAACGTTATACGCTGTATCGTAATGCTACATAACGTTATACGTTATAACGTAATACTACATAACGTTATACGTTATATTGTAATGCCACATAACGTTATAAGTTATATGGTAATGCTACATAACGTTATACGTTATAATGTATTGCCATATAACGTTATACATTATATCGTAATGCTACATAACGTTATACCTTATATCGTAATGCTACATAACGTTATACGTTATATCGTAATGCTACATAACGTTATACGTTATATGGTAATGCCACACAACGTTATACGTTATAACGTATTACCATATAACGTTATACGTTATATAGTAATGCTACATAACGTTATACGTTATATCTTACTGCTACATAACGTCATGAGTTATTGTTACGTCCCGCGCTCCGCACGTGCCGTAACGAAAATTACGATTCGAAAATTCTACCAATCAAGCAACCCGCGATTTGAATTAAAATAATCTATAATTTGACAATACAAATTACGATTTGAAAATTCTACCAATCAAGCAACCTGCGATTCGAATAAAATTAATTTATAATTTGACAATACAAATCACGATTCGAAAATTCTACCAATTAAACAACACACGATTTGAATAAAAGTTATCTATAATTTGACAATACAAACTATGACTCGAAAATTCTACCAATCAAGCAACCCGCGATTTGAATAAAAATAATCTATAATTTGACGATACAAATTACAATTCGAAAATTCTACCAATCAAAGCAACCCGCGATTTGAATAAAAGTAATCTATAATTAGACAATTCAAACTACGATTCAAAAATCCTACCAATCAAACAACCCGCGATTTGAATAAAAGTAATCTATTATTTGACAATACAAATTACAATTCGAAAATTGTACCAATCAAGCAACCCGCGATTTGAATAAAAGTAATCTATCATTTGGCAATACAAATTACGATTCGAAAATTCTACCAATTAAACAATTCGCGATTTGAATAAAAGTAATCTATAATTTGACAATACAAACTATGATTCGAAAATTCTATCAATCAAAGCAACCCGCGATTTGAATAAAAGTAATCTATAATTTGACAATTCAAATTACGATTCGAAAATTCTATCAATCAAGAGCAACCTGCGATTTGAACAGTAATCAGTGATTCGACAAATTCAATCTACCATTTGAAATTCTATCAATCAAAATCAACTCGCGATCTGAACTGACTAATAAATTATGATTATGTACGAATTGACAATCCAAATGGTTAGCCAATTAATCAAGAATAATTCGCGATTTAAAATAAATAAACAAACTATGATTGAATATTACACAAAAAGAATAATTTATGATTTGACAATTCAAACTACAATTCGAAATTCTATCAATTAAGAGCCACCTGCGATTTGAACAAACTAATTAATAAACTATGATTATGTACAAATTGACAATCCAAATGGTTAGCCGATTTGACAATTGGATAAACTACGATCTAAGACATTAACCAATCAAGATTAACTCGCGATTTCAATAAATTAAAAGGAAAAGGGAATAGACTAGGAATACATATTCTAATAACAAATGCGAAATACATAAAATATATATATATATTCCCTACCCTAGATAAATAACAATAAAATACATAAAATATGCAAATTACAATTAACTTGCGCAACTGGAAGAAGATACAATATCACATTATTAAAATTAATTCCATCGTGGGGAACATATATAAATATGCGAAAAGAATTAAAATACGCAATACTACATTATCGAAACTAGTTGACATGTTAGTAAATTTAAAGAAATTATATATAAAAGCAATATTGTAAAATATATATATATATGTGTTTTATATTATCAGCAATCAATACTCCAGTAAATAAAAAATATACAATTCGCGAAACTACAGTATTAAGACAAACTAGTATTTAAAATTGAGACACCTTATACAAGTTACACTGTGAAATACATACATACATACATATATATATATATATATATATATATAATAAATTTAGAAGAAATAAAATTATTAAAACTAATTTTAGGAATATCACATGAAAATTATACTGTTAAACATCATCGAACAATTAATAATTTAGAACAGAATAAAGAGCAACTGAAATATACGATTCTACATTATTAAATTAGCTAATACACTTAAGGAAATTATATATGAAGCTATATTGTATAAATATATATATATATATATGTATTTTATATTATTAATAGTCATTAAGATAACTAGCATTTAAAATTGAAACACTTTATACAAGTTACATTGTGAAACACATACATACATATATATAATAAAATTATTAAAACCAATTTGAGAAATGTCACATGGAAATTATACACGATGCTACATTATTAAATCAATTGACACGTTAATATATATATATATAAATATATAATAAATTCAGAAGAAATAAAATTATTAAAATCAATTTGAAGAATATCACATGAAAACTATATTGCTAAATATCATAAAACAACCAATAATTTAGAAAAGAATAAAAACAATTAAAATATACAATTCTACATTATTAAAACTAGTTAACATGTCAGTGAATTTAAACTATAAATGAAAATACATTGTAAAAAATATATATGTATATGTGTTTTACATTATTAAACCAAACGAGCAGTAATCTAGTAAATATAAAATACAATTACACTATTAAGACTAACTAACATTTTAACATTAAAAGAATTCCATACATTGTGAGACACAAATACATATAGATATATATATATACACAACCTAACACATGTAAAAGAAATAAATGCACAATATCACACTATCAAAACGCAAAGAAATGTTACATTGTAAAATAAATATATATATATATATTACTATCAAATCAAACAACTAATAACCAAATAACCACAATGAAACAAAATACGAGACTACCTTGCAAATATTACATTAGATTCAACTAAACTGACTAAAGATTTAACCAACAAAATAATATATATATATATATAAGCATCGAACATAATCAACGCAAATATCACACACTTCACACGTCGACTAAGCCTTCTGGGACCATTCACAGATTTTGGAACCCGTCCTCCTCTTGCGCTGAAACAACACATGTAGTAAATAAAAGATGAATGACACAAGACAAATTAAAAATAATAAAACAATACAAAAGAACGTACTGGGACAACTTGCATAAGGAACCTTTGACGAAGACACCTCCGTATTCACCATTTAAAATCAAAATCACCAAAACCTATACCGAAAAAACAATAAATCAAACAAGACACCAGAGGCAACAATCAAATGGAAATATTAACCAGATAAGTAAAATAACTTCAAGACACAACTCACGAAGTCACTCCATATACTGGAAGCATACAGCAGAGAAGATTGCTCTGACCAGAAGAGCAGTGACGCAGGAAAACATTCAGGAACCCGGCAGAAGTCTCCTGAGGGAAGTGAGGCTTCGCACAGTCATCTGTATCATCTTCACGAGCCATCCACACATTTTTGGAATTTCTCCTCCTTTGCACTAAAAACAATACAAACAAGATCAGGCAGGCAAACAGACGAAACACCATAGGAAAGAAGATAAAATTAAAATAAATAAAATATATACTCGTACAGGTTGGGCAAGTGCAGGAATTTTCACGTCCATAACCAACATAATCTGCACCCACGGAGGAAAACATAAAAACCCTAACAAACTAAAATATCGAGGAAACTTAAATAAAATAAAAATAAATAATAACCAACACTAAGAATAATTTACTCGATCCACAATATCGAACATAACCACCAAACTACACATTACCACGCATTAAAACCTATTATGAATAAAAGGAAATACAAACTACTATATAAAGACGATCAAATGGATGAAATACCATAAGGAACCACTAAAATACCGAACGAACCTAAAATAAATAAATTAAACACTAGGAATAATTTGTTCGATCCACAATATCGACCCAAACCGTCAGATCACGCACTACCACACACAAACACACGTTAAAGCTTAATGGCGTATTCACAAACGAAAACATAAACTACTACATAAAAACGATAAAATGGACGAAAAACAATTAGAAATAAGACAAGGCTGAAATAAAATGATACAACAAACTAAAATACCGAGCAAAATTTAAATAAAATAAAATAAATAAAAGGCAACACTAAGAATAATTTATTCAATCTACAATATAGAACTAAACCGTCAAAACCACGCATTAAAAGAAAATGTAAACTACTACATAAAACAACTAAATGGATAGAAATAGGACAAGACTAAAATAAATAAAATGGTACATACGTATACAACACAACCTATACCCACACAGAAAATATAAAACCACGACGAACTAAAAAGTCAAGCAAACTCAAGTAAGGAAAAATGGAGCAATACAAAAATAATTTATTCGATCTACAAAACATACAATATCTGCACTGCAGAATACGAAACATACACTCACTGTAGCTTTATGCCAATATACTTAAAATTATCGATATACATATATATGTATACAACTAGGATATTATTATTAAATAAAATCAAAGTCACAAAGCGGAGCATCCGGACACAGTTCATGAAACCGTTGTATACACCATGAAAATACTATAGGTGAAAACCCCTTTTCACCAGAACGATGATGGCACAAATGAGCATCCAAAACCTCCGCAGGAATTTCCTCCGGGAACCGTATCTTTGCACAATTATTGGTATCTAGGACTTCGATCGCAGGAGAATTGGGTGGTAACTCAACCGCATCTTCATCAGACGAAGTCAAATCAATAACTGGAAAACTACCAGAATGAGACACCGACGACGAGGCTGTTATACCAGTTTGAGTAGCAGATACTTCCCTCAGTAATCTCAACTCTCTTTTTGGCGGCACAGCACACCACTACGCCAACCACGCCTTTGTAAACGATTTGGACTTCTCTTGAATGGTTTATGCTTCCGATTCTTCCTTTTCTTCCTTTTCTTCTTCTTTCTCTCACACTGAAAACACAAGAAGAATAGAGTAAAGGATGAATATCGACTAAAGATATAAAAGGAAATGCAAAGAACAAATTTTACATACCTCCACGACTGGATTAGAAGACACAGGAGCTTCCATCACAAACACTCCCACACCTGAAATAAAACCGAATATTCATATAGAACCCCAATAGACATAAACAAACAACAAACAGCCTAACCTAACGAACACACCGCTACGAGTACAAAGAAATAACCTCGATGGTAAACTCCACTGTATCAAAAACACTGAGTTGAATCATCATGACCACACACAAGCTAATAAAAATAAACTAATCGAATAACAAACCGATATCAAATCTAACGACTGATCAATACTCAAATAACGTAAATTAATAAATAAATAGATGATCAAATCTATAAAAGCCACGCACCACTTCACACCACTTTTATGGAAAAATACATATATCTAAAATTACTATTAAACAAATACCTTATGGGAGACACACGAAACAACACGTGCTACACGTACAGCAGCTCCACAGAACAATAAGAGTCCCATTACCACCTCCACTAAAAATTACAAGGAAGGTTCCAGAGGCACTCCTGATAACAATACACGTGGACTAAACCTCACCATTGGCATCGGCACAAGGTCCCCAGGCGCATCCCCAACAAGGACACCCAGCCACGCGCCTGAACGTTCCCACAAGCATCAGCAGCAGGTTGCAGCAGCCTCCCAGACGCAACATCAGCGGTTATGATAAGACAAGAAACTAAGTCAGGCGACTGGCCTTGACGTTCCTTCACGTAGCAGAAATGAGAAATTAGGAATCTAATACATCGGTAGTGAACAAGATAAGATATCAGCGACCACCAAAATCCACGTTCTCTCACGTACGCGGGCAGACTCCCAAAAATTGCAGCATTGCGATTTCCACGGGAACCAACTGTCATGTGACTGTTACCCTGTGGGGGATTTAGTTATAAATAAGCTTAGAAACATAGAAATTTTTTTTCAGTTTTTTTCAGTCAGTTAACCAGTTAGTTACCTGTCGATTATCCGAAGCGTTACACTGTCACTCTGTCAGTTGATTTTCGATTGAGTTGTTTTAATCAAATTTTATAAGTGTCGATAACAAGTAAAAGTTTTTTCAGTTTTTTTCAGTCAGTTAACCAGTTAGTTACCTGTCGATTATCCGAAGCGTTACTCTGTCACTTTGTCAGTTGATTTTCGATTGAGTTGTTTTAATCAAATTTTATAAGTGTCGATAATAAGTAAAAGTTAGTCGTTCTTTACTTTCCGACGCGTTATATTGTCATTCTGTCAAGAAAAAGAGAGAGAGTCAAATATTGTAATTATTAACGTCCGAATCACCGTTTGGAAATTGAAGTGTTTGTATTGTTATTCACCAGTACAATCACCACTACCAACTTCAAGTTAGTAAAATTGCGATAAGTATTAATAATTGTTATCATTTGTTAAATTATTGTTCGAAAATTTCTCTTTCCAATGTCAAAGAAAATTTAATAAATAAAAGTAAGAAGAAAATTCTTCACTCGAATCATAAGTATTAGTTATAACGCATTCACGAAAAGTAAAGTGTTCATATCGTTGTTCTCGAGTGTCAAAATTTAATAAACCTATATTTGTCTAAGGTGAGAATTTAAGTTGTATATTCTCTTCCCCAATAATTCTGCGGCTGCTTAATATTCATAAATCCAAGGGAAATTCTCGCTGTACATTCTAGTTCGCGAAGAATAAATAACTGTCTCTAAAGTGTGAGTTACTCGGATTAACGATTATACCCTGGGCTGGCCCGTGAACACGTAACTTCAATACTGATTTTCGCATTCCTCCTCCCACTGTTAGCAATTCGCTCATCTTTGGGCAAGGCTTGCGAAATCACACGGGTCCTACTCAGAGAGATAGAGAAATTCAATTAACGAATTAGTGCTCCGCAGCTCTGTTGAAAGTAAAACAATAGTCTTTAAATCTTAAAATCATTAAATAAAAATTCTGTTTCCTGTATCAACCTGTGTATAGGGGTGTTTTACCTGTCGAAAACGCCCATTGACTTTTTCGCATTCCTCCTCCCACTGTTAGCAATTCGCTCATCTTTGGGAAAGGCTTGCGAAGTCGCACAGGTTTTTGTACGGTGAGACATTGATCTAGTCGTCATATTCGTTCGTGTTCACGATCTCACAAGCTGTTGGGGCAAATCCATTGTCTTAGTACTGTATTACCGAAGTAAAACGCTCGTTCCCCGTGTTGACCTGTGTACAAGGGTGTTTGACTCATTGGAAAACACTACCGATTTTCGCACTCCTCCTCCCACTGCTAGCAACTCGCTCATCTTTGGGCAAGGCTTGCGAAATCGCACAGGCTCCACACAATAGAGAAATAAATAAATGCCGAAAGCAAAAAAGAATCGCAAAAATCAGAGTTACCTAAGCAGAAAGCGAGCCGAACAGTGGTATAAGAAACTTGTAGCTGCAGAAATTAAAAGGGAAGAGAAGAGGTGTTTGGAAGAATTGAGATTAATTAGAGAGGGCCCAGAACCCAGTTTCTCGCCCTCGAGCTCACCGATACCTGAGCATTCGAACGCGAATTACGACGAATCGCATTCCCTTCGATCTCGAACGCCATCACCTACAGTGTATGACGACGATTGTTATAATCCTTATTAAATCAGTCACCGGATCAATTTATAGATACATTCTGTTGGTAATAAAATAAAGTTAGACCAAACCCGTCTCATTGAAAACACATGCAAGATTAATTTAAACAGAGATTGGAATACTAATTATATTTATCTATAGATATTTGTATTTTATAACAATTAGAATCGTCTTTGTAATAATTCTCTACCGAGTAAAACCTGAATAAACTATAGTATATCAATACCGTCCCGACCCAACTGCACGAAATAATTCCGTGCATCCATATCAGTTATTTGATCCGAGTAACTTTAATCCTCTCCCGTGCTAGTATTCCTGCCCATAGCAGGTTAGCCGAAACGTGGAATATATTTTACCAGTCGCATTGAACGCTAGTTGACGCTACCAATGAATCTCTAAGTTGATGAATAAACCCCTAAGATACAACCCCTTGAATTAATTTGTAAATTATCTCTAAGTGCAACGAGACGAAATACTCGAGGCGATACGTGCGCCAGTAAGGGCGTCGCTTAGTTTTGAGATTTCGTTCGAGTTGTCACGAAGAGTGCAAGATTAAGGGCAACAAGACGAAATACTCAGGGCGATACGTGCGCCAGTAAGGGCGTCGCTTAGTCTTGAGATTTCATTCAAGTTGTCGCAAAGAGTGCGAGGTTAAGGGCGACAAGACGAAATACTCGAGGCGATACGTGCGCCAATAAAGGGCGTCGCTTAGTCTTGAGATTTCATTCAAGTTATCGCAAAGAGTGCGAGGTTAAGGGCGACAAGACGAAATACTCGAGGCGATACGTGCGCCAGTAAAGGGCGTCGCTTAGTCTTGAGATTTCATTCAAGTTGTCGCAAAGAGTGCGAGGTTAAGGGCGACAAGACGAAATATTCGAGGCGATACGTGCGCCAGTAAAGGGCGTCGCTTAGTCTTGAGATTTTGTTCGAGTTGTCACGAAGGGTGTAAAGTAAAGTGCAGCAAGACGAAATACTCGAGGCGATACGTGCGCCAGTAAAGGGCGTCGCTTAGTTCTTGAGATTTTGTTCGAGCTGTCACGGAGGGTGTAAAGTAAAGTGAAACAAGAGGAAATACTCGAGGCGATATGTGCGCCAGGAAGGGCGTCGCTTAGTCTTGAGATTTCGTTCGAGTTTTCACGGAAGGTACGAAGTTAAGTGCAACAAGACGAAATACTCGCGACGATACCTGCGCCAGTAAAAGGCGTCGCTTAGTTTTGAGATTTCGTTCGAGTTGACACGAAGGGTGCGAAGCTAAGTGCAATAAGGAGAAATATTCGAGGCGATACGTGCGCCAGTAAAGGGCGCCGCTTAGTCTTGAGATTACGTCCGAATTGTCACGAAGAGTTGCCAAGATAATTAACTTGTAATCGTAAGTTATTAAAGCTCTCGCAATATATCCACCTCTTTCAATAGTGGTAGCACAAACATATATATATATATATATAATATCAAAAGGGGTAATAAAAGAAAATTAAGAACTGTGAAAGGAAAAATAATAATAAAAGATAAGAAAAGGGGAGAAAGAAAGAAAGAATATACATACATCCAGAAATATAAGAATATAATAAATAAATAAATAAATAAGAAATAAAAAAAAAATTTCGAAATAGTCCATAGACTATTTCTGGTGGCAGCAACTACCGTATTAATCGAAAGGTTTAAATTATATTTCAACCACTAGCGTTCAAATTCCTTTTCGTTTAAATTGATTACAAATCAAAAACAAAAATTTGAAGTATAGAAGCAAATTCGTAACACTACATAACGTTATACTTTATATCGTAATGCTACATAACGCTATACGTTATATCGTAATGCTACATAACGTTATACGTTATATCGTAATGCTACATAACGTTATATGTTATAACGTATTACCATATAACGTTATACGTTATATCGTAATGCTACACAACGTTATACGTTATATCGTAATGCTACATAACTTTATACGTTATAACGTAATAGTACATAACGTTATACGATATAACGTAATGCTACATAACGTTATACGTTATATCGTAATGCTACATAACGTTATACGTTATGTCGTACTGCTAAATAACGTTATACGTTATATGGTAATGCTACATAACGTTATACGTTATATCGTTATCACGTATTACCATATAACGTTATACGTTACATCGTAATGCTACATAACGTTATACGATATATCGTAATACTACACAACGTTATACGTTATATCGTAATGCTACATAACGTTATACGTTATATCGTAATGCTACACAACGTTATACGTTATATCGTAATGCTACATAACGTTATACGTTATATCGAAATGCTACATGATGTAATACGTTATAACGTATTACCATATAACGTTATACGTTATATCGTAATGGTACATAACGTTATACGTTATATCGTAATGGTACATAACGTTATACGTTATATCGTAATGCTACATAACGTTATACGTTATATCGTAATGCTAAATAACGTTATACGTTATATCGTAATGCTACATAACGTTATACGTTATATCGTAATGCTACATAACGTTATATGTTACAACGTATTACCATATAACGTTATACGTTATATCGTAATGCTACACAACGTTATACGTTATATCGTAATGCTACATAACTTTATACGTTATAACGTAATAGTACATAACGTTATGCGATATAACGTAATACTATATAACGATATACCTTATATCGTATTGCTACATAACGTTACACGTTATATCGTAATGCTACATAACGTTATACGTTATAACGCAATGCTACATTACGATATACGTTATATCGTAATGCTACATAACGTTACACGTTATATCGTTATCACGTATTACCATATAACGTTATACGTTACATCGTAATGCTACATAACGTTATACGATATATCGTAATACTACACAACGTTCAACGTTATAACGTATTACCATATAACGTTATACGTTATATCGTAATGCTACATAACGTTATACGTTATATCGTAATGCTACATAACGTTATACGTTATGTCGTACTGCTAAATAACGTAATACGTTATATGGTAATGCTACATAACGTTATACGTTATAACGTATTACCATATAACGTTATACATTACATCTTAATGCTACATAACGTTATACGTTATATCGTAATGCTACATAACGTTATACGTTATATCGTAATGCTACACAACATTATACGTTATATCGTAATGCTACATAACGTTATACGTTATATCGTAATGCTACGCAATGTTATACGTTATAACGTATTACCATATAACGTTATACGTTATATCGTAATGCTACATAACGTTACAAGATATATCGTTATGCTACATAACGTTATACGTTACATCGTAATGCTACATAACGTTATACATTATATTGTAATGCTACATAACGTTATACGATATAACGTAATACTATATAACGATATACCTCATATCGTATTGCTACATAACGTTATACGTTATGTCGTAATGCTACATAACGTTATACGTTATAACGTAATGCTACATTACGTTATACGTTATATCGCAATGCTACATAACGTTATACGTTATATCGTAATGCTACATAACGTTATACGTCATAACGTAATGCTACATTACGTTATACGTTATATCGTAATGCTACATAACGTTACACGTTATATCGTTATGCCACAAAGCATTATACGTTTTATCGTAATGCTACATAACGTTATACGTTATAACGTAATGCTACATAACGTTATACGTCATATCGTAATGCTACATAACGTTATACGTTGTATCGTAATGCTACATAACGTTATACGTTATATCGTAATGCTACATAACGTTATACGTTATATCGTAATGCTGCATAACGTTATATGTTACAACGTATTACCATATAACGTTATACGTTATATCGTAATGCTACATAACGTTATACGTTATATCGTAATGCTACATAACGTAATACGTCATATCGTAATGCTACATAACGTTATACGTTATATCGTAATGCTACACAACGTTACACGTTATAACGTATTACCATATAACGTAATTCGTTATATCGTAATACTACATAACGTTATACTTTATAACGTAATACTACATAACGTTATACGCTATGACGTAACACTATATAACGTTCTACGTTATATCGTAAAGCTGCATAACGTTATACGTTATAACGTAATACCATATAACGTTATACGTTACATCGTAATGCTACATAACGTTGTACGTTATATCGTAATGCTACATAACGTTATACGTTATATCGTAATGCTACACAACGTTATACGTTATATCGTAATGCTACATAACATTATACGTTATATCGTAATGCTACGCAATGTTATACGTTATAACGTATTACCATATAACGTTATACGTTATATCGTAATGCTACATAACGTTACAAGTTATATCGTTATGCTACATAACGTTATACGTTATATCGTAATGCTACATAACGTTATACGTTATAACGTAATGCTACATAACGATATGCGTTATAACGTAATACTATATAAAGTTATACGTTATATCGTAATGCTACATAACGTTATACGTTATATCGTAATGCTACATAACGTTATACATTATATTGTAATGCTACATAACGTTATACGTTATATCGTAATGCTACATAACGTTATACGTTATACCGTAATGCTACAAACGTTACACGTTATATCGTTATGCTACAAAACGTTATACGTTATATCAAAATGCTACATAACGTTATATGTTATAACGTATTACCATATAACGTTATACGTTATATCGTAATGCTACATATCGTTATACGTTATATCGTAATGCTACATAACGTTATACGTTACATCGTAATGCTACATAACGTTATAAGTTATATCGTAATGCTACATAACGTTATACGTTATACCGTAATGCTACATAACGTTATACGTTATATCGTAATGCTACATAACGTTATACGTTATATCGTAATGCTACATAACGTTATACGTTATATCGTAATGCTATATAACGTTATATGTTATATTGTAATGCTACATAACGTTAAATGTAATATCGTAATGCTACATAACGTTATACATTATATCGTAATGCTACATAACGGTATAATTTATGACGTAATACTACGTAACGTTATACGTTAAAACGTATTACCATATAACGTCATACGTTATAACGTAATACTATATAGCGTAATTCGTTATAACGTAATGCTACATAACGTTATACGTTATATCGTAATGCTACATAACGTTATACGTTATATCATAATGCTACATAACGTTATACGTTATATCGTAATGCTACATAACGTTATACATTATATCGTAATGCTACATAACGTTATACATTATATTGTAATGCTACATAACGTTATACGTTATATCGTAATGCTACATAACGTTATACGTTATACCGTAATGCTACAAACGTTACACGTTATATCGTTATGCTACAAAACGTTATACGTTATATCAAAATGCTACATGACGTTATATGTTATAACGTATTACCATATAACGTTATACGTTATATCGTAATGCTACATATCGTTATACGTTATATCGTAATGCTACATAACGTTATACGTTACATCGTAATGCTACATAACGTTATACGTTATATCGTAATGCTACATAACGTTACACGTTATATCGTTATGCTACAAAGCATTATACGTTTTATCGTAATGCTACATAACGTTATACGTTATAACGTAATGCTACATAACGTTATACGTCATATCGTAATGCTACATAACGTTATACGTTGTATCGTAATGCTACATAACGTTATACGTTATATCGTAATGCTACATAACGTTATACGTTATATCGTAATGCTGCATAACGTTATATGTTACAACGTATTACCATATAACGTTATACGTTATATCGTAATGCTACATAACGTTATACGTTATATCGTAATGCTACATAACGTAATACGTCATATCGTAATGCTACATAACGTTATACGTTATATCGTAATGCTACACAACGTTACACGTTATAACGTATTACCATATAACGTAATTCGTTATATCGTAATACTACATAACGTTATACTTTATAACGTAATACTACATAACGTTATACGCTATGACGTAACACTATATAACGTTCTACGTTATATCGTAAAGCTGCATAACGTTATACGTTATAACGTAATACCATATAACGTTATACGTTACATCGTAATGCTACATAACGTTGTACGTTATATCGTAATGCTACATAACGTTATACGTTATATAGTAATGCTACACAACGTTATACGTTATATCGTAATGCTACATAACGTTATACGTTATATCGTAATGCTACGCAATGTTATACGTTATAACGTATTACCATATAACGTTATACGTTATATCGTAATGCTACATAACGTTACAAGTTATATCGTTATGCTACATAACGTTATACGTTATATCGTAATGCTACATAACGTTATACGTTATAACGTAATGCTACATAACGATATGCGTTATAACGTAATACTATATAAAGTTATACGTTATATCGTAATGCTACATAACGTTATACGTTATATCGTAATGCTACATAACGTTATACATTATATTGTAATGCTACATAACGTTATACGTTATATCGTAATGCTACATAACGTTATACGTTATACCGTAATGCTACAAACGTTACACGTTATATCGTTATGCTACAAAACGTTATACGTTATATCAAAATGCTACATAACGTTATATGTTATAACGTATTACCATATAACGTTATACGTTATATCGTAATGCTACATATCGTTATACGTTATATCGTAATGCTACATAACGTTATACGTTACATCGTAATGCTACATAACGTTATAAGTTATATCGTAATGCTACATAACGTTATACGTTATACCGTAATGCTACATAACGTTATACGTTATAAAACAATGCTACATAACGTTATACGTCATATCGTAATGCTGCACAACTTTATACGTTATATCATAATGCTACATAACGTTATACTCTATATCGTAATGCTACATAATGCTATACGCTATACCGTAATGCTACATAACGTTATACGTTATAAAATAATGCTACATAACGTTATACGTTATATCGTAATGTCACATAACGTTATACGTTATATCGTAATGCTACATAACGTTATACGTTATATCGTAATGCTACATAACGTTATACGTTATATCGTAATGCTATATAACGTTATATGTTATATTGTAATGCTACATAACGTTAAATGTAATATCGTAATGCTACATAACGTTATACATTATATCGTAATGCTACATAACGGTATAATTTATGACGTAATACTACGTAACGTTATACGTTAAAACGTATTACCATATAACGTCATACGTTATAACGTAATACTATATAGCGTAATTCGTTATAACGTAATGCTACATAACGTTATACGTTATATCGTAATGCTACATAACGTTATACGTTATATCGTAATGCTACATAACGTTATACGTTATAACGTAATGCTACATAACGATATGCGTTATAACGTAATACTATATAAAGTTATACGTTATATCGTAATGCTACATAACGTTATACGTTATATCGTAATGCTACATAACGTTATACATTATATTGTAATGCTACATAACGTTATACGTTATATCGTAATGCTACATAACGTTATACGTTATACCGTAATGCTACAAACGTTACACGTTATATCGTTATGCTACAAAACGTTATACGTTATATCAAAATGCTACATAACGTTATATGTTATAACGTATTACCATATAACGTTATACGTTATATCGTAATGCTACATATCGTTATACGTTATATCGTAATGCTACATAACGTTATACGTTACATCGTAATGCTACATAACGTTATACGTTATATCGTAATGCTACATAACGTTATACGTTATACCGTAATGCTACATAACGTTAGACGTTATAAAACAATGCTACATAACGTGATACGTCATATCGTAATGCTGCACAACTTTATACGTTATATCATAATGCTACATAACGTTATACTCTATATCGTAATGCTACATAATGCTATACGCTATACCGTAATGCTACATAACGTTATACGTTATAAAATAATGCTACATAACGTTATACGTTATATCGTAATGTCACATAACGTTATACGTTATATCGTAATGCTACATAACGTTATACGTTATATCGTAATGCTACATAACGTTATTATACGTTATATCGTAATGCTACATAACGTTATACGTTATATTGTAATGCTACATAACGTTAAACGTAATATCGTAATGCTACATAACGTTATACATTATATCGTAATGCTACATAACGGTATAATTTATGACGTAATACTACGTAACGTTATACGTTAAAACGTATTACCATATAACGTCATACGTTATAACGTAATACTATATAGCGTAATTCGTTATAACGTAATGCTACATAACGTTATACGTTATATCGTTATGCTACATAACGTTATACGTTATATCGTAATGCTACATAACGTTATACGTTATAACGTATTGCTACATAACGTTAAACGTAATATCGTAATGCTACATAACGTTATACATTATATCGTAATGCTACATAACGGTATAAGTTATGACGTAATACTACGTAACGTTATACGTTAAAACGTATTACCATATAACGTCATACGTTATAACGTAATACTATATAACGTAATTCGTTATATCGTAATGCCAGATAACGTTATACGTTATACCGTAATGCTACATAACGTTATACGTTATATCGTAATGCTACATGACGTTATACGTTATATCGTAATTCTACATAACGATATACGTTATATCGTAATGCTACATAACGTTATGCGTTATATCATAATGCTACATAACGTTATGGGTTATATAATAATGCTACATAACGTTATACGTTATATCGTAATGCCACATAACGTTATACGTTATAACGTATTGCTACATAACGTTAAACGTAATATCGTAATGCTACATAACGTTATACGTTATATCATAATGCTACATAACGTTATACGTTATAACGTATTACCATATAACGTTATACGTTATATCGTAATGCTACATAACGTTATACATTATATCGTAATGCTACATAACGGTATAAGTTATGACGTAATACTACGTAACGTTATACGTTAAAACGTATTACCATATAACGTCATACGTTATAACGTAATACTATATAACGTAATTCGTTATATCGTAATGCCAGATAACGTTATACGTTATACCGTAATGCTACATAACGTTATACGTTATATCGTAATGCTACATAACGTTATACGTTACATCGTAATGCTACATAACGTTATACGTTATATCGTAATGCTACATAACGTTATACGTTATACCGTAATGCTACATAACGTTAGACGTTATAAAACAATGCTACATAACGTTATACGTTATACCGTAATGCTACATAACGTTAGACGTTATAAAACAATGCTACATAACGTTATACGTCATATCGTAATGCTGCACAACTTTATACGTTATATCATAATGCTACATAACGTTATACTCTATATCGTAATGCTACATAATGCTATACGCTATACCGTAATGCTACATAACGTTATACGTTATAAAATAATGCTACATAACGTTATACGTTATATCGTAATGTCACATAACGTTATACGTTATATCGTAATGCTACATAACGTTATACGTTATATCGTAATGCTACATAACGTTATACGTTATATCGTAATGCTACATAACGTTATACGTTATATTGTAATTCTACATAACGATATACGTTATATCGTAATGCTACATAACGTTATGCGTTATATCATAATGCTACATAACGTTATGGGTTATATAATAATGCTACATAACGTTATACGTTATATCGTAATGCTACATAACGTTATACGATATATCGTAATGCTACATAACGTTATACGCTATATTGTAATGATGCATAACGTTATACGCTATATCGTAATGTTAAATAGCTTTATAGGTTATAATGTAATACTACATAGCGTTATACGATATAACGTAATACTATATAACGATATACCTTATATCGTAATGCTACATAACGTTATACGTTATATCGTAATGCTACATAACGTTATACGATATATCGTAATGCTACATAACGTTATACGTTAATACGTATTACCATATAACGTCATACGTTATAACGTAATACTATATAGCGTAATTCGTTATAACGTAATGCTACATAACGTTATACGTTATATCGTTATGCTACATAACGTTATACGTTATAACGTATTACCATATAACGTTATACGTTATATCGTAATGCTACATAACGTTATACGTTATATCGCAATGCTACATAACGCTATACATTATATGGTAATGCTACATAACGTTATACGATATAACATATCGCTACATAACGTTATACGTTATATCGTAATGCTACATAACGTTATACGTTATATCGTAATGCTACATAACGTTATACATTATATCGTAATGCTACATAACGGTATAAGTTATGACGTAATACTACGTAACGTTATACGTTAAAACGTATTACCATATAACGTCATACGTTATAACGTAATACTATATAACGTAATTCGTTATATCGTAATGCCAGATAACGTTATACGTTATACCGTAATGCTACATAACGTTATACGTTATATCGTAATGCTACATGACGTTATACGTTATATCGTAATTCTACATAACGATATACGTTATATCGTAATGCTACATAACGTTATGCGTTATATCATAATGCTACATAACGTTATGGGTTATATAATAATGCTACATAACGTTATACGTTATATCGTAATGCCACATAACGTTATACGTTATAACGTAATGCTACATAACGATATGCGTTATAACGTAATACTATATAAAGTTATACGTTATATCGTAATGCTACATAACGTTATACGTTATATCGTAATGCTGCACAACTTTATACGTTACATCATAATGCTACATAACGTTATACGTTATATCGTAATGCTACATAACGTTATATGTTATATCGTAATGCTACATAACGTTATACGTTTCATCGTCATGCTACATAGCGTTATACGTTATATCGTAATGCTACATAACGTTATACGTTATATCGTAATGCCACATAACGTTAAACGTTATATCGTAATGCCACATAACGTTATACGTTATATCGTAATGCCACATAACGTTATACGTTATATCGTAACGCTACATAACGTTATACGTTAATCGCAATGCTACATAACGCTATAGATTATATCGTAACGCTACATAACGTTATACGTTATATCATAATGCTACATAACGTTATACTCTATATCGTAATGCTACATAATGCTATACGCTATACCGTAATGCTACATAACGTTATACGTTATAAAATAATGCTACATAACGTTATACGTTATATCGTAATGTCACATAACGTTATACGTTATATCGTAATGCTACATAACGTTATACGTTATATCGTAATGCTACATAACGTTATACGTTATATTGTAATGCTACATAACGTTATACGTTATATTGTAATGCTACATAACGTTATACGTTATATCGTATTGCTACATAACGTTAGACGTTACATCGCAATGCTACATAACGCTATACATTATATCGTAACGCTACATAACGTTATACGTTATATCATAATGCTACATAACGTTATACGCATTATCGTAATGCTACATAACGTTATACGCTATATTGTAATGATGCATAACGTTATACGCTATATCGTAATGTTAAATAGCTTTATAGGTTATAATGTAATACTACATAGCGTTATACGATATAACGTAATACTATATAACGATATACCTTATATCGTAATGCTACATAACGTTATACGTTATATCGTAATGCTACATAACGTTATACGATATATCGTAATGCTACATAACGTTATACGTTAATACGTATTACCATATAACGTCATACGTTATAACGTAATACTATATAGCGTAATTCGTTATAACGTAATGCTACATAACGTTATACGTTATATCGTTATGCTACATAACGTTAAACGTTATATCGTAATGCCACATAACGTTATACGTTATATCGTAATGCCACATAACGTTATACGTTATATCGTAACGCTACATAACGTTATACGTTAATCGCAATGCTACATAACGCTATAGATTATATCGTAACGCTACATAACGTTATACGTTATATCATAATGCTACATAACGTTATACTCTATATCGTAATGCTACATAATGCTATACGCTATACCGTAATGCTACATAACGTTATACGTTATAAAATAATGCTACATAACGTTATACGTTATATCGTAATGTCACATAACGTTATACGTTATATCGTAATGCTACATAACGTTATACGTTATATCGTAATGCTACATAACGTTATACGATATATCGTAATGCTACATAACGTTATACGTTAATACGTATTACCATATAACGTCATACGTTATAACGTAATACTATATAGCGTAATTCGTTATAACGTAATGCTACATAACGTTATACGTTATAACGTATTACCATATAACGTTATACGTTATATCGTAATGCTACATAACGTTATACGTTATATCGCAATGCTACATAACGCTATACAGTATATGGTAATGCTACATAACGTTATACGATATAACATAACGCTACATAACGTTATACGTTATATCGTAATGCTACATAACGTTATACGTTATATCGTAATGCTACATAACGTTATACGTTATAACGTATTACCATATAACGTTATACGTTATATCGTAATGCTACATAACGTTATACGTTATATCGTAATGCTGCACAACTTTATACGTTATATCATAATGCTACATAATGTTATACATTATATCGTAATGCTACATAACGTTATACGTTATATGGTTATGCTACATAACGTTATACGTCATATCGTTATGCTACATAACGTTATACGTTATATCTTAATGCTACATAACGTTATACGTTATATCGTAATGCTACATAACGCAATACGTCATATAGTAATGCTACATAACGTTATACGTTATAATGTAATACTACATAACGCTAAACGATGTAACGTAGTACTATTTAACGATATATCGTATATCGTAATGCTACATAACGTTATACGTTATATCGTAATGCCACATAACGTTATACGTTATATCGTAATGCCACATAACGTTATACGTTATATCGTAATGCCACATAACGTTATACGTTATATCGTAATGCCACATATCGTTATACGTTATATGGTTATGCTACATAACGTTATACGTCATATCGTTATGCTACATAACGTTATACGTTATATCTTAATGCTACATAACGTTATACGTTATATCGTAATGCTACATAACGCTATACGTCATATAGTAATGCTACATAACGTTATACGTTATATCGTAACGCTACATAACGTTATACGTTACATCGTAATGCTACATAACGTTATACGTTATATCGTAATGCTACACAACGTTATACGTTACATCGTTATGCTACATAACGTTATACGTTATATCGTTATGCTACATAACGTTATACGTTATATCGTAATGCCACATAACGTTGTACGTTATATCGTAATGCTACATAACGTTATACGTTATATCGTAATGCTACATAACGTTATATGTTATATCGTAATGCTACATAACGTTATACGTTATATCGGAATGCTGCATAATGTTATACGTTATATCGTTATGCTACATAACGTTATACGTTACATCGGAATGCTGCATAACGTTATACGTTATATCTTAATGCTACAAAACGTTAAACGTAATATCGTAATGCTACATAACGTTATACGTTATATCGTAATGCTACATAACGTTATACGTTACATCGTATTGCTACATAACGTTATACGTTATATCGTAATGCTACATAACGTTATACGTTATATCGTTATGCTACATAACGTTATACGTTATATCGTTATGCTACATAACGTTATACGTTATATCGTACTGCCACATAACGTTATACGTTATATCGTAATGCTACATAACGTTATACGTTATATCGTAATGCTACATAACGTTATACGTTATAACGTATTACCATATAACGTTATACGTTATATCGTAATGCTACATAACGTTATACGTAATATCGTAATGCTACATAACGTTATACATTATATCGTAATGCTACATAACGTTATACGATATATCATAACGCTACATAACGTTAAACGTTATATCGTAATGCTACATAACGTTATACGTCATATGGTAATGCTACATAACGTTATACGTTATAACGTATTACCATATAACGTTATACGTTATATCGTAATGCTACATAACGTTATACGTTATATCGTAATGCTACATAACGTTATACGTTATATCGTAATGCTACAAACGTTATACGTTATATCGTAATGCTACATAACGTTATACGTTATAACGTATTACCATATAACGTTATACGTTATATCGTAATGCTACATAGCGTTATACGTTATATCGCAATGCTACATAACGCTATACATTATATCGTAATGCTACATAACGTTATACGTTATATCGTAATGCTACATAACGTTATACGTTATATCGTAATGCTACATAACGTTATACGTTATATCGTAATGCTACAAACGTTATACGTTATATCATAATGCTACATAACGTTATACGTTATAACGTATTACCATATAACGTTATACGTTATATCGTAATGCTACATAACGTCTTACGTTATATCGTAATGCTACATAACGTTATACGTTATAACGTACTACCATATAACGTTATACGTTATATCGTAATGCTACATAACGATATGCGTTATAACGTAATACTATATAACGTTATACGTTATATCGTAATGCTACATAACGTTATACGTTATATCGTAATGCTGCACAACTTTATACGTTATATCATAATGCTACATAACGTTATACGTTATATCGTAATGCTACATAACGTTATATGTTATATCGTAATGCTACATAACGTTATACGTTATATCGGAATGCTGCATAACGTTATACATTATATCGTAATGCTACATAACGTTATACGTTATAACGTATTACCATATAACGTTATACGTTATATCGTAATGCTACATAACGTCTTACGTTATATCGTAATGCTACATAACGTTATACGTTATAACGTACTACCATATAACGTTATACGTTATATCGTAATGCTACATAACGATATGCGTTATAACATAATACTATATAAAGTTATACGTTATATCGTAATGCTACATAACGTTATACGTTATATCGTAATGCTGCACAACTTTATACGTTATATCATAATGCTACATAACGTTTTACGTTATATCGTAATGCTACATAACGTTATATGTTATATCGTAATGCTACATAACGTTATACGTTATATCGGAATGCTGCATAACGTTATACGTTATATCGTTATGCTTCATAACGTTATACGTTATATCTTAATGCTACATAACGTTAAACGTAATATCGTAATGCTACATAACGTTATACATTATATCGTAATGCTACATAACGCTATACATTATATCGTAATGCTACATAACGTTATTCGTTATATCATAATGCTACATAACGTTATACGCTATATCGTAATGCTACTTAACGTTATACGTTATATCGTAATGCTACATAACGTTATACGTTATATGGTAATGCTACATAACGTTATACGTTATATCTTAATGCTACATAACGTTATACGTTATATCGTAATGCTACATAACGCAATACGTCATATAGTAATGCTACATAACGTTATACGTTATAATGTAATACTACATAACGCTAAACGATGTAACGTAGTACTATTTAACGATATATCGTATATCGTAATGCTACATAACGTTATACGTTATATCGTAATGCCACATAACGTTATACGTTATATCGTAATGCCACATAACGTTATACGTTATATCGTTATGCCACATAACGTTATACGTTATATCGTAATGCCACATAACGTTATACGTTATATGGTTATGCTACATAACGTTATACGTCATATCGTTATGCTACATAACGTTATACGTTATATCTTAATGCTACATAACGTTATACGTTATATCGTTATGCTACATAACGTTATATGTTATATCGTAATGCTACATAACGTTATACGTTTCATCGTCATGCTACATAGCGTTATACGTTATATCGTAATGCTACATAACGTTATACGTTATATCGTAATGCCACATAACGTTAAACGTTATATCGTAATGCCACATAACGTTATACGTTATATCGTAATGCCACATAACGTTATACGTTATATCGTAACGCTACATAACGTTATACGTTAATCGCAATGCTACATAACGCTATAGATTATATCGTAACGCTACATAACGTTATACGTTATATCATAATGCTACATAACGTTATACTCTATATCGTAATGCTACATAATGCTATACGCTATACCGTAATGCTACATAACGTTATACGTTATAAAATAATGCTACATAACGTTATACGTTATATCGTAATGTCACATAACGTTATACGTTATATCGTAATGCTACATAACGTTATACGTTATATCGTAATGCTACATAACGTTATACGTTATATTGTAATGCTACATAACGTTATACGTTATATTGTAATGCTACATAACGTTATACGTTATATCGTATTGCTACATAACGTTAGACGTTACATCGCAATGCTACATAACGCTATACATTATATCGTAACGCTACATAACGTTATACGATATAACATAACGCTACATAACGTTATACGTTATATCGTAATGCTACATAACGTTATACGTCATATGGTAATGCTACATAACGTTATACGCATTATCGTAATGCTACATAACGTTATACGCTATATTGTAATGATGCATAACGTTATACGCTATATCGTAATGTTAAATAGCTTTATAGGTTATAATGTAATACTACATAGCGTTATACGATATAACGTAATACTATATAACGATATACCTTATATCGTAATGCTACATAACGTTATACGTTATATCGTAATGCTACATAACGTTATACGATATATCGTAATGCTATATAACGTTATACGTTAGTACGTATTACCATATAACGTCATACGTTATAACGTAATACAATATAGCGTAATTCGTTATAACGTAATGCTACATAACGTTATACGTTATATCGTTATGCTACATAACGTTATACGTTATAACGTATTACCATATAACGTTATACGTTATATCGTAATGCTACATAACGTTATACGTTATATCGCAATGCTACATAACGCTATACATTATATGGTAATGCTACATAACGTTATACGATATAACATAACGCTACATAACGTTATACGTTATATCGTAATGCTACATAACGTTATACGTCATATGGTAATGCTACATAACGTTATACGTTATAACGTATTACCATATAACGTTATACGTTATATCGTAATGCTACATAACGTTATATGTTATATCGTAATGCTACATAACGTTATACGTTATATCGGAATGCTGCATAACGTTATACATTATATCGTAATGCTACATAACGTTATACGTTATAACGTATTACCATATAACGTTATACGTTATATCGTAATGCTACATAACGTCTTACGTTATATCGTAATGCTACATAACGTTATACGTTATAACGTACTACCATATAACGTTATACGTTATATCGTAATGCTACATAACGATATGCGTTATAACATAATACTATATAAAGTTATACGTTATATCGTAATGCTACATAACGTTATACGTTATATCGTAATGCTGCACAACTTTATACGTTATATCATAATGCTACATAACGTTATACGTTATATCGTAATGCTACATAACGTTATATGTTATATCGTAATGCTACATAACGTTATACGTTATATCGGAATGCTGCATAACGTTATACGTTATATCGTTATGCTTCATAACGTTATACGTTATATCTTAATGCTACATAACGTTAAACGTAATATCGTAATGCTACATAACGTTATACATTATATCGTAATGCTACATAACGGTATAAGTTATGACGTAGTACTGCGTAACGTTATACGTTAAAACGAATTACCATATAACGTCATACGTTATAACGTAATACTATATAACGTAATTCGTTATAACGTAATGCTACATAACGTTATATGTTATATCGTCATGCTACATAACGTTATACGTTATATCGTAATGCGACATAACGTTATACGTTATATCGTAATGCCACATAACGTTATACGTTATATCGTAATGCCACATAACGTTATACGTTATATCGTAATGCCACATAACGTTAAACGTTATATCGTAATGCCACATAACGTTATACGTTATAACGTATTACCATATAACGTTATACGTTATATCGTAATGCTACATAACGTTATACGTTATATCGCAATGCTACATAACGCTATACATTATATCGTAATGCTACATAACGTTATACGATATATCATAACGCTACATAACGTTATACGTTATATCGTAATGCTACATAACGTTATACGTTATATGGTAATGCTACATAACGCTATACGTCATATAGTAATGCTACATAACGTTATACGTTATATCGTAACGCTACATAACGTTATACGTTACATCGTAATGCTACATAACGTTATACGTTATATCGTAATGCTACATAACGTTATACGTTATATCGTTATGCTACATAACGTTATACGTTATATCGTTATGCTACATAACGTTATACGTTATATCGTAATGCCACATAACGTTGTACGTTATATCGTAATGCTACATAACGTTATATGTTATATCGTAATGCTACATAACGTTATACGTTATATCGGAATGCTGCATAACGTTATACGTTATAACGTATTACCATATAACGTTATACGTTATATCGTAATGCTACATAGCGTTATACGTTATATCGCAATGCTACATAACGCTATACATTATATCGTAATGCTACATAACGTTATACGTTATATCGTAATGCTACATAACGTTATACGTTATATCGTAATGCTACATAACGTTATACGTTATATCGTAATGCTACAAACGTTATACGTTATATCGTAATGCTACATAACGTTATACGTTATAACGTATTACCATATAACGTTATACGTTATATCGTAATGCTACATAACGTCTTACGTTATATCGTAATGCTACATAACGTTATACGTTATAACGTACTACCATATAACGTTATACGTTATATCGTAATGCTACATAACGATATGCGTTATAACGTAATACTATATAACGTTATACGTTATATCGTAATGCTACATAACGTTATACGTTATATCGTAATGCTGCACAACTTTATACGTTATATCATAATGCTACATAACGTTATACGTTATATCGTAATGCTACATAACGTTATATGTTATATCGTAATGCTACATAACGTTATACGTTATATCGGAATGCTGCATAACGTTATACATTATATCGTAATGCTACATAACGTTATACGTTATAACGTATTACCATATAACGTTATACGTTATATCGTAATGCTACATAACGTCTTACGTTATATCGTAATGCTACATAACGTTATACGTTATAACGTACTACCATATAACGTTATACGTTATATCGTAATGCTACATAACGATATGCGTTATAACGTAATACTATATAAAGTTATACGTTATATCGTAATGCTACATAACGTTATACGTTATATCGTAATGCTGCACAACTTTATACGTTATATCATAATGCTTCATAACGTTATACGTTATATCGTAATGCTACATAACGTTATATGTTATATCGTAATGCTACATAACGTTATACGTTATATCGGAATGCTGCATAACGTTATACGTTATATCGTTATGCTACATAACGTTATACGTTATATCTTAATGCTACATAACGTTAAACGTAATATCGTAATGCTACATAACGTTATAAATTATATCGTAATGCTACATACCGGTATAAGTTATGACGTAGTACTGCGTAACGTTATACGTTAAAACGAATTACCATATAACGTCATACGTTATAACGTAATACTATATAACGTAATTCGTTATAACGTAATGCTACATAACGTTATATGTTATATCGTAATGCTACATAACGTTATACGTTATATCGTAATGCGACATAACGTTATACGTTATATCGTAATGCCACATAACGTTATACGTTATATCGTAATGCCACATATCGTTATACGTTATATCGTAATGCCACATAACGTTAAACGTTATATCGTAATGCCACATAACGTTATACGTTATAACGTATTACCATATAACGTTATACGTTATATCGTAATGCTACATAACGTTATACGTTATATCGCAATGCTACATAACGCTATACATTATATCGTAATGCTACATCACGTTATACGATATATCATAAGGCTACATAACGTTATACGTTATATCGTAATGCTACATAACGTTATACGTTATATGGTAATGCTACATAACGTTATACGTTATATCGTAATGCTACATAACGTTTTACGTTATAACGTATTACCATATAACGTTATATGTTATATCGTACTGCTACATAGCGTTATACGTTATATCGCAATGCTACATAACGCTATACATTATATCGTAATGCTACATAACGTTATACGTTATATCGTAATGCTACATAACGTTATATGTTATAACGTATTACCATATAACGTTATACGTTATATCGTAATGCTACATAACGTCATACGTTATATCGTAATGCTACATAACGTTATACGTTATAACGTACTACCATATAACGTTATACGTTATATCGTAATGCTACATAACGATATTGCGTTATAACGTAATACTATATAAAGTTATACGTTATATCGTAATGCTACATAACGTAATACGTTATATCGTAATGCTGCACAACTTTATACGTTATATCATAATGCTACATAACGTTATACGTTATATCGTAATGCTACATAACGTTATATGTTATATCGTAATGCTACATAACGTTATACGTTATATCGGAATGCTGCATAACGTTATACGTTATATCGTTATGCTACATAACGTTATACGTTATATCTTAATGCTACATAACGTTAAACGTAATATCGTAATGCTACATAACGTTATACATTATATCGTAATGCTACATAACGGTATTAGTTATGACGTAGTACTGCGTAACGTTATACGTTAAAACGAATTACCATATAACGTCATACGTTATAACGTAATACTATATAACGTAATTCGTTATAACGTAATGCAACATAATGTTATATGTTAAATCGTAATGCTACATAACGTTATACGTTATATCGTAATGCGACATAACGTTATACGTTATATCGTAATGCCACATAACGTTATACGTTATATCGTAATGCCACATAACGTTATACGTTATATGGTAATGCCACATAACGTTAAACGTTATATCGTAATGCCACATAACGTTATACGTTATAACGTATTACCATATAACGTTATACGTTATATCGTAATGCTACATAACGTTATACGTTATATCGTAATGCTACATAACGATATTGCGTTATAACGTAATACTATATAAAGTTATACGTTATATCGTAATGCTACATAACGTAATACGTTATATCGTAATGCTGCACAACTTTATACGTTATATCATAATGCTACATAACGTTATACGTTATATCGTAATGCTACATAACGTTATATGTTATATCGTAATGCTACATAACGTTATACGTTATATCGGAATGCTGCATAACGTTATACGTTATATCGTTATGCTACATAACGTTATACGTTATATCGTAATGCCACATAACGTTGTACGTTATATCGTAATGCTACATAACGTTATACGTTATATCGTAATGCTACATAACGTTATATGTTATATCGTAATGCTACATAACGTTATACGTTATATCGGAATGCTGCATAATGTTATACGTTATATCGTTATGCTACATAACGTTATACGTTACATCGGAATGCTGCATAACGTTATACGTTATATCTTAATGCTACAAAACGTTAAACGTAATATCGTAATGCTACATAACGTTATACGTTATATCGTAATGCTACATAACGTTATACGTTACATCGTATTGCTACATAACGTTATACGTTATATCGTAATGCTACATAACGTTATACGTTATATCGTTATGCTACATAACGTTATACGTTATATCGTTATGCTACATAACGTTATACGTTATATCGTACTGCCACATAACGTTATACGTTATATCGTAATGCTACATAACGTTATACGTTATATCGTAATGCTACATAACGTTATACGTTATAACGTATTACCATATAACGTTATACGTTATATCGTAATGCTACATAACGTTATACGTTATAACGTATTACCATATAACGTTATACGTTATATCGTAATGCCACATAACGTTATACGTAATATCGCAATGCTACATAACGTTATACATTATATCGTAATGCTACATAACGTTATACGATATATCATAACGCTACATAACGTTAAACGTTATATCGTAATGCTACATAACGTTATACGTCATATGGTAATGCTACATAACGTTATACGTTATATCGTAATGCTACATAACGTTATATGTTATATCGTAATGCTACATAACGTTATACGTTATATCGGAATGCTGCATAACGTTATACGTTATATCGTTATGCTACATAACGTTATACGTTATATCGTAATGCCACATAACGTTGTACGTTATATCGTAATGCTACATAACGTTATACGTTATATCGTAATGCTACATAACGTTATATGTTATATCGTAATGCTACATAACGTTATACGTTATATCGGAATGCTGCATAATGTTATACGTTATATCGTTATGCTACATAACGTTATACGTTACATCGGAATGCTGCATAACGTTATACGTTATATCTTAATGCTACAAAACGTTAAACGTAATATCGTAATGCTACATAACGTTATACGTTATATCGTAATGCTACATAACGTTATACGTTACATCGTATTGCTACATAACGTTATACGTTATATCGTAATGCTACATAACGTTATACGTTATATCGTTATGCTACATAACGTTATACGTTATATCGTTATGCTACATAACGTTATACGTTATATCGTACTGCCACATAACGTTATACGTTATATCGTAATGCTACATAACGTTATACGTTATATCGTAATGCTACATAACGTTATACGTTATAACGTATTACCATATAACGTTATACGTTATATCGTAATGCTACATAACGTTATACGTTATAACGTATTACCATATAACGTTATACGTTATATCGTAATGCTACATAACGTTATACGTAATATCGCAATGCTACATAACGTTATACATTATATCGTAATGCTACATAACGTTATACGATATATCATAACGCTACATAACGTTAAACGTTATATCGTAATGCTACATAACGTTATACGTCATATGGTAATGCTACATAACGTTATACGTTATAACGTATTACCATATAACGTTATACGTTATATCGTAATGCTACATAACGTTATACGTTATATCGTAATGCTACATAACGTTATACGTTATATCGTAATGCTACAAACGTTATACGTTATATCGTAATGCTACATAACGTTATACGTTATAACGTATTACCATATAACGTTATACGTTATATCGTAATGCTACATAGCGTTATACGTTATATCGCAATGCTACATAACGCTATACATTATATCGTAATGCTACATAACGTTATACGTTATATCGTAATGCTACATAACGTTATACGTTATATCGTAATGCTACATAACGTTATACGTTATATCGTAATGCTACAAACGTTATACGTTATATCATAATGCTACATAACGTTATACGTTATAACGTATTACCATATAACGTTATACGTTATAACGTATTACCATATAACGTTATACGTTATATCGTAATGCTACATAACGTCTTACGTTATATCGTAATGCTACATAACGTTATACGTTATAACGTACTACCATATAACGTTATACGTTATATCGTAATGCTACATAACGATATGCGTTATAACGTAATACTATATAACGTTATACGTTATATCGTAATGCTACATAACGTTATACGTTATATCGTAATGCTGCACAACTTTATACGTTATATCATAATGCTACAAAACGTTATACGTTATATCGTAATGCTACATAACGTTATATGTTATATCGTAATGCTACATAACGTTATACGTTATATCGGAATGCTGCATAACGTTATACATTATATCGTAATGCTACATAACGTTATACGTTATAACGTATTACCATATAACGTTATACGTTATATCGTAATGCTACATAACGTCTTACGTTATATCGTAATGCTACATAACGTTATACGTTATAACGTACTACCATATAACGTTATACGTTATATCGTAATGCTACATAACGATATGCGTTATAACGTAATACTATATAAAGTTATACGTTATATCGTAATGCTACATAACGTTATACGTTATATCGTAATGCTGCACAACTTTATACGTTATATCATAATGCTACATAACGTTATACGTTATATCGTAATGCTACATAACGTTATATGTTATATCGTAATGCTACATAACGTTATACGTTATATCGGAATGCTGCATAACGTTATACGTTATATCGTTATGCTTCATAACGTTATACGTTATATCTTAATGCTACATAACGTTAAACGTAATATCGTAATGCTACATAACGTTATACATTATATCGTAATGCTACATAACGGTATAAGTTATGACGTAGTACTGCGTAACGTTATACGTTAAAACGAATTACCATATAACGTCATACGTTATAACGTAATACTATATAACGTAATTCGTTATAACGTAATGCTACATAACGTTATATGTTATATCGTAATGCTACATAACGTTATACGTTATATCGTAATGCGACATAACGTTATACGTTATATCGTAATGCCACATAACGTTATACATTATATCGTAATGCCACATAACGTTATACGTTATATCGTAATGCCACATAACGTTAAACGTTATATCGTAATGCCACATAACGTTATACGTTATAACGTATTACCATATAACGTTATACGTTATATCGTAATGCTACATAACGTTATACGTTATATCGCAATGCTACATAACGCTATACATTATATCGTAATGCTACATAACGTTATACGATATATCATAACGCTACATAACGTTATACGTTATATCGTAATGCTACATAACGTTATACGTTATATGGTAATGCTACATAACGCTATACGTCATATAGTAATGCTACATAACGTTATACGTTATATCGTAACGCTACATAACGTTATACGTTACATCGTAATGCTACATAACGTTATACGTTATATCGTAATGCTACATAACGTTATACGTTATATCGTTATGCTACATAACGTTATACGTTATATCGTTATGCTACATAACGTTATACGTTATATCGTAATGCCACATAACGTTGTACGTTATATCGTAATGCTACATAACGTTATACGTTATATCGTAATGCTACATAACGTTATATGTTATATCGTAATGCTACATAACGTTATACGTTATATCGGAATGCTGCATAATGTTATACGTTATATCGTTATGCTACATAACGTTATACGTTATATCGTAATGCTACATAACGTTATACGTTATATCGTAATGCTGCACAACTTTATACGCTATATCATAATGCTACATAACGTTATACGTTATATCGTAATGCTACATAACGTTATACGTTATAACGTATTACCATATAACGTTATACGTTATATCGTAATGCTACATAACGTTATACGTAATATCGCAATGCTACATAACGCTATACATTATATCGTAATGCTACATAACGTTATACGATATATCATAACGCTACATAACGTTAAACGTTATATCGTAATGCTACATAACGTTATACGTTATATGGTAATGCTACATAACGTTATACGTTATAACGTATTACCATATAACGTTATACGTTATATCGTAATGCTACATAACGTTATACGTTATATCGTAATGCTACATAACGTTATACGTTATATCGTAATGCTACAAACGTTATACGTTATATCGTAATGCTACATAACGTTATACGTTATAACGTATTACCATATAACGTTATACGTTATATCGTAATGCTACATAGCGTTATACGTTATATCGCAATGCTACATAACGCTATACATTATATCGTAATGCTACATAACGTTATACGTTATATCGTAATGCTACATAACGTTATACGTTATATCGTAATGCTACATAACGTTATACGTTATATCGTAATGCTACAAACGTTATACGTTATATCGTAATGCTACATAACGTTATACGTTATAACGTATTACCATATAACGTTATACGTTATATCGTAATGCTACATAACGTCTTACGTTATATCGTAATGCTACATAACGTTATACGTTATAACGTACTACCATATAACGTTATACGTTATATCGTAATGCTACATAACGATATGCGTTATAACGTAATACTATATAACGTTATACGTTATATCGTAATGCTACATAACGTTATACGTTATATCGTAATGCTGCACAACTTTATACGTTATATCATAATGCTACATAACGTTATACGTTATATCGTAATGCTACATAACGTTATATGTTATATCGTAATGCTACATAACGTTATACGTTATATCGGAATGCTGCATAACGTTATACATTATATCGTAATGCTACATAACGTTATACGTTATAACGTATTACCATATAACGTTATACGTTATATCGTAATGCTACATAACGTCTTACGTTATATCGTAATGCAACATAACGTTATACGTTATAACGTACTACCATATAACGTTATACGTTATATCGTAATGCTACATAACGATATGCGTTATAACGTAATACTATATAAAGTTATACGTTATATCGTAATGCTACATAACGTTATACGTTATATCGTAATGCTGCACAACTTTATACGTTATATCATAATGCTACATAACGTTATACGTTATATCGTAATGCTACATAACGTTATATGTTATATCGTAATGCTACATAACGTTATACGTTATATCGGAATGCTGCATAACGTTATACGTTATATCGTTATGCTGCATAACGTTATACGTTATATCGTTATGCTACATAACGTTATACGTTATATCTTAATGCTACATAACGTTAAACGTAATATCGTAATGCTACATAACGTTATAAATTATATCGTAATGCTACATAACGGTATAAGTTATGACGTAGTACTGCGTAACGTTATACGTTAAAACGAATTACCATATAACGTCATACGTTATAACGTAATACTATATAACGTAATTCGTTATAACGTAATGCTACATAACGTTATATGTTATATCGTAATGCTACATAACGTTATACGTTATATCGTAATGCGACATAACGTTATACGTTATATCGTAATGCCACATAACGTTATACGTTATATCGTAATGCCACATAACGTTATACGTTATATCGTAATGCCACATAACGTTAAACGTTATATCGTAATGCCACATAACGTTATACGTTATAACGTATTACCATATAACGTTATACGTTATATCGTAATGCTACATAACGTTATACGTTATATCGCAATGCTACATAACGCTATACATTATATCGTAATGCTACATCACGTTATACGATATATCATAAGGCTACATAACGTTATACGTTATATCGTAATGCTACATAACGTTATACGTTATATGGTAATGCTACATAACGTTATACGTTATATCGTAATGCTACATAACGTTTTACGTTATAACGTATTACCATATAACGTTATATGTTATATCGTACTGCTACATAGCGTTATACGTTATATCGCAATGCTACATAACGCTATACATTATATCGTAATGCTACATAACGTTATACGTTATATCGTAATGCTACATAACGTTATATGTTATAACGTATTACCATATAACGTTATACGTTATATCGTAATGCTACATAACGTCATACGTTATATCGTAATGCTACATAACGTTATACGTTATAACGTACTACCATATAACGTTATACGTTATATCGTAATGCTACATAACGATATTGCGTTATAACGTAATACTATATAAAGTTATACGTTATATCGTAATGCTACATAACGTAATACGTTATATCGTAATGCTGCACAACTTTATACGTTATATCATAATGCTACATAACGTTATACGTTATATCGTAATGCTATATAACGTTATATGTTATATCGTAATGCTACATAACGTTATACGTTATATCGGAATGCTGCATAACGTTATACGTTATATCGTTATGCTACATAACGTTATACGTTATATCTTAATGCTACATAACGTTAAACGTAATATCGTAATGCTACATAACGTTATACATTATATCGTAATGCTACACAACGGTATTAGTTATGACGTAGTACTGCGTAACGTTATACGTTAAAACGAATTACCATATAACGTCATACGTTATAACGTAATACTATATAACGTAATTCGTTATAACGTAATGCAACATAACGTTATATGTTAAATCGTAATGCTACATAACGTTATACGTTATATCGTAATGCGACATAACGTTATACGTTATATCGTAATGCCACATAACGTTATACGTTATATCGTAATGCCACATAACGTTATACGTTATATGGTAATGCCACATAACGTTAAACGTTATATCGTAATGCCACATAACGTTATACGTTATAACGTATTACCATATAACGTTATACGTTATATCGTAATGCTACATAACGTTATACGTTATATCGCAATGCTACATAACGCTATACATTATATCGTAATGCTACATAACGTTATACGATATATCATAACGCTACATAACGTTATACGTTATATCGTAATGCCACATAACGTTATACGTTATATCGTAATGCCACATAACGTTATACGTTATATCGTAATGCCACATAACGTTAAACGTTATATCGTAATGCCACATAACGTTATACGTTATAACGTATTACCATATAACGTTATACGTTATATCGTAATGCTACATAACGTTATACGTTATATCGCAATGCTACATAACGCTATACATTATATCGTAATGCTACATCACGTTATACGATATATCATAAGGCTACATAACGTTATACGTTATATCGTAATGCTACATAACGTTATACGTTATATGGTAATGCTACATAACGTTATACGTTATATCGTAATGCTACATAACGTTTTACGTTATAACGTATTACCATATAACGTTATATGTTATATCGTACTGCTACATAGCGTTATACGTTATATCGCAATGCTACATAACGCTATACATTATATCGTAATGCTACATAACGTTATACGTTATATCGTAATGCTACATAACGTTATATGTTATAACGTATTACCATATAACGTTATACGTTATATCGTAATGCTACATAACGTCATACGTTATATCGTAATGCTACATAACGTTATACGTTATAACGTACTACCATATAACGTTATACGTTATATCGTAATGCTACATAACGATATTGCGTTATAACGTAATACTATATAAAGTTATACGTTATATCGTAATGCTACATAACGTAATACGTTATATCGTAATGCTGCACAACTTTATACGTTATATCATAATGCTACATAACGTTATACGTTATATCGTAATGCTATATAACGTTATATGTTATATCGTAATGCTACATAACGTTATACGTTATATCGGAATGCTGCATAACGTTATACGTTATATCGTTATGCTACATAACGTTATACGTTATATCTTAATGCTACATAACGTTAAACGTAATATCGTAATGCTACATAACGTTATACATTATATCGTAATGCTACATAACGGTATTAGTTATGACGTAGTACTGCGTAACGTTATACGTTAAAACGAATTACCATATAACGTCATACGTTATAACGTAATACTATATAACGTAATTCGTTATAACGTAATGCAACATAACGTTATATGTTAAATCGTAATGCTACATAACGTTATACGTTATATCGTAATGCGACATAACGTTATACGTTATATCGTAATGCCACATAACGTTATACGTTATATCGTAATGCCACATAACGTTATACGTTATATGGTAATGCCACATAACGTTAAACGTTATATCGTAATGCCACATAACGTTATACGTTATAACGTATTACCATATAACGTTATACGTTATATCGTAATGCTACATAACGTTATACGTTATATCGCAATGCTACATAACGCTATACATTATATCGTAATGCTACATAACGTTATACGATATATCATAACGCTACATAACGTTATACGTTATATCGTAATGCTACATAACGTTATACGTTATATGGTAATGCTACATAACGTTATACGTCATATCGTAATGCTACATATCGTTATACGTTATAACGTATTACCATATAACGTTATACGTTATATCGTAATGCTACATAACGTTATACGTTATATCGCAACGCTATACATTATATCGTAATGCTACATAACGTTATACGATATATCATAACGCTACATAACATTATACGTTATATCGTAATGCTACATAACGTTATACGTTATATGGTAATGCTACATAACGTTATACGTTATAACGTATTACCATATAACGTTATACGTTATATCGTAATGCTACATAGCGTTATACGTTATATCGCAATGCTACATAACGCTATACATTATATCGTAATGCTACATAACGTTATACGTTATATCGTAATGCTACATAACGTTATACGTTATATCGTAATGCTACATAACGTTATTCGTTATATCATAATGCTACATAACGTTATACGCTATATCGTAATGCTACTTAACGTTATACGTTATATCGTAATGCTACATAACGTTATACGTTATATGGTAATGCTACATAACGTTATACGTTATAACGTATTACCATATAACGTTATACGTTATATCGTAATGCTACATAGCGTTATACGTTATATCGCAATGCTACATAACGCTATACGTTATATCGTAATGCCAAATAACGTTATACGTTATATCGTAATGCTACATAACGTTATACGTTATATAGTAATGCTACATAACGATATACGTTATATCGTAATGCTACATAACGATATACGTTATATCGTAATGCTACATAACGGTATAAATTATGACGTAATACTACGTAACGTTATACGTTAAAACGTATTACCATATAACGTCATACGTTATATCGTAATGCCACATAACGTTAAACGTTATATCTTAATGCTACATAACGTTAAACGTAATATCGTAATGCTACATAACGTTATACATTATATCGTAACGCTACATAACGGTATAAGTTATGACATAGTACTACGTAACGTTATACGTTAAAACGAATTACCATATAACGTCATACGTTATAACGTAATACTATATAACGTAATTCGTTATAACGTAATGCTACATAACGTTATACGTCATATCGTTATGCTACATAACGTTATACGTTATATCGTAATGCTACATAACGTTATACGTTACATCGTAATGCTACATAACGTTATACGTTATATCGTAATGCTACATAACGTTATACGTTATATCGCAATGCTACATAACGCTATACATTACATCGTAATGCTACATAACGTTATACGATATATCATAACGCTACAAAACGTTATACGTTATATCGTAATGCTACATAACGTTATACGTTATATCGTAATGCTACATAACGTTATACGTTATAACGCATTACCATATAACGTTATACGTTATAACGTATTACCTTATAACGTTATACGTTATATCGTAAAGCTACATAACGTTATACGTTATATCGTAATGCTGCATAACGTTATACGTTATATCGTAATGCTACATAACGTTATACGTTATATCCTAATGCTACATAACGTTATACGTTATAACGTATTACCATATAACGTTATACGTTATATCGTAATGCTACATAACGTTATACGTTATATCGTTATGCTACATAACTTTATACGTTATAACGTAATGCTACATAACGTTATTCGTTATATCGTAATGCTACATGACCTTATACGTTATATGGTAATGCTACATAACGTTAGACGTTATATCGTAATGCTACATAACGTTATACATTATATCGTAATGCTACAAAGCGTTATACGTTATAACGTAATGCCACATGACGTTATACGATATAACGTATTACCATATAACGTTATACGTTATATCGTAATGCTACATAACGTTATACGTTATATCGTAATGCTACATAACGTTATTCGTTATATCGTAATGCTACATAACGTTATACGTTATGTCGTAATTCTACATAACGTTATACGTTTTATCGTAATGCTACATAACGTTATACGTTATATCGTTATGCTACATAACGTTATACGTTATAACGTAATACTATATAACGGTATACGTTATATCGTAATGCTACATAACGTTATACGTTATAACGTATTACCATATAACGTTATACGTTCTATCGTAATGCTACATAACGTTATACGTTATATCGCAATGCTACATAACGCTATACATTATATCGTAAAGCTACATAACGTTATACGATATATCATAACGCTACATAACGTTATACGATATATCGTAATGCTACATAACGTTATACGTTATATCGTAATGCTACATAACGTTATACGTTATAACGTATTACCATATAACGTTATACGTTATATCGTAATGCTACATAACGTTATACGTTATATCGTAATGCTACATAACGTTATACGTTATATCGTAATGCTACATAACGTTATACGTTATATCGTAATGCTACATAACGTTATACGTTATATCCTAATGCTACATAACGTTATACGTTATAACGTATTACCATATAACGTTATACGTTATATCGTAATGCTACATAACGTTATACGTTATATCGTTATGCTACATAACTTTATACGTTATAACGTAATGCTGCACAACGTTATTCGTTATATCGTAATGCTACATGACCTTATACGTTACATGGTAATGCTACATAACGTTAGACGTTATATCGTAATGCTACATAACGTTGTACGTTATATCGTAATGCTACAAAGCGTTATACGTTATATCGTAATGCTACATGACGTTATACGTTATAACGTATTACCATATAACGTTATACGTTATATCGTAATGCTACATAGCGTTATACGTTATATCGCAATGCTACATAACGCTATACATTATATCGTAATGCTACATAACGTTATACGTTATATCGTAATGCTACATAACGTTATATGTTATAACGTATTACCATATAACGTTATACGTTATATCGTAATGCTACATAACGTCATACGTTATATCGTAATGCTACATAACGTTATACGTTATAACGTACTACCATATAACGTTATACGTTATATCGTAATGCTACATAACGATATTGCGTTATAACGTAATACTATATAAAGTTATACGTTATATCGTAATGCTACATAACGTAATACGTTATATCGTAATGCTGCACAACTTTATACGTTATATCATAATGCTACATAACGTTATACGTTATATCGTAATGCTATATAACGTTATATGTTATATCGTAATGCTACATAACGTTATACGTTATATCGGAATGCTGCATAACGTTATACGTTATATCGTTATGCTACATAACGTTATACGTTATATCTTAATGCTACATAACGTTAAACGTAATATCGTAATGCTACATAACGTTATACATTATATCGTAATGCTACATAACGGTATTAGTTATGACGTAGTACTGCGTAACGTTATACGTTAAAACGAATTACCATATAACGTCATACGTTATAACGTAATACTATATAACGTAATTCGTTATAACGTAATGCAACATAACGTTATATGTTAAATCGTAATGCTACATAACGTTATACGTTATATCGTAATGCGACATAACGTTATACGTTATATCGTAATGCCACATAACGTTATACGTTATATCGTAATGCCACATAACGTTATACGTTATATGGTAATGCCACATAACGTTAAACGTTATATCGTAATGCCACATAACGTTATACGTTATAACGTATTACCATATAACGTTATACGTTATATCGTAATGCTACATAACGTTATACGTTATATCGCAATGCTACATAACGCTATACATTATATCGTAATGCTACATAACGTTATACGATATATCATAACGCTACATAACGTTATACGTTATATCGTAATGCTACATAACGTTATACGTTATATGGTAATGCTACATAACGTTATACGTCATATCGTAATGCTACATATCGTTATACGTTATAACGTATTACCATATAACGTTATACGTTATATCGTAATGCTACATAACGTTATACGTTATATCGCAACGCTATACATTATATCGTAATGCTACATAACGTTATACGATATATCATAACGCTACATAACATTATACGTTATATCGTAATGCTACATAACGTTATACGTTATATGGTAATGCTACATAACGTTATACGTTATAACGTATTACCATATAACGTTATACGTTATATCGTAATGCTACATAGCGTTATACGTTATATCGCAATGCTACATAACGATATACATTATATCGTAATGCTACATAACGTTATACGTTATATCGTAATGCTACATAACGTTATACGTTATGACGTATTACCATATAACGTTATACGTTATATCGTAATGCTACATAACGTCTTACGTTATATCGTAATGCTACATAACGTTATACGTTATATCGTAATGCTACATAACGTTATACGTTATATTGTAATGCTACATAACGTTTTACGTTATATCGCAATGCTACATAACGCTATACATTATATCGTAATGCTACATAACGTTATTCGTTATATCATAATGCTACATAACGTTATACGCTATATCGTAATGCTACTTAACGTTATACGTTATATCGTAATGCTACATAACGTTATACGTTATATGGTAATGCTACATAACGTTATACGTTATAACGTATTACCATATAACGTTATACGTTATATCGTAATGCTACATAGCGTTATACGTTATATCGCAATGCTACATAACGCTATACGTTATATCGTAATGCCAAATAACGTTATACGTTATATCGTAATGCTACATAACGTTATACGTTATATAGTAATGCTACATAACGATATACGTTATATCGTAATGCTACATAACGATATACGTTATATCGTAATGCTACATAACGGTATAAATTATGACGTAATACTACGTAACGTTATACGTTAAAACGTATTACCATATAACGTCATACGTTATATCGTAATGCCACATAACGTTAAACGTTATATCTTAATGCTACATAACGTTAAACGTAATATCGTAATGCTACATAACGTTATACATTATATCGTAACGCTACATAACGGTATAAGTTATGACATAGTACTACGTAACGTTATACGTTAAAACGAATTACCATATAACGTCATACGTTATAACGTAATACTATATAACGTAATTCGTTATAACGTAATGCTACATAACGTTATACGTCATATCGTTATGCTACATAACGTTATACGTTATATCGTAATGCTACATAACGTTATACGTTACATCGTAATGCTACATAACGTTATACGTTATATCGTAATGCTACATAACGTTATACGTTATATCGCAATGCTACATAACGCTATACATTACATCGTAATGCTACATAACGTTATACGATATATCATAACGCTACAAAACGTTATACGTTATATCGTAATGCTACATAACGTTATACGTTATATCGTAATGCTACATAACGTTATACGTTATAACGCATTACCATATAACGTTATACGTTATAACGTATTACCTTATAACGTTATACGTTATATCGTAAAGCTACATAACGTTATACGTTATATCGTAATGCTGCATAACGTTATACGTTATATCGTAATGCTACATAACGTTATACGTTATATCCTAATGCTACATAACGTTATACGTTATAACGTATTACCATATAACGTTATACGTTATATCGTAATGCTACATAACGTTATACGTTATATCGTTATGCTACATAACTTTATACGTTATAACGTAATGCTACATAACGTTATTCGTTATATCGTAATGCTACATGACCTTATACGTTATATGGTAATGCTACATAACGTTAGACGTTATATCGTAATGCTACATAACGTTATACATTATATCGTAATGCTACAAAGCGTTATACGTTATAACGTAATGCCACATGACGTTATACGATATAACGTATTACCATATAACGTTATACGTTATATCGTAATGCTACATAACGTTATACGTTATATCGTAATGCTACATAACGTTATTCGTTATATCGTAATGCTACATAACGTTATACGTTATGTCGTAATTCTACATAACGTTATACGTTTTATCGTAATGCTACATAACGTTATACGTTATATCGTTATGCTACATAACGTTATACGTTATAACGTAATACTATATAACGGTATACGTTATATCGTAATGCTACATAACGTTATACGTTATAACGTATTACCATATAACGTTATACGTTCTATCGTAATGCTACATAACGTTATACGTTATATCGCAATGCTACATAACGCTATACATTATATCGTAAAGCTACATAACGTTATACGATATATCATAACGCTACATAACGTTATACGTTATATCGTAATGCTACATAACGTTATACGTTATATCGTAATGCTACATAACGTTATACGTTATAACGTATTACCATATAACGTTATACGTTATATCGTAATGCTACATAACGTTATACGTTATATCGTAATGCTACATAACGTTATACGTTATATCGTAATGCTACATAACGTTATACGTTATATCGTAATGCTACATAACGTTATACGTTATATCCTAATGCTACATAACGTTATACGTTATAACGTATTACCATATAACGTTATACGTTATATCGTAATGCTACATAACGTTATACGTTATATCGTTATGCTACATAACTTTATACGTTATAACGTAATGCTGCACAACGTTATTCGTTATATCGTAATGCTACATGACCTTATACGTTACATGGTAATGCTACGTAACGTTAGACGTTATATCGTAATGCTACATAACGTTGTACGTTATATCGTAATGCTACAAAGCGTTATACGTTATATCGTAATGCTACATGACGTTATACGTTATAACGTATTACCATATAACGTTATACGTTATATCGTAATGCTACATAACGTTATACGTTTTATCGTAATGCTACATAACGTTATTCGTTATATCGTAATGCTACATAACGTTATACGTTATATCGTAATTCTACATAACGTTATACGTTATAACGTAATACTATATAAAGTTATACGTTGTATCGTAATGCTACATAACGTTATACGTTATAACGTATTACCATATAACGTTATGCGTTATATCGTAATGCTACATAACGATATGCGTTATAACGTAATACTATATAAAGTTATACGTTATATCGTAATGCTACATAACGTTATACGTTATATCGTAATGCTGCACAACTTTATACGTTATATCATAATGCTACATAACGTTATACGTTATATCGTAATGCTACATATCGTTATATGTTATATCGTAATGCTACATAACGTTATACGTTATATCGGAATGCTGCATAACGTTATACGTTATATCGTTATGCTACATAACGTTATACGTTATATCTTAATGCTACATAACGTTAAACGTAATATCGTAATGCTACTTAACGTTATACATTATATCGAAATGCTACATAACGGTATAAGTTATGACGTAGTACTACGTAACGTTAGACGTTAAAACGTATTACCATATAACGTCATACGTTATAACGTAATACTATATAACGTAATTCGTTATAACGTAATGCTACATAACGTTATACGTTATATCGTTATGCTACATAACGTTATATGTTATATCGTAATGCTACATAACGTTATACGTTATATCGTAATGCGACATAACGTTATACGTTATATCGTAATGCCACATAACGTTATACGTTATATCGTAATGCCACATAACGTTATACGTTATATCGTAATGCCACATAACGTTAAACGTTATATCGTAATGCCACATAACGTTATACGTTATATCGTAATGCCACATAACGTTATACGTTATATCGTAATGCTACATAACGTTATACGTTATATCGTAATGCTACATAACGTTATACGTTATAACGTATTACCATATAACGTTATACGTTATATCGTAATGCTACATAACGTCTTACGTTATATCGTAATGCTACATAACGTTATACGTTATAACGTATTACCATATAACGTTATACGTTATATCGTAATGCTACATAACGTTATACGTTATATTGTAATGCTACATAACGTTTTACGTTATATCGCAATACTACATACCGCTATACATTATATCGTAATGCTACATAAAGTTATTCGTTATATCATAATGCTACATAACGTTATACGCTATATCGTAATGCTACATAACGTTATACGTTATATCGTAATGCTACATAACGTTATACGTTATAAAATAATGCTACATAACGTTATACGTTATATCGTAATGCCAAATAACGTTATACGTTATATCGTAATGCTACATAACGGTATAAATTATGACGTAATACTACGTAACGTTATACGTTAAAACGTATTACCATATAACGTTATACGATATATCGTAATGCTACAAAACGTTATACGTTATAACGTATTACCATATAACGTTATACGTTATATCGTAATGCAACATAACGTTATACGTTATATCGTTATGCTACAAAACGTTATACGTTATAACGTAATACTATATAACGTTGTACGTTATATCGTAATGCTACATAACGTTATACGTTATATCGTAATGCTACATGACGATATACGTTATATCGTAGTGCCACATAACGTTATACGTTATATCGTAATGCTACATAACGTTATACGTTATATCGTAATGCTACATGACGATATACGTTATATCGTAGTGCCACATAACGTTATACGTTATATCGTTATGCCACATAACGTTATACGTTATTTCGTTATGCTACATAACGTTATACGTTATATCGTAATGCTACATAACGTTATACGTTATATCCTAATGCTACATAACGTTATACGTTATAACGTATTACCATATAACGTTATACGTTATATCGTAATGCTACATAACGTTATACGTTATATCGTTATGCTACATAACTTTATACGTTATAACGTAATGCTGCACAACGTTATTCGTTATATCGTAATGCTACATGACCTTATACGTTACATGGTAATGCTACGTAACGTTAGACGTTATATCGTAATGCTACATAACGTTGTACGTTATATCGTAATGCTACAAAGCGTTATACGTTATATCGTAATGCTACATGACGTTATACGTTATAACGTATTACCATATAACGTTATACGTTATATCGTAATGCTACATAACGTTATACGTTTTATCGTAATGCTACATAACGTTATTCGTTATATCGTAATGCTACATAACGTTATACGTTATATCGTAATTCTACATAACGTTATACGTTATAACGTAATACTATATAAAGTTATACGTTGTATCGTAATGCTACATAACGTTATACGTTATAACGTATTACCATATAACGTTATGCGTTATATCGTAATGCTACATAACGATATGCGTTATAACGTAATACTATATAAAGTTATACGTTATATCGTAATGCTACATAACGTTATACGTTATATCGTAATGCTGCACAACTTTATACGTTATATCATAATGCTACATAACGTTATACGTTATATCGTAATGCTACATATCGTTATATGTTATATCGTAATGCTACATAACGTTATACGTTATATCGGAATGCTGCATAACGTTATACGTTATATCGTTATGCTACATAACGTTATACGTTATATCTTAATGCTACATAACGTTAAACGTAATATCGTAATGCTACTTAACGTTATACATTATATCGAAATGCTACATAACGGTATAAGTTATGACGTAGTACTACGTAACGTTAGACGTTAAAACGTATTACCATATAACGTCATACGTTATAACGTAATACTATATAACGTAATTCGTTATAACGTAATGCTACATAACGTTATACGTTATATCGTTATGCTACATAACGTTATATGTTATATCGTAATGCTACATAACGTTATACGTTATATCGTAATGCGACATAACGTTATACGTTATATCGTAATGCCACATAACGTTATACGTTATATCGTAATGCCACATAACGTTATACGTTATATCGTAATGCCACATAACGTTAAACGTTATATCGTAATGCCACATAACGTTATACGTTATATCGTAATGCCACATAACGTTATACGTTATATCGTAATGCTACATAACGTTATACGTTATATCGTAATGCTACATAACGTTATACGTTATAACGTATTACCATATAACGTTATACGTTATATCGTAATGCTACATAACGTCTTACGTTATATCGTAATGCTACATAACGTTATACGTTATAACGTATTACCATATAACGTTATACGTTATATCGTAATGCTACATAACGTTATACGCTATATTGTAATGCTACATAACGTTTTACGTTATATCGCAATACTACATACCGCTATACATTATATCGTAATGCTACATAAAGTTATTCGTTATATCATAATGCTACATAACGTTATACGCTATATCGTAATGCTACATAACGTTATACGTTATATCGTAATGCTACATAACGTTATACGTTATAAAATAATGCTACATAACGTTATACGTTATATCGTAATGCCAAATAACGTTATACGTTATATCGTAATGCTACATAACGGTATAAATTATGACGTAATACTACGTAACGTTATACGTTAAAACGTATTACCATATAACGTTATACGATATATCGTAATGCTACAAAACGTTATACGTTATAACGTATTACCATATAACGTTATACGTTATATCGTAATGCTACATAACGTTATACGTTATATCGTTATGCTACAAAACGTTATACGTTATAACGTAATACTATATAACGTTGTACGTTATATCGTAATGCTACATAACGTTATACATTATCGTAATGCTACATGACGATATACGTTATATCGTAGTGCCACATAACGTTATACGTTATATCGTAATGCTACATAACGTTATACGTTATATCGTAATGCTACATGACGATATACGTTATATCGTAGTGCCACATAACGTTATACGTTATATCGTTATGCCACATAACGTTATACGTTATTTCGTTATGCTACATAACGTTATACGTCATATCGTTATGCTACATAACGTTATACGTTATATCGTAATGTTACATAACGTTATACGTTATATCGTAATGCTACATAACGTTATACGTCATATGGTAATGCTACATAACGTTATACGTTATATCGTAATGCTACATAACGTTATAAGTTACATCGTAATGCTACATAACGTTATACGTTATATCGTAATGCTACATAACGTTATACGTTATATCGTTATGCTACATAACGTTATACGTTATATCGTTATGCTACATAACGTTATACGTTATATCGTAATGCCACATAACGTTATACGTTATATCGTAATGCTACATAACGTTATACGTTATATCGCAATGCTACAAAACGTTATACGTTATAACGTATTACCATATAACGTTATACGTTATATCGTAATACTATATAACGTTATACGTTATATCGTAATGCTACATAACGTTATACGTTATATCGTAATGCTACATAACGTTATACGTTATATCGTAATGCTACATAACGTTATACGTTATATCGTAATGCTACATAACGTTATACGTTATATCGTAATGCTACATAACGTTATACGTTATATCGTAATGCTGCATAACGTTATTCGGTATATCGTAATGCTACATAACGTCATACGTTATATCGTAATTCTACATAACGTTATACGTTATATCGTAATGCTACATAACGTTATACGTTATATTGTAATGCTACATAACGTTATACGTTATATCGTAATGCTACATAACGTTATCCGTCATATCGTAATGCTACATAACGTTATACGTTATATCGTAACGCTACATAACGTTACTCGTTATATCGTAATGCTACATAACGTTATACGTTATATCGTAATTCTACATAACGTTATACGTTATAACGTAATGCTACATAGCGTTATACGTTATAACGTATTACCATATAACGTTATACGTTATATCGTAATGCTACATAGCGTTATTCGTTATATCGCAATGCTACATAACGCTATACATTATATCGTAATGCTACATGACGATGTACGTTATATCGTAGTGCCACATAACGTTATACGTTATATTGTTATGCCACATAACGTTATACGTTATATCGTTATGCTACATAACGTTATACGTCATATCGTTATGCTACATAACGTTATACGTTATATCGTAATGCTACATAACGTTATACGTTATATCGTAATGCTACATAGCGTTATACGTTATAACGTAATACTATATAACGTTGTACGTTATATCGTAATGCTACATAACGTTAAACGATGTAACGTAGTACTATTTAACGATATATCTTATATCGTAATGCTACATAACGTTATACGTTATATCGTAATGCCACATAACGTTATACGTTATATCGTGATGCCACATAACGTTATACGTTATATCGTAATGCTACAAAACGTTATACGTTATAACGTATTACCATATAACGTTATACGTTATATCGTAATGCTACATAACGTTATACGTTATATCGTTATGCTACAAAACGTTATACGTTATAACGTAATACTATATAACGTTGTACGTTATATCGTAATGCTACATAACGTTATACGTTATATAGTAATGCTACATAACGATATACGTTATATCGTAATGATACATAACGATATACGTTATATCGTAATGCTACATAACGGTATAAATTATGACGTAATACTACGTAACGTTATACGTTAAAACGTATTACCATATAACGTCATACGTTATAACGTAATACTATATAACGTAATTCGTTATAACGTAATGCTACATAACGTTATACGTTATATCGTTATGCTACATAACGTTATACGTTATATCGTAATGCTACATAGCTTTATACGTCATAATGTAATACTACATAACGTTATACGATATAACGTAATACTATATAACGATATACCTTATATCGCAATGCTACATAACGTTAAACGATGTAACGTAGTACTATTTAACGATATATCTTATATCGTAATGCTACATAACGTTATACGTTATATCGTAATGCCACATAACGTTATACGTTATATCGTGATGCCACATAACGTTATACGTTATATCGTAATGCTACATAACGTTATACGTTATATCGTAATGCTACATAACGTTATACGTCATATCGTAATGCTACATAACGTTATACGTTACATCGTAACGCTACATAACGTTACTCGTTATATCGTAATGCTACATAACGTTATACGTTATATCGTAATGCTACATAACGTTATACGTTATAACGTATTACCATATAACGTTATACGATATATCGTAATGCTACAAAACGTTATACGTTATAACGTATTACCATATAACGTTATACGTTATATCGTAATGCTACATAACGTTAGACGTTATATCGTTATGCTACAAAACGTTATACGTTATAACGTAATACTATATAACGTTGTACGTTATATCGTAATGCTACATAACGTTATACGTTATATCGTAATGCTACATGACGATATACGTTATATCGTAGTGCCACATAACGTTATACGTTATATCGTTATGCCACATAACGTTATACGTTATTTCGTTATGCTACATAACGTTATACGTCATATCGTTATGCTACATAACGTTATACGTTATATCGTAATGTTACATAACGTTATACGTTATATCGTAATGCTACATAACGTTATACGTCATATGGTAATGCTACATAACGTTATACGTTATATCGTAATGCTACATAACGTTATAAGTTACATCGTAATGCTACATAACGTTATACGTTATATCGTAATGCTACATAACGTTATACGTTATATCGTTATGCTACATAACGTTATACGTTATATCGTTATGCTACATAACGTTATACGTTATATCGTAATGCCACATAACGTTATACGTTATATCGTAATGCTGCATAACGTTATACGTTATATCGTAATGCTACGTAACGTTATACGTTATATCGTTATGCCACATAACGTCATACGTTATATCGTTATGCTACATAACGTTATACGTTATATCGTAATGCTACATAACGTTATAAGTTACATCGTAATGCTACATAACGTTATACGTTATATCGTAATGCTACATAACGTTATACGTTATATCGTTATGCTACATAACGTTATACGTTATATCGTTATGCTACATAACGTTATACGTTATATCGTAATGCCACATAACGTTATACGTTATATCGTAATGCCACATAACGTTATACGTTATATCGTAATGCTACATAACGTTATACGTTATATCGTAATGCTACATAACGTTATACGTTATATCGTTATGCTACATAACGTTATACGTTATAACGTAATACTATATAACGTTATACGTTATATCGTAATGCTACATAACGTTATACGTTATATCGTAATGCTACATAACGTTATACGTTATATCGTAATGCTACATAACGTTATACGTTATATCGTAATGCTACATAACGTTATACGTTATATCGTAATGCTACATAACGTTATACGTTATATCGTAATGCTGCATAACGTTATTCGGTATATCGTAATGCTACATAACGTCATACGTTATATCGTAATTCTACATAACGTTATACGTTATATCGTAATGCTACATAACGTTATACGTTATATTGTAGTGCTACATAACGTTATACGTTATATCGTAATGCTACATAACGTTATACGATATAACGTAATACTATATAACGATATACCTTATATCGCAATGCTACATAACGTTATACGTTATATCGTAATGCCAGATGACGTTATACGTTATACCGTGATGCTACATAACGTTATACGTTATATCATAATGCTACATAACGTTATACGTTATATAGTAATGCTACATAACGTTATACGTTATATCGTAATGCCACATAACGTTATACGTAATAACGTAATGCTACATAACGATATACGTTATAACGTAATACTATATAAAGTTATACGTTATATCGTAATGCTACATAACGTTATACGTTATATCGTAATGCTGCACAACTTTATACGTTATATCATAATGCTACATAACGTTATACATTATATCGTAATGCTACATAACGTTATACGTTATGTCGTAATGCTACATAACGTTATACGTTATATCGTAATGCTACATAACGTTATACGTTATAACGTATTACCATATAACGTGATACGTTATATCGTAATGCTACATAATGTTATACGTTATATCGTAATGCTACATAACGTTATACGTTATAACGTATTACCATATAACGTTATACGTTATATCGACATGCTACATAACGTTATACGTTATATTGTAATGCTACATAACGTTTTGCGTTATATCGCAATGCTACATAACGCTATACATTATATCGTAATGCTACATAACGTTATTCGTTATATCATAATGCTACATAACGTTATACGCTATATCGTAATGCTACATAACGTTATACGTTATATCGTAATGCTACATAACGTTATACGTTATAAAATAATGCTACATAACGTTATACGTTATATCGTAATACCAAATAACGTTATACGTTATATCGTAATGCTACATAACGTTATACGTTATATAGTAATGCTACATAACTATATACGTTATATCGTAATGCTACATAACGATATACGTTATATCGTAATGCTACATAACGGTATAAGTTATGACGTAATACTACGTAACGTTATACGTTAAAACGTATTACCACATAACGTCATACGTTATAACGTAATACTATATAACGTAATTCGTTATAACGTAATGCTACATAACGTTATACGTTATATCGTTATGCTACATAACGTTATACGTTATATCGTAATGCTACATAGCTTTATACGTTATAATGTAATACTACATAACGTTATACGATATAACGTAATACTATATAACGATATACCTTATATCGCAATGCTACATAACGTTATACGTTATATCGTAATGCCAGATGACGTTATACGTTATACCGTGATGCTACATAACGTTATACGTTATATCGTAATGCTACATGACGTTATACGTTATATCGTAATGCTACATAACGATATACGTTATATCGTAATGCTACATAACGTTATACGTTATACCATAATGCTACATAACGTTATACGTTATATAGTAATGCTACATAACGTTATACGTTATATCGTAATGCCACATAACGTTATACGTAATAACGTAATGCTACATAACGATATACGTTATAACGTAATACTATATAAAGTTATACGTTATATCGTAATGCTACATAACGTTATACGTTATATCGTAATGCTGCACAACTTTATACGTTATATCATAATATTACATAACGTTATACATTATATCGTAATGCTACATAACGTTATACGACATGACGTAGTACTATTTAACGATATATCTTATATCGTAATGCTACATAACGTTATACGTTATAACATATTACCACATAACGTTATACGTTATATAGTAATGCTACAAAACGTTATACGTTATAACGTATTACCATATAACGTTATACATTATATCGTAATGCTACATAACGTTATACGTTATATCATAATGCTACATAACGTTATACGTTATATAGTAATGCTACATAACGTTATACGTTATATCGTAATGCCACATAACGTTATACGTAATAACGTAATGCTACATAACGATATACGTTATAACGTAATACTATATAAAGTTATACGTTATATCGTAATGCTACATAACGTTATACGTTATATCGTAATGCTGCACAACTTTATACGTTATATCATAATGCTACATAACGTTATACATTATATCGTAATGCTACATAACGTTATACGTTATGTCGTAATGCTACATAACGTTATACGTTATATCGTAATGCTACATAACGTTATACGTTATAACGTATTACCATATAACGTGATACGTTATATCGTAATGCTACATAATGTTATACGTTATATCGTAATGCTACATAACGTTATACGTTATAACGTATTACCATATAACGTTATACGTTATATCGACATGCTACATAACGTTATACGTTATATTGTAATGCTACATAACGTTTTGCGTTATATCGCAATGCTACATAACGCTATACATTATATCGTAATGCTACATAACGTTATTCGTTATATCATAATGCTACATAACGTTATACGCTATATCGTAATGCTACATAACGTTATACGTTATATCGTAATGCTACATAACGTTATACGTTATAAAATAATGCTACATAACGTTATACGTTATATCGTAATACCAAATAACGTTATACGTTATATCGTAATGCTACATAACGTTATACGTTATATAGTAATGCTACATAACTATATACGTTATATCGTAATGCTACATAACGATATACGTTATATCGTAATGCTACATAACGGTATAAGTTATGACGTAATACTACGTAACGTTATACGTTAAAACGTATTACCACATAACGTCATACGTTATAACGTAATACTATATAACGTAATTCGTTATAACGTAATGCTACATAACGTTATACGTTATATCGTTATGCTACATAACGTTATACGTTATATCGTAATGCTACATAGCTTTATACGTTATAATGTAATACTACATAACGTTATACGATATAACGTAATACTATATAACGATATACCTTATATCGCAATGCTACATAACGTTATACGTTATATCGTAATGCCAGATGACGTTATACGTTATACCGTGATGCTACATAACGTTATACGTTATATCGTAATGCTACATGACGTTATACGTTATATCGTAATGCTACATAACGATATACGTTATATCGTAATGCTACATAACGTTATACGTTATACCATAATGCTACATAACGTTATACGTTATATAGTAATGCTACATAACGTTATACGTTATATCGTAATGCCACATAACGTTATACGTAATAACGTAATGCTACATAACGATATACGTTATAACGTAATACTATATAAAGTTATACGTTATATCGTAATGCTACATAACGTTATACGTTATATCGTAATGCTGCACAACTTTATACGTTATATCATAATATTACATAACGTTATACATTATATCGTAATGCTACATAACGTTATACGACATGACGTAGTACTATTTAACGATATATCTTATATCGTAATGCTACATAACGTTATACGTTATAACGTATTACCACATAACGTTATACGTTATATAGTAATGCTACAAAACGTTATACGTTATAACGTATTACCATATAACGTTATACATTATATCGTAATGCTACATAACGTTATACGTTATATCATAATGCTACATAACGTTATACGTTATATAGTAATGCTACATAACGTTATACGTTATATCGTAATGCCACATAACGTTATACGTAATAACGTAATGCTACATAACGATATACGTTATAACGTAATACTATATAAAGTTATACGTTATATCGTAATGCTACATAACGTTATACGTTATATCGTAATGCTGCACAACTTTATACGTTATATCATAATGCTACATAACGTTATACATTATATCGTAATGCTACATAACGTTATACGTTATATCGTAATGCTCCATATCGTTATACGTTATATCGTAATGCTACATAACGTTATACGTTATATCGTAATGCTACATAACGTTATACGTTATGTCGTAATGCTACATAACGTTATACGTTATATCGTAATGCTACATAACGTTATACGTTATAACGTATTACCATATAACGTGATACGTTATATCGTAATGCTACATAATGTTATACGTTATATCGTAATGCTACATAACGTTATACGTTATAACGTATTACCATATAACGTTATACGTTATATCGACATGCTACATAACGTTATACGTTATATTGTAATGCTACATAACGTTTTGCGTTATATCGCAATGCTACATAACGCTATACATTATATCGTAATGCTACATAACGTTATTCGTTATATCATAATGCTACATAACGTTATACGCTATATCGTAATGCTACATAACGTTATACGTTATATCGTAATGCTACATAACGTTATACGTTATAAAATAATGCTACATAACGTTATACGTTATATCGTAATACCAAATAACGTTATACGTTATATCGTAATGCTACATAACGTTATACGTTATATAGTAATGCTACATAACGTTATACGTTATATCGTTATGCTACATAACGTTATACGTTATATCGTAATGCTACATAGCTTTATACGTTATAATGTAATACTACATAACGTTATACGATATAACGTAATACTATATAACGATATACCTTATATCGCAATGCTACATAACGTTATACGTTATATCGTAATGCCAGATGACGTTATACGTTATACCGTGATGCTACATAACGTTATACGTTATATCGTAATGCTACATGACGTTATACGTTATATCGTAATGCTACATAACGATATACGTTATATCGTAATGCTACATAACGTTATACGTTATATCATAATGCTACATAACGTTATACGTTATATAGTAATGCTACATAACGTTATACGTTATATCGTAATGCCACATAACGTTATACGTAATAACGTAATGCTACATAACGATATACGTTATAACGTAATACCATATAAAGTTATACGTTATATCGTAATGCTACATAACGTTATACGTTATATCGTAATGCTGCACAACTTTATACGTTATATCATAATATTACATAACGTTATACATTATATCGTAATGCTACATAACGTTATACGTTATATCGTAATGCTCCATATCGTTATACGTTATATCGTAATGCTACATAACGTTATACGTTATATCGTAATGCTACATAACGTTATACGTTATGTCGTAATGCTACATAGCTTTATACGTTATAATGTAATACTACAAAACGTTATACGATATGACGTAGTACTATTTAACGATATATCTTATATCGTAATGCTACATAACGTTAAACGATGTAACGTAGTACTATTTAACGATATATCTTATATCGTAATGCTACATAACGTTATACGATATATCGTAATGCCACATAACGTTATACGTTATATCGTAATGCCACATAACGTTATACGTTATATCGTAATGCCACATAACGTTATACGTTATATCGTTATGCCACATAACGTTATACGTTATATCGTAATGCTACATAACGATATACGTTATATCGTAATGCTACATAACGGTATAAATTATGACGTAATACTATATAACGTTGTACGTTATACCGTAATGCTACATAACGTTATACGTTATATCGTAATGCTACATGACGATATACGTTATATCGTAGTGCCACATAACGTTATACGTTATATCGTTATGCTACATAACGTTATACGTCATATCGTTATGCTACATAACGTTATACGTTATATCGTAATGTTACATAACGTTATACGTTATATCGTAATGCTACATAACGTTATACGTTATATCGTAATGCTACATAACGTTATACGTTATATCGTAATGCCACATAACGTTATACGTTATATCGTAATGTTACATAACGTTATACGTTATATCGTAATGCTACATAACGTTATACGTCATATGGTAATGCTACATAACGTTATACGTTATATCGTAATGCTACATAACGTTATAAGTTACATCGTAATGCTACATAACGTTATACGTTATATCGTAATGCTACATAACGTTATACGTTATATCGTTATGCTACATAACGTTATACGTTATATCGTTATGCTACATAACGTTATACGTCATATCGTTATGCTACATAACGTTATACGTTATATCGTAATGTTACATAACGTTATACGTTATATCATAATGCTACATAACGTTATACGTTATATAGTAATGCTACATAACGTTATACGTTATATCGTAATGCCACATAACGTTATACGTAATAACGTAATGCTACATAACGATATACGTTATAACGTAATACCATATAAAGTTATACGTTATATCGTAATGCTACATAACGTTATACGTTATATCGTAATGCTGCACAACTTTATACGTTATATCATAATATTACATAACGTTATACATTATATCGTAATGCTACATAACGTTATACGTTATATCGTAATGCTCCATATCGTTATACGTTATATCGTAATGCTACATAACGTTATACGTTATATCGTAATGCTACATAACGTTATACGTTATGTCGTAATGCTACATAGCTTTATACGTTATAATGTAATACTACAAAACGTTATACGATATGACGTAGTACTATTTAACGATATATCTTATATCGTAATGCTACATAACGTTAAACGATGTAACGTAGTACTATTTAACGATATATCTTATATCGTAATGCTACATAACGTTATACGATATATCGTAATGCCACATAACGTTATACGTTATTTCGTTATGCTACATAACGTTATACGTCATATCGTTATGCTACATAACGTTATACATTATATCGTAATGTTACATAACGTTATACGTTATATCGTAATGCTACATAACGTTATACGTCATATGGTAATGCTACATAACGTTATACGTTATATCGTAATGCTACATAACGTTATAAGTTACATCGTAATGCTACATAACGTTATACGTTATATCGTAATGCTACATAACGTTATACGTTATATCGTTATGCTACATAACGTTATACGTTATATCGTTATGCTACATAACGTTATACGTCATATCGTTATGCTACATAACGTTATACGTTATATCGTAATGCTACATAACGTTATACGTCATATGGTAATGCTACATAACGTTATACGTTATATCGTAATGCTACATAACGTTATAAGTTACATCGTAATGCTACATAACGTTATACGTTATATCGTAATGCTACATAACGTTATACGTTATATCGTTATGCTACATAACGTTATACGTTATATCGTAATGCTACATAACGTTATACATCATATGGTAATGCTACATAACGTTATACGTTATAATGTAATACTACATAACGTTATACGATATAACGTAATACTATATAACGATATACCTTATATCGCAATGCTACATAACGTTAAACGATGTAACGTAGTACTATTTAACGATATATCTTATATCGTAATGCTACATAACGTTATACGTTATATCGTAATGCCACATAACGTTATACGTTATATCGTGATGCCACATAACGTTATACGTTATATCGTAATGCTACATAACGTTATACGTTATATCGTAATGCTACATAACGTTATACGTCATATCGTAATGCTACATAACGTTATACGTTACATCGTAACGCTACATAACGTTACTCGTTATATCGTAATGCTACATAACGTTATACGTTATATCGTAATGCTACATAACGTTATACGTTATAACGTATTACCATATAACGTTATACGTTATATCGTAATGCTACAAAACGTTATACGTTATAACGTATTACCATATAACGTTATACGTTATACCGTAATGCTACATAACGTTATACGTTATATCGTAATGCTACATAACGTTATAAGTTACATCGTAATGCTACATAACGTTATACGTTATATCGTAATGCTACATAACGTTATACGTTATATCGTTATGCTACATAAAGTTATACGTTATATCGTTATGCTACATAACGTTATACGTTATATCGTAATGCCACATAACGTTATACGTTATATCGTAATGCTACATAACGTTATACGTTATATCGCAATGCTACAAAACGTTATACGTTATAACGTATTACCATATAACGTTATACGTTATATCGTAATGCTACATAACGTTATACGTTATATCGTTATGCTACAAAACGTTATACGTTATAACGTAATACTATATAACGTTGTACGTTATATCGTAATGCTACATATCGTTATACGTTATATCGTAATGCTACATGACGATATACGTTATATCGTAGTGCCACATAACGTTATACGTTATATCGTTATGCCACATAACGTCATACGTTATATCGTTATGCTACATAACGTTATACGTTATATCGTAATGCTACATAACGTTATAAGTTACATCGTAATGCTACATAACGTTATACGTTATATCGTAATGCTACATAACGTTATACGTTATATCGTTATGCTACATAACGTTATACGTTATATCGTTATGCTACATAACGTTATACGTTATATCGTAATGCCACATAACGTTATACGTTATATCGCAATGCTACATAACGTTATACGTTATATCCTAATGCTACATAACGTTATACGTTATAACGTATTACCATATAACGTTATACGTTATATCGTAATGCTACATAACGTTATACGTTATATCGTTATGCCACATAACTTTATACGTTATAACGTAATGCTACATAACGTTATACGTTATATCGTTATGCTACATAACGTTATACGTTATAACGTAATACTATATAACGTTATACGTTATATCGTAATGCTACATAACGCTATACGTTATATCGTAATGCTACATAACGTTATACGTTATATCGTAATGCTACATAACGTTATACGTTATATCGTAATGCTACATAACGTTATACGTTATATCGTAATGCTACATAACGTTATACGTTATATCGTAATGCTGCATAACGTTATTCGTTATATCGTAATGCTACATAACGTCATACGTTATATCGTAATTCTACATAACGTTATACGTTATATCGTAATGCTACATAACGTTATACGTTATATTGTAATGCTACATAACGTTATACGTTATATCGTAATGCTACATAACGTTATACGTCATATCGTAATGCTACATAACGTTATACGTTATATCGTAACGCTACATAACGTTACTCGTTATATCGTAATGCTACATAACGTTATACGTTATATCGTAATGCTACATAACGTTATACGTTATAACGTATTACCATATAACGTTATACGTTATATCGTAATGCTACAAAACGTTATACGTTATAACGTATTACCATATAACGTTATACGTTATATCGTAATGCTACATAACGTTATACGTTATATCGTTATGCTACAAAACGTTATACGTTATAACGTAATACTATATAACGTTGTACGTTATATCGTAATGCTACATAACGTTATACGTTATATCGTAATGCTACATGACGATGTACGTTATATCGTATTACCATATAACGTTATACGTTATATAGTAATGCTACATAACGTTATACGTTATATCGTAATGCTACGGAACGTTATACGTTATAACGTAATGCTACATAACGTTATACGTTATATCGTCATGCTACATAACGTTATACGTTATATCGTGATGCTGCATAACGTTATACGTTATATCGTAATGCTGCATAACGTTATACGTTATATCGTAATGCTACATGACGATATACGTTATATCGTAGTGCCACATAACGTTATACGTTATATCGTTATGCCACATAACGTTATACGTTATTTCGTTATGCTACATAACGTTATACGTCATATCGTCATGCTACATAACGTTATACGTTATATCGTAATGTTACATAACGTTATACGTTATATCGTAATGCTACATAACGTTATACGTTATATCGTAATGCTACATAACGTTATACGTTATATCGTAATGCTACATAACCTTATACGTTATATCGTAATGGTACATAACGTTATACGTTTTATCGTAATGCTACATAACGTTATACGTTATATCGTAATGCTACATAACGTTATACGTTATATCGTAGTGCTACATAACGTTATACGTTATATCGTAATGCTACATAACGTTATACGTTATATCGTAATGCTACATAACGTTATACGTTATATCGTAATGCTACATAACGTTATACGATATATCGTAATGCTACATAACCTTATACGTTATATCGTAATGCTACATAACGTTATACGTTATATCGTAATGCTACATAACGTTATACGTTATATCGTTATGCTACATAACGTTATACGTTATATCGTAATGCTACATAACGTTAAACGTTATATCGTATTGCTACATAACGTTATACGTTATAACGTATTACCGTATAACGTTATACGTTATATCGTAATGCTACATAACGTTATACGTTATATCGTAATGCTACATAACGTTATACGTTATATCGTAATGCGACATAACGTTATACGTTATATCGTAATGCCACATAACGTTATACGTTATATAGTAATGCTACATAACGTTATACGTTATATCGTAATGCTACATAACTATATACGTTATATCGTAATGCTACATAACGATATACGTTATATCGTAATGCTACATAACGGTATAAGTTATGACGTAATACTACGTAACGTTATACGTTAAAACGTATTACCACATAACGTCATACGTTATAACGTAATACTATATAACGTAATTCGTTATAACGTAATGCTACATAACGTTATACGTTATATCGTTATGCTACATAACGTTATACGTTATATCGTAATGCTACATAGCTTTATACGTTATAATGTAATACTACATAACGTTATACGATATAACGTAATACTATATAACGATATACCTTATATCGCAATGCTACATAACGTTATACGTTATATCGTAATGCCAGATGACGTTATACGTTATACCGTGATGCTACATAACGTTATACGTTATATCGTAATGCTACATGACGTTATACGTTATATCGTAATGATACATAACGATATACGTTATATCGTAATGCTACATAACGTTATACGTTATATCATAATGCTACATAACGTTATACGTTATATAGTAATGCTACATAACGTTATACGTTATATCGTAATGCCACATAACGTTATACGTAATAACGTAATGCTACATAACGATATACGTTATAACGTAATACCATATAAAGTTATACGTTATATCGTAATGCTACATAACGTTATACGTTATATCGTAATGCTGCACAACTTTATACGTTATATCATAATATTACATAACGTTATACATTATATCGTAATGCTACATAACGTTATACGTTATATCGTAATGCTCCATATCGTTATACGTTATATCGTAATGCTACATAACGTTATACGTTATATCGTAATGCTACATAACGTTATACGTTATGTCGTAATGCTACATAGCTTTATACGTTATAATGTAATACTACATAACGTTATACGATATGACGTAGTACTATTTAACGATATATCTTATATCGTAATGCTACATAAAGTTAAACGATGTAACGTAGTACTATTTAACGATATATCTTATATCGTAATGCTACATAACGTTATACGATATATCGTAATGCCACATAACGTTATACGTTATATCGTAATGCCACATAACGTTATACGTTATATCGTAATGCCACATAACGTTATACGTTATATCGTTATGCCACATAACGTTATACGTTATATCGTAATGCTACATAACGATATACGTTATATCGTAATGCTACATAACGGTATAAATTATGACGTAATACTACGTAACGTTATACGTTAAAACGTATTACCATATAACGTCATACGTTATAACGTAATACTATATAACGTAATTCGTTATAACGTAATGCTACATAACGTTATACGTTATATCGTTATGCTACATAACGTTATACGTTATATCGTAATGCTACATAGCTTTATACGTTATAATGTAATACTACATAACGTTATACGATATAACGTAATACTATATAACGATATACCTTATATCGCAATGCTACATAACGTTAATCGATGTAACGTAGTACTATTTAACGATATATCTTATATCGTAATGCTACATAACGTTATACGTTATATCGTAATGCCACATAACGTTATACGTTATATCGTGATGCCACATAACGTTATACGTTATATCGTAATGCTACATAACGTTATACGTTATATCGTAATGCTACATAACGTTATACGTCATATCGTAATGCTACATAACGTTATACGTTACATCGTAACGCTACATAACGTTACTCGTTATATCGTAATGCTACATAACGTTATACGTTATATCGTAATGCTACATAACGTTATACGTTATAACGTATTACCATATAACGTTATACGTTATATCGTAATGCTACAAAACGTTATACGTTATAACGTATTACCATATAACGTTATACGTTATAACGTAATGCTACATAACGTTATACGTTATATCGTTATGCTACAAAACGTTATACGTTATAACGTAATACTATATAACGTTGTACGTTATACCGTAATGCTACATAACGTTATACGTTATATCGTAATGCTACATGACGATATACGTTATATCGTAGTGCCACATAACGTTATACGTTATATCGTTATGCCACATAACGTTATACGTTATTTCGTTATGCTACATAACGTTATACGTCATATCGTTATGCTACATAACGTTATACGTTATATCGTAATGTTACATAACGTTATACGTTATATCGTAATGCTACATAACGTTATACGTCATATGGTAATGCTACATAACGTTATACGTTATATCGTAATGCTACATAACGTTATACGTTATATCGTTATGCTACAAAACGTTATACGTTATAACGTAATACTACATAACGTTGTACGTTATATCGTAATGCTACATAACGTTATACGTTATATCGTAATGCTACATGACGATGTACGTTATATCGTATTACCATATAACGTTATACGTTATATAGTAATGCTACATAACGTTATACGTTATATCGTAATGCTACGGAACGTTATACGTTATAACGTAATGCTACATAACGTTATACGTTATATCGTCATGCTACATAACGTTATACGTTATATCGTGATGCTGCATAACGTTATACGTTATATCGTAATGCTGCATAACGTTATACGTTATATCGTAATGCTACATGACGATATACGTTATATCGTAGTGCCACATAACGTTATACGTTATATCGTTATGCCACATAACGTTATACGTTATTTCGTTATGCTACATAACGTTATACGTCATATCGTCATGCTACATAACGTTATACGTTATATCGTAATGTTACATAACGTTATACGTTATATCGTAATGCTACATAACGTTATACGTTATATCGTAATGCTACATAACGTTATACGTTATATCGTAATGCTACATAACCTTATACGTTATATCGTAATGGTACATAACGTTATACGTTTTATCGTAATGCTACATAACGTTATACGTTATATCGTAATGCTACATAACGTTATACGTTATATCGTAGTGCTACATAACGTTATACGTTATATCGTAATGCTACATAACGTTATACGTTATATCGTAATGCTACATAACGTTATACGTTATATCGTAATGCTACATAACGTTATACGATATATCGTAATGCTACATAACCTTATACGTTATATCGTAATGCTACATAACGTTATACGTTATATCGTAATGCTACATAACGTTATACGTTATATCGTTATGCTACATAACGTTATACGTTATATCGTAATGCTACATAACGTTAAACGTTATATCGTATTGCTACATAACGTTATACGTTATAACGTATTACCGTATAACGTTATACGTTATATCGTAATGCTACATAACGTTATACGTTATATCGTAATGCTACATAACGTTATACGTTATATCGTAATGCGACATAACGTTATACGTTATATCGTAATGCCACATAACGTTATACGTTATATAGTAATGCTACATAACGTTATACGTTATATCGTAATGCTACATAACTATATACGTTATATCGTAATGCTACATAACGATATACGTTATATCGTAATGCTACATAACGGTATAAGTTATGACGTAATACTACGTAACGTTATACGTTAAAACGTATTACCACATAACGTCATACGTTATAACGTAATACTATATAACGTAATTCGTTATAACGTAATGCTACATAACGTTATACGTTATATCGTTATGCTACATAACGTTATACGTTATATCGTAATGCTACATAGCTTTATACGTTATAATGTAATACTACATAACGTTATACGATATAACGTAATACTATATAACGATATACCTTATATCGCAATGCTACATAACGTTATACGTTATATCGTAATGCCAGATGACGTTATACGTTATACCGTGATGCTACATAACGTTATACGTTATATCGTAATGCTACATGACGTTATACGTTATATCGTAATGATACATAACGATATACGTTATATCGTAATGCTACATAACGTTATACGTTATATCATAATGCTACATAACGTTATACGTTATATAGTAATGCTACATAACGTTATACGTTATATCGTAATGCCACATAACGTCATACGTAATAACGTAATGCTACATAACGATATACGTTATAACGTAATACCATATAAAGTTATACGTTATATCGTAATGCTACATAACGTTATACGTTATATCGTAATGCTGCACAACTTTATACGTTATATCATAATATTACATAACGTTATACATTATATCGTAATGCTACATAACGTTATACGTTATATCGTAATGCTCCATATCGTTATACGTTATATCGTAATGCTACATAACGTTATACGTTATATCGTAATGCTACATAACGTTATACGTTATGTCGTAATGCTACATAGCTTTATACGTTATAATGTAATACTACATAACGTTATACGATATGACGTAGTACTATTTAACGATATATCTTATATCGTAATGCTACATAAAGTTAAACGATGTAACGTAGTACTATTTAACGATATATCTTATATCGTAATGCTACATAACGTTATACGATATATCGTAATGCCACATAACGTTATACGTTATATCGTAATGCCACATAACGTTATACGTTATATCGTAATGCCACATAACGTTATACGTTATATCGTTATGCCACATAACGTTATACGTTATATCGTAATGCTACATAACGATATACGTTATATCGTAATGCTACATAACGGTATAAATTATGACGTAATACTACGTAACGTTATACGTTAAAACGTATTACCATATAACGTCATACGTTATAACGTAATACTATATAACGTAATTCGTTATAACGTAATGCTACATAACGTTATACGTTATATCGTTATGCTACATAACGTTATACGTTATATCGTAATGCTACATAGCTTTATACGTTATAATGTAATACTACATAACGTTATACGATATAACGTAATACTATATAACGATATACCTTATATCGCAATGCTACAAAACGTTATACGTTATAACGTATTACCATATAACGTTATACGTTATAACGTAATGCTACATAACGTTATACGTTATATCGTTATGCTACAAAACGTTATACGTTATAACGTAATACTATATAACGTTGTACGTTATACCGTAATGCTACATAACGTTATACGTTATATCGTAATGCTACATGACGATATACGTTATATCGTAGTGCCACATAACGTTATACGTTATATCGTTATGCCACATAACGTTATACGTTATTTCGTTATGCTACATAACGTTATACGTCATATCGTTATGCTACATAACGTTATACGTTATATCGTAATGTTACATAACGTTATACGTTATATCGTAATGCTACATAACGTTATACGTCATATGGTAATGCTACATAACGTTATACGTTATATCGTAATGCTACATAACGTTATAAGTTACATCGTAATGCTACATAACGTTATACGTTATATCGTAATGCTACATAACGTTATACGTTATATCGTTATGCTACATAACGTTATACGTTATATCGTTATGCTACATAACGTTATACGTTATATCGTAATGCCACATAACGTTATACGTTATATAGTAATGCTACATAACGTTATACGTTATATCGCAATGCTACAAAACGGTATACGTTATAACGTATTACCATATAACGTTATACGTTATATCGTAATGCTACATAACGTTATACGTTATATCGTTATGCTACAAAACGTTATACGTTATAACGTAATACTATATAACGTTGTACGTTATATCGTAATGCTACATATCGTTATACGTTATATCGTAATGCTACATGACGATATACGTTATATCGTAGTGCCACATAACGTTATACGTTATATCGTTATGCCACATAACGTCATACGTTATATCGTTATGCTACATAACGTTATACGTTATATCGTAATGCTACATAACGTTATAAGTTACATCGTAATGCTACATAACGTTATACGTTATATCGTAATGCTACATAACGTTATACGTTATATCGTTATGCTACATAACGTTATACGTTATATCGTTATGCTACATAACGTTATACGTTATATCGTAATGCCACATAACGTTATACGTTATATCGCAATGCTACATAACGTTATACGTTATATCCTAATGCTACATAACGTTATACGTTATAACGTATTACCATATAACGTTATACGTTATATCGTAATGCTAAATAACGTTATACGTTATATCGTTATGCCACATAACTTTATACGTTATAACGTAATGCTACATAACGTTATACGTTATATCGTAATGCTACATAACGTTATACGTTATATCGTTATGCTACATAACGTTATACGTTATAACGTAATACTATATAACGTTATACGTTATATCGTAATGCTACATAACGTTATACGTTATATCGTAATGCTACATAACGTTATACGTTATATCGTAATGCTACATAACGTTATACGTTATATCGTAATGCTACATAACGTTATACGTTATATCGTAATGCTACATAACGTTATACGTTATATCGTAATGCTGCATAACGTTATTCGTTATATCGTAATGCTACATAACGTCATACGTTATATCGTAATTCTACATAACGTTATACGTTATATCGTAATGCTACATAACGTTATACGTTATATCGTAATGCTACATAACGTTATACGTTATATCGTAATGCTACATAACGTTATACGTTATATCGTAACGCTACATAACGTTACTCGTTATATCGTAATGCTACATAACGTTATACGTTATATCGTAATGCTACATAACGTTATACGTTATAACGTATTACCATATAACGTTATACGTTATATCGTAATGCTACAAAACGTTATACGTTATAACGTATTACCATATAACGTTATACGTTATATCGTAATGCTACATAACGTTATGCGTTATATCGTTATGCTACAAAACGTTATACGTTATAACGTAATACTATATAACGTTGTACGTTATATCGTAATGCTACATAACGTTATACGTTATATCGTAATGCTACATGACGATGTACGTTATATCGTATTACCATATAACGTTATACGTTATATAGTAATGCTACATAACGTTATACGTTATATCGTAATGCTACGGAACGTTATACGTTATAACGTAATGCTACATAACGTTATACGTTATATCGTCATGCTACATAACGTTATACGTTATATCGTGATGCTGCATAACGTTATACGTTATATCGTAATGCTGCATAACGTTATACGTTATATCGTAATGCTACATGACGATATACGTTATATCGTAGTGCCACATAACGTTATACGTTATATCGTTATGCCACATAACGTTATACGTTATTTCGTTATGCTACATAACGTTATACGTCATATCGTCATGCTACATAACGTTATACGTTATATCGTAATGTTACATAACGTTATACGTTATATCGTAATGCTACATAACGTTATACGTTATATCGTAATGCTACATAACGTTATACGTTATATCGTAATGCTACATAACCTTATACGTTATATCGTAATGGTACATAACGTTATACGTTTTATCGTAATGCTACATAACGTTATACGTTATATCGTAATGCTACATAACGTTATACGTTATATCGTAGTGCTACATAACGTTATACGTTATATCGTAATGCTACATAACGTTATACGTTATATCGTAATGCTACATAACGTTATACGTTATATCGTAATGCTACATAACGTTATACGATATATCGTAATGCTACATAACCTTATACGTTATATCGTAATGCTACATAACGTTATACGTTATATCGTAATGCTACATAACGTTATACGTTATATCGTAATGCTACATAACGTTATACGTTATATCGTAATGCTACATAACGTTATACGTTATATAGTAATGCTACATAACGTTATACGTTATATCGTAATGCTACATAACGTTATACGATATATCGTAATGCTACATAACGTTATACGTTATATCGTAATGCTACATAACGTTAAACGTTATATCGTATTGCTACATAACGTTATACGTTATAACGTATTACCGTATAACGTTATACGTTATATCGTAATGCTACATAACGTTATACGTTTTATAGTAATGCTACATAACGTTATAGGTTACATCGTCATGCTACATACCGTTATACGTTATATCGTAATGCTACATAACGTTATACGATATAAGGTATTAGCATATAACGTTATACGTTATATCCTTATGCTACATAACGTTATACGTTATATCGTTATGCTACATAACGTTATTCGTTATAACGTAATACTATATAACGTTATACGTTATATCGTAATGCTACATAACGTTATACTTCATATCGTAATTCCACATAACGTTATACGTTACATCGTAATGCGACATAACGTTATACGTTATATCGTAATGCTACATAACGTTATACGTTATATCGTAATGCTACATAACGTTATATGTTATATCGTTATGCTACATAACGTTATACGTTATATGGTTATGCTACATAACGTTATACGTTATATCGTTATGATACATAACGTTATACATTATATCGTTATATCACATAACGTTATACGTTATATCGTAATGCAACATAACGTTATACGTTATATCGTAATGCCACATAACGTTATACTTCATATCGTTATGCTACATAACGTTATACGTTACATCGTAATGCAACATAACGTTATACGTTATATCGTAATGCCACATAACGTTATACGTTATATCGTTATGCTACATAACGTTATACGTTATATCGTAATGCTACATAACGTTATACGTTACATCGTAATGCTACATAACGCTATACGTTATATAGTAATGCTACATAACGTTATACGTTATATCGTAATGCTACATAACGTTATACGTTACATCGTAATGCTACATAACGTTATACGTTACATCGTAATGCTACATAACGTTATACGTTACATCGTTATGCCACATAACATTATACGTTACATCGTTATGCCACATAACATTATACGTTACATCGTTATGCCACATAACGTTATACGTTACATCGTAATGCTACATATCGTTATACGTTATAACGTAATGCTACATAACGTTATACTTCATATCGTTATGCTACATAACGTTATACGTTACATCGTAATGCAACATAACGTTATACGTTATATCGTAATGCCACATAACGTTATACGTTATATCGTTATGCTACATAACGTTATACGTTATATCGTAATGCTACATAACGTTATACGTTACATCGTAATGCTACATAACGCTATACGTTATATAGTAATGCTACATAACGTTATACGTTATATCGTAATGCTACATAACGTTATACGTTACATCGTAATGCTACATAACGTTATACGTTACATCGTAATGCTACATAACGTTATACGTTACATCGTTATGCCACATAACATTATACGTTACATCGTTATGCCACATAACGTTATACGTTACATCGTAATGCTACATATCGTTATACGTTATAACGTAATGCTACATAACGTTATACGTTATATCGTTATGCTACATAACGTTATACGTTATATCGTTATGCTACATAACGTTATACGTTACATCGTAATGCTACATAACGTTAAACGTTGTATCGTAATGCTACATAACGTTATACGTTATATAGTAATGCTACATAACGTTATACGTTATATCGTAATACTACATAAAGCTATACGTTATAACGTAATGATACATAACGTTATACGTTATATGGTTATGCTACATAACGTTATACGTTATATCGTATTGCTACATAATGTTATACGTTATATCGTAATACTACATAAAGCTATACGTTATAACGTAATGATACATAACGTTATACGTTATATGGTTATGCTACATAACGTTATACGTTATATCGTAATGCTACATAACGTTATACGTTATTACGTAATGCTACATAACGTTATACGTTATATCGTTATGCTACATAACGTTATACGTTATATCGTAATACTACATAAAGCTATACGTTATAACGTAATGATACATAACGTTATACGTTATATGGTTATGCTACATAACGTTATACGTTATATCGTAATGCTACATAACATTATACGTTATATCGTTATGCTACATAACGATATACGTTATATCGTTATGCTACATAACGTTATACGTTATATCGTTATGCTACATAACGTTATACGTTATATCGTTATATCACATAACGTTATACGTTATATCGTAATGCCACATAACGTTATACGTTATATCGTAATTCCACATAACGTTATACGTTACATCGTAATGCGACATAACGTTATACGTTATATCGTAATGCTACATAACGTTATACGTTACATCGTAATGCTACATAACGTTATCCGTTATATCGTAATGCTACATAACGTTATACGTTATATAGTAATGCTACATAACGTTATACGTTATATCGTAATGCTACATAACGTTATACGTTATTACGTAATGCTACATAACGTTATACGTTATAACGTAATGCTATATAAAGCTATACGTTATATCGTAATGCTACATAACGTTATACGTTATATCGTAATGCTACATAACGTTATACGTTATATCGTAATGCTACATAACGTTATACGTTATTACGTAATGCTACATAACGTTATACGTTATAACGTAATGCTATATAAAGCTATACGTTATATCGTAATGCTACATAACGTTATACGTTATATCGTAATGCTACATAACGTTATACGTTATATCGTAGTGCTACATAACGTTATACGTTATATCGTAGTGCTACATAATGTTATACGTCATATCGTAATTCTACATAACGTAATTCGTTATAACGTAATGCTAATAACGTTATACGTTTTATAGTAATGCTACATAACGTTATAGGTTACATCGTCATGCTACATACCGTTATACGTTATATCGTAATGCTACATAACGTTATACGATATAAGGTATTAGCATATAACGTTATACGTTATATCCTTATGCTACATAACGTTATACGATATAACGTAGTACTATATAACGATATACATTATATCGTAATTCTACATAACGTTATACGTTATATGGTAATGCTACATAACGTTATACGTTATATCGTAATGCCACATAACGTTATACGTTATATCGTTATGCTACATAACGTTATAAGTTACATCGTAATGCTACATAACGTTATACGTTATATCGTAATGCTACATAACGTTATACGTTTTATAGTAATGCTACATAACGTTATAGGTTACATCGTCATGCTACATACCGTTATACGATATATCGTAATGCTACATAACGTTATACGATATAAGGTATTAGCATATAACGTTATACGTTATATCCTTATGCTACATAACGTTATACGTTATATCGTTATGCTACATAACGTTATTCGTTATAACGTAATACTATATAACGTTATACGTTATATCGTAATGCTACATAACGTTATACTTCATATCGTAATTCCACATAACGTTATACGTTATATCGTTATGCTACATAACGTTATACGTTATATGGTTATGCTACATAACGTTATACGTTATATCGTTATGATACATAACGTTATACATTATATCGTTATATCACATAACGTTATACGTTATATCGTAATGCAACATAACGTTATACGTTATATCGTAATGCCACATAACGTTATACTTCATATCGTTATGCTACATAACGTTATACGTTACATCGTAATGCTACATAACGTTATACGTTATATCGTAATGCCACATAACGTTATACGTTATATCGTTATGCTACATAACGTTATACGTTATATCGTAATGCTACATAACGTTATACGTTACATCGTAATGCTACATAACGCTATACGTTATATAGTAATGCTACATAACGTTATACGTTATATCGTAATGCTACATAACGTTATACGTTACATCGTAATGCTACATAACGTTATACGTTACATCGTAATGCTACATAACGTTATACGTTACATCGTAATGCTACATAACGTTATACGTTACATCGTTATGCCACATAACATTATACGTTACATCGTTATGCCACATAACGTTATACGTTACATCGTAAAGCTACATATCGTTATACGTTATATCGTAATGCTACATAACGTTACACGTTACATCGTAATGCTACATAACGTTATACATTATATCGTAATGCTACATAACGTTATACGTTATAACGTAATGCTACATAACGTTATACGTTATATCGTTATGCTACATAACGTTATACGTTACATCGTAATGCTACATAACGTTAAACGTTGTATCGTAATGCTACATAACGTTATACGTTATATAGTAATGCTACATATCGTTATACGTTATATCGTAATACTACATAAAGCTATACGTTATAACGTAATGATACATAACGTTATACGTTATATGGTTATGCTACATAACGTTATACGTTATATCGTAATGCTACATAACGATATACGTTATATCGTTATGCTACATAACGTTATACGTTATATCGTTATGCTACATAACGTTATACGTTATATCGTTATATCACATAACGTTATACGTAATATCGTAGTGCCACATAACGTTATACGTTATATCGTAATGCTACATAACGTTATACGTTATATAGTAATGCTACATAACGATATACGTTATATCGTAATACTACATAAAGCTATACGTTATAACGTAATGATACATAACGTTATACGTTATATGGTTATGCTACATAACGTTATACGTTATATCGTAATGCTACATAACATTATACGTTATATCGTTATGCTACATAACGATATACGTTATATCGTTATGCTACATAACGTTATACATTATATCGTTATATCACATAACGTTATACGTTATATCGTAATGCTACATAACGTTATACGTTATATAGTAATGCTACATAACGATATACGTTATATCGTAATACTACATAAAGCTATACGTTATAACGTAATGATACATAACGTTATACGTTATATGGTTATGCTACATAACGTTATACGTTATATCGTAATGCTACATAACATTATACGTTATATCGTTATGCTACATAACGATATACGTTATATCGTTATGCTACATAACGATATACGTTATATCGTTATGCTACATAACGTTATACGTTATATCGTTATATCACATAACGTTATACGTTATATCGTAATGCCACATAACGTTATACGTTATATCGTAATTCCACATAACGTTATACGTTACATCGTAATGCGACATAACGTTATACGTTATATCGTAATGCTACATAACGTTATACGTTACATCGTAATGCTACATAACGTTATCCATTATATCGTAATGCTACATAACGTTATACGTTATATAGTAATGCTACATAACGTTATACGTTATATCGTAATGCTACATAACGTTATACGTTATTACGTAATGCTACATAACGTTATACGTTATAACGTAATGCTATATAAAGCTATACGTTATATCGTAATGCTACATAACGTTATACGTTATATCGTAATGCTACATAACGTTATACGTTATATCGTAATGCTACATAACGTTATACGTTATATCGTAGTGCTACATAACGTTATACGTTATATCGTAGTGCTACATAATGTTATACGTCATATCGTAATTCTACATAACGTAATTCGTTATAACGTAATGCTAATAACGTTATACGTTCTATCGTTATGCTACATAACGTTATACGTTATATCGTAATGATACATAGCTTTATACCTTATAATGTAATAGTTACATAACGTTATACGATATAACGTAGTACTATATAACGATATACCTTATATCGTAATGCTACATAACGTTAAACGTTATATCGTAATGCTACATAACGTTATACGTTATAACGTAATACTATATAAAGCTATACGTTATATCGTAATGCTACATAACGTTATACGTTATATCGTAACGCTACATAACGTTATACGTTATATCGTAATGCTACATAACGTTATACGTTATATCGTAATGCTACATAACGTTATACGTTATATCGTAGTGCTACATAACGTTATACGTTATATCGTAATGCTACATAACGTTATACGTTATATCGTAATGCTACATAACGTTATACGTTATATCGTTATGCTACATAATGTTATTCGTTATAACGTAATACTATATAACGTTATACGTTATGTCGTAATTCTACATAACGTTATACGTTATATAGTAATGCTACATAACGTTATACGTTATATCGTGATGCTACGGAACGTTATACGTTATAACGTAATGCTACATAACGTTATACGTTATATCGTCATGCTACATAACGTTATACGTTATATCGTGATGATGCATAACGTTATACGTTATATCGTAATGCTACATAACGTTATACGTTATATCGTAGTGCTACATAACGTTATACGTTATATCGTAATGCTACATAACGTTATACGTTATATCGTAATGCTACATAACGTTATACGTTATATCGTTATGCTACATAATGTTATTCGTTATAACGTAATACTATATAACGTTATACGTTATATCGTAATGCTACATAACGTTATATGTTATATCGTAATGCTACATAACCTTATACGTTATATCGTAATGCTACATAACGTTATACGTTATATCGTAATGCTACATAACGTTATACGTTATATCGTTATGCTACATAACGTTATACGTTATATCGTAATGCTACATAGCTTTATACGTTATAATGTAATACTACATAACGTTATACGATACAACGTAGTACTATATAACGATATACCTTATATCGTAATGCTACATAACGTTAAACGTTATATCGTATTGCTACATAACGTTATACGTTATAACGTATTACCGTATAACGTTATACGTTATATCGTAATGCTACATAACGTTATACGTTATATCGTAATGCTACATAACGTTATACGTTATATCGTAATGCGACATAACGTTATACGTTATATCGTAATGCCACATAACGTTATACGTTATATAGTAATGCTACATAACGTTATACGTTATATCGTAATGCTACATAACGTTATACGATATATCGTAATGCTGCATAACGTTATACGTTATATCGTAATGCTACGTAACGTTATACGTTATATCGTAATGCTACATAACGTTATACGTTATATCGTAATGCTACATAATGTTATACGTTATATCGTAATGCTACATAACGTTATACGTTATTTCGTTATGCTACATAACGTTATTCGTTATAACGTAATACTATATAACGTTATACGTTATATCGTAATGCTACATAACGTTATACGTTATATCGTAATGCTACATAACGTTATACGTTATATCGTAATGCGACATAACGTTATACGTTATATCGTTATGCTACATAACTTTATACGTTATATCGTAATGCTACATAGCTTTATACGTTATAATGTAATACTACATAACGTTATACGATATAACGTAATGCTGCATAACGTTATACGTTATATCGTAATGCTACGTAACGTTATACGTTATATCGTAATGCTACATAACGTTATACGTTATATCGTAATGCTACATAACGTTATACGTTATATCGTAATGCTACATAACGTTATACGTTATATCGTTATGCTACATAACGTTATTCGTTATAACGTAATACTATATAACGTTATACGTTATATCGTAATGCTACATAACGTTATACGTTATATCGTAATGCTACATAACGTTATACGTTATATCGTAATGCGACATAACGTTATACGTTATATCGTTATGCTACATAACTTTATACGTTATATCGTAATGCTACATAACGTTATACGTTATATCGTTATGCTACATAACGTTATTCGTTATAACGTAATACTATATAACGTTATACGTTATATCGTAATGCTACATAACGTTATACGTTATATCGTAATGCTACATAACGTTATACGTTATATCGTAATGCGACATAACGTTATACGTTATATCGTTATGCTACATAACTTTATACGTTATATCGTAATGCTACATAACGTTATACGTTATATCGTTATGCTACATAACGTTATACGTTATATCGTAATGATACATAGCTTTATACGTTATAATGTAATACTACATAACGTTATACGATATAACGTAGTACTATATAACGATATACATTATATCGTAATGCTACATAACGTTATACGTTATATGGTAATGCTACATAACGTTATACGTTATATCGTAATGCCACATAACGTTATACGTTATATCGTAATGCCACATAACGTTATACGTTATATCGTTATGCTACATAACGTTATAAGTTACATCGTAATGCTACATAACGTTATACGTTATATCGTAATGCTACATAACGTTATACGTTTTATAGTAATGCTACATAACGTTATAGGTTACATCGTCATGCTACATACCGTTATACGTTATATCGTAATGCTACATAACGTTATACGATATAAGGTATTAGCATATAACGTTATACGTTATATCCTTATGCTACATAACGTTATACGTTATATCGTTATGCTACATAACGTTATTCGTTATAACGTAATACTATATAACGTTATACGTTATATCGTAATGCTACATAACGTTATACTTCATATCGTAATTCCACATAACGTTATACGTTACATCGTAATGCGACATAACGTTATACGTTATATCGTAATGCTACATAACGTTATACGTTATATCGTAATGCTACATAACGTTATGTGTTATATCGTAATGCCACATAACGTTATACTTCATATCGTTATGCTACATAACGTTATACGTTACATCGTAATGATACATAACGTTATACGTTATATCGTAATGCTACATAACGTTATACGTTATATCGTAATGCTACATAACGTTATACGTTATATCGTAATGCGACATAACGTTATACGTTATATCGTAATGCCACATAACGTTATACGTTATATAGTAATGCTACATAACGTTATACGTTATATCGTAATGCTACATAACGTTATACGATATATCGTAATGCTGCATAACGTTATACGTTATATCGTAATGCTACGTAACGTTATACGTTATATCGTAATGCTACATAACGTTATACGTTATATCGTAATGCCACATAACGTTATACGTTATATCGTAATGCTACATAACGATATACGTTATATCGTAATGCTACATAACGTTATTCGTTATAACGTAATACTATATAACGATATACGTTATATCGTAATGCTACATAACGTTATTCGTTATAACGTAATACTATATAACGTTATACGTTATATCGTAATGCTACATAACGTTATACGTTATATCGTAATGCAACGTAACGTTATACGTTATATCGTAATGCTACATAACGTTATACGTTATATCGTAATGCTACATAACGTTATACGATATATCGTAATGCCACATAACGTTATACGTTATATCGTAATGCGACATAACTTTATACGTTATATCGTAATGCCACATAACGTTATACGTTATATCGTAATGCGACATAACGTTATACGTTATATCGTAATGCCACATAACGTTATACGTTATATAGTAATGCTACATAACGTTATACGTTATATCGTAATGCTACATAACGTTATACGATATATCGTAATGCTGCATAACGTTATACGTTATATCGTAATGCCACATAACGTTATACGTTATATCGTAATGCTACATAACGATATACGTTATATCGTAATGCTACATAACGTTATACGATATAATGTAGTACTATATAACGATATACATTTTATCGTAATGCTACATAACGTTATACGTTATATCGTTATGATACATAACGTTATACATTATATCGTTATATCACATAACGTTATACGTTATATCGTAATGCCACATAACGTTATACGTTATATCGTAATGCCACATAACGTTATACTTCATATCGTTATGCTACATAACGTTATACGTTACATCGTAATGCTACATAACGTTATACGTTATATCGTAATGCTACATAACGTTATACGTTATATCGTAATGCTACATAACGTTATACGTTATATCGTAATGCGACATAACGTTATACGTTATATCGTAATGCCACATAACGTTATACGTTATATAGTAATGCTACATAACGTTATACGTTATATCGTAATGCTACATAACGTTATACGATATATCGTAATGCTGCATAACGTTATACGTTATATCGTAATGCTACGTAACGTTATACGTTATATCGTAATGCTACATAACGTTATACGTTATATCGTAATGCCACATAACATTATACGTTATATCGTAATGCTACATAACGATATACGTTATATCGTAATGCTACATAACGTTATTCGTTATAACGTAATACTATATAACGTTATTCGTTATATCGTAATACTACATAACGTTATACGTTATATCGTAATGCTACATAACGTTATACGTTATATCGTAATGCTACATAACGTTATACGTTATATCGTTATGCTACACAACGTTATACGTTATATCGTAATGCTACATAGTTTTATACGTTATAATGTAATACTACATAACCTTATACGATATAACGTAGTACTATATAACGATATACCTTATATCGTAATGCTACATAACGTTCAACGTTATATCGTATTGCTACATAACGTTATACGTTATAACGTATTACCGTATAACGTTATACGTTATATCGTAATGCTACATAACGTTATACGTTATATCGTAATGCTACATAACGTTATACGTTATATCGTAATGCGACATAACGTTATACGTTATATCGTAATGCCACATAACGTTATACGTTATATAGCAATGCTACATAACGTTATACGTTATATCGTAATGCTAGATAACGTTATACGATATATCGTAATGCTGCATAACGTTATACGTTATATCGTAATGCTACGTAACGTTATACGTCATATCGTAATGCTACATAACGTTATACGTTATATCGTAATGCTACATAACGTTATACTTTATATCGTAATACTATATAACGTTATACGTTATATCGTAATGCTACATAACGTTATACGTCATATCGTAATGCGACATAACGTTATACGTTATATCGTTATGCTACATAACTTTATACGTTATATCGTAATGCTACATAGCTTTATACGTTATAATGTAATACTACATAACGTTATACGATATAACGTAGTACTATATATCGATATACCTTATATCGTAATCGTACATAACGTTAAACGTTATATCGTAATGCTACATAACGTTATACGTTATATCGTAATGCTACATAACGATATACGTTATATCGTTATGCTACATAACGTTATACGTTATATCGTTATGCTACATAACGTTATACGTTATATCGTAATGCTACATAACGTTATACGTTACATCGTAATGCTACATAACGCTATACGTTATATAGTAATGCTACATAACGCTATACGTTATATAGTAATGCTACATAACGTTATACGTTATATCGTAATACTACATAACGTTATACGTTATATCGTAATGCTTCATAACGTTATACGTTACATCGTAATGCTACATAACGTTATACGTTATATCGTTATGCTACATAACGTTATACGTTACATCGTTGTGCCACATAACGTTATACGTTACATCGTTATGCCACATAACGTTATACGTTATATCGTAATACTATATAACGTTATACGTTATATCGCAATGCTACATAACGTTTTACATTATATCGTAATGCTACATAACGTTATACGTTATATCGTAATGCTACATAACGTTATACGTTATATCGTAATGCTACATAACGTTATTCGTTACATCGTCATGCTACATAGCGTTATACGTTATATCGTAATGCTACATAACGTTATACGATATAAGGTATTAGCATATAACGTTATACGTTATATCCTTATGCTACATAACGTTATACGTTATATCGTAATGCTACATAACGTTATACGTTATATCGTAATGCTACATAACGTTATACGTTACATCGTAATGCTACATATCGTTATACGTTATATCGTAATGCTACATAACGTTACACGTTACATCGTAATGCTACATAACGTTATACGTTATATCGTAATGCTACATAACGTTATACATTATATCGTTATATCCCATAACGTTATACGTTATATCGTAATGCCACATAACGTATACGTTATATCGTAATGCCACATAACGTTATACGTTACATCGTAATGCTACATAACGCTATACGTTATATCGTTATGCTACAGAACGTTATACGTTATAGAGTAATACTATATAACGTTATACGTTATATCGTAATGCTCCATATCATTATACGTTATATCGTAATGCTACATAACGTTATACGTTATATCGTTATGCTAAATAACGTTATACGTTATAACGTATTGCCATATATCGTTATACGTTATATCGCAATGCTACATAGCGTTATACGTTACATCGTAATGCTACATAACGCTATACGTTATATAGTAATGCTACATAACGTTATACGTTATATCGTAATGCTACATAACGTTATACGTTATATCGTAATGCTTCATACCGTTATACGTTACATCGTAATGCTACATAACGTTATACGTTATATCGTTATGCTACATAACGTTATACGTTACATCGTTATGCCACATAACGTTATACGTTACATCGTTATGCCACATAACGTTATACGTTACATCGTAATGCTACATAACGTTATACGTTATATCGTAATGCCACATAACGTTATACGTTATATCGTTATGCTACATAACGTTATACGTTATATCGTAATGCTACATAACGTTATACGTTATATCGTAATGCTACATAACGTTATTCGTTACATCGTCATGCTACATAGCGTTATACGTTATATCGTAATGCTACATAACGTTATACGATATAAGGTATTAGCATATAACGTTATACGTTATATCCTTATGCTACATAACGTTATACGTTAAATCGTAATGCTACATAACGTTATACTTTATATCGTTATGCTACATAACGTTATACGTTATATCGTAATGCTACATAACGTTATACGTTATATCGTAATGCTACATAACGTTATACGTTATATCGTAATGCTACATAACGCTATACGTTATATCGTTATGCTACAGAACGTTATACGTTATATAGTAATACTATATAACGTTATACGTTATATCGTAATGCTACATAACGTTTTACGTTATATCGTAGTGCTACACAACGTTATACGTTATATCGTAATGCTACATAACGGTATAAGTTATGACGTAATACTACGTAACGTTGTACGTTAAAACGTATTACCATATAACGTCAAACGTTAAAACGTAATACTATATAACGTAATTCGTTATAACATAATGCTACATAACGTTATACGTTATATCCTTATGCTAGATAACGTTATACGTTATATCGTAATGCTACATAACGTTTTACTTTATATCGTAATGCTACATAACGTTATACGTTATATCGTAATGCTACATAACGTTATACGTTATATCGTCGTGCCACATAACGATATACGTTATATCGTAATGCCACATAACGTTATACGTTATATGGTAATGTCACATAACGTTATACGTTATATCGTCATGCTACATAACGTTATACGTTATATCGTTATGCTACATAACGTTATACGTTATATCGTAATGCTACATAACGTTATACGTTATATCGTCGTGCCACATAACGATATACGTTATATCGTAATGCCACATAACGTTATACGTTATATGGTAATGTCACATAACGTTATACGTTATATCGTCATGCTACATAACGTTATACGTTATATCGTTATGCTACATAACGTTATACGTTATATCGTTATGCTACATAACGTTATACGTTATATCGTAATGCTACATAACGTTATACGCTATAACGTAATGCCACATAACGTTATACGTTATAACGTAATGCCACATAACGTTATACGTTACATCGTAATGGTACATAACGTTATACGTTATATCGTAACGCCACATAACGTTATACGTTATATCGTTATGCTACATAACGTTTTACGTTATATCGTAATGCTACATAACGTTATACGTTACATCGTAATGCTACATAACGCTATACGTTATATAGTAATGCTACATAACGTTATACGCTATATCGTAATGCTACATAACGTTATACGTTATATCGTAATGCTACATAACGTTATACGTTACATCGTAATGCTACATAACGTTATACGTTACATCGTAATGCTACATAACGTTATATGTTATATCGTCATGCTACATAACGTTATACGTTACATCGTTATGCCACATAACGTTATACGTTACATCGTTATGCCACATAACGTTATACGTTACATCGTAATGCTACATAACGTTATACGTTATATCGTAATGCCACATAACGTTATACGTTATATCGTTATGCTACATAACGTTATACGTCATATCGTAATTCTACATAACGTTATACGTTATATCGTAATGCTACTTAACGTTATACGTTATATCGTAATGCTACATAACGTTAAACGTAATATCGTAATGCTACATAACGTTATACATTATATCGTAATGCTACATAACGGTATAAGTTATGACGTAATACCACGGAACGTTGTACGTTAAAACGTATTACCATATAACGTCAAACGTTAAAACGTAATACTATATAACGTAATTCGTTATAACGTAATGCTACACAACGTTATACGTTATATCGTTTTGCTACATAACGTTATACGTTATATCGTAATGATACATAGCTTTATACCTTATAATGTAATACTACATAACGTTATACGATATAACGTAGTACTATATAACGATATACCTTATATCGTAATGCTACATAACGTTGAACGTTATATCGTAATGCTACATAACGTTATACGTTATAACGTAATACTATATAAAACTATACGTTATATCGTAATGCTACATAACGTTATACGTTATATCGTAATGCTACATAACGTTATACTTTATATCGTAATGCTACATAACGTTATACGTTATATAGTAATGCTACATAACGTTATACGTTATATCGTAATGCTACGGAACGTTATACGTTATAACGTAATGCTACATAACGTTATACGTTATATCGTAATGCTACATAACGTTATACGTTATATCGTAATTTTGCATAACGTTATACGTTATATCGTAATGCTGCATAACGTTATACGTTATATCGTTAGGCTACATAACGTTGTACGTTATATCGTAATGCTACATAACGTCATACGTTATAATGTAATGCTACATAACGTTATACGTTATATCGTAATGCTGCATAACGTTATACGTTATATCCTAATGCTACATAACGTTATACGTTATATCGTAATGCTTCATAACGTTATACGTTACATCGTAATGCTACATAACGTTATACGTTATATCGTTATGCTACATAACGTTATACGTTACATCGTTATGCCACATAACGTTATACGTTACATCGTTATGCCACATAACGTTATACGTTACATCGTAATGCTACATAACGTTATACGTTATATCGTAATGCCACATAACGTTATACGTTATATCGTTATGCTACATAACGTTATACGTTATATCGTAATGCTACATAACGTTATACGTTATATCGTAATGCTACATAACGTTATACGTTATATCGTAATGCTACATAACGTTATTCGTTACATCGTCATGCTACATAGCGTTATACGTTATATCGTAATGCTACATAACGTTATACGATATAAGGTATTAGCATATAACGTTATACGTTATATCCTTATGCTACATAACGTTATACGTTAAATCGTAATGCTGCATAACGTTATACTTTATATCGTTATGCTACATAACGTTATACGTTATATCGTAATGCTACATAACGTTATACGTTATATCGTAATGCTACATAACGGTATAAGTTATGACGTAATACTACGTAACGTTGTACGTTAAAACGTATTACCATATAACGTCAAACGTTAAAACGTAATACTATATAACGTAATTCGTTAGAACATAATGCTACATAACGTTATACGTTATATCCTTATGCTAGATAACGTTATACGTTATATCGTAATGCTACATAACGTTATACTTTATATCGTAATGCTACATAACGTTATACGTTATATCGTACTGCTACATAACGTTATACGTTATATCGTCATGCCACATAACGTTATACGTTATATCGTAATGCCACATAACGTTATACGTTATATGGTAATGTCACATAACGTTATACGTTATATCGTCATGCTACATAACGTTATACGTTATATCGTTATGCTACATAACGTTATACGTTATATCGTTATGCTACATAACGTTATACGTTATATCGTAATGCTACATAACGTTATACGTTATAACGTAATGCCACATAACGTTATACGTTATAACGTAATGCCACATAACGTTATACGTTACATCGTAATGGTACATAACGTTATACGTTATATCGTAATGCCACATAACGTTATACGTTATATCGTTATGCTACATAACGTTATACGTTATATCGTAATGCTACATAACGTTATACGTTATATCGTGATGCTACATAACGTTATACGTTATATCGTAATGCGACATAACGTTATACGTTATATCGTAATGCCACATAACGTTATACGTTATATAGTAATGCTACATAACGTTATACGTTATATCGTAATGCTACATAACGTTATACGATATATCGTAATGCTGCATAACGTTATACGTTATATCGTAATGCTACGTAACGTTATACGTTATATCGTAATGCTACATAACGTTATACGTTATATCGTAATGCCACATAACATTATACGTTATATCGTAATGCTACATAACGATATACGTTATATCGTAATGCTACATAACGTTATTCGTTATAACGTAATACTATATAACGTTATTCGTTATATCGTAATACTACATAACGTTATACGTTATATCGTAATGCTACATAACGTTATACGTTATATCGTAATGCTACATAACGTTATACGTTATATCGTTATGCTACACAACGTTATACGTTATATCGTAATGCTACATAGCTTTATACGTTATAATGTAATACTACATAACCTTATACGATATAACGTAGTACTATATAACGATATACCTTATATCGTAATGCTACATAACGTTCAACGTTATATCGTATTGCTACATAACGTTATACGTTATAACGTATTACCGTATAACGTTATACGTTATATCGTAATGCTACATAACGTTATACGTTATATCGTAATGCTACATAACGTTATACGTTATATCGTAATGCGACATAACGTTATACGTTATATCGTAATGCCACATAACGTTATACGTTATATAGCAATGCTACATAACGTTATACGTTATATCGTAATGCTAGATAACGTTATACGATATATCGTAATGCTGCATAACGTTATACGTTATATCGTAATGCTACGTAACGTTATACGTCATATCGTAATGCTACATAACGTTATACGTTATATCGTAATGCTACATAACGTTATACGTTATATCGTAATACTATATAACGTTATACGTTATATCGTAATGCTACATAACGTTATACGTTATATCGTAATGCTACATAACGTTAAACGTAATATCGTCATGCTACATAACGTTATACGTTACATCGTTATGCCACATAACGTTATACGATACATCGTTATGCCACATAACGTTATACGTTACATCGTAATGCTTCATAACGTTATACGTTATATCGTAATGCCACATAACGCTATACGTTATATCGTAATGCTACATAACGTTAAACGTAATATCGTAATTCTACATAACGTTATACGTTATATCGTAATGCTACATAACGTTATACGTTATATCGTAATGCTACATAACGTTAAACGTAATATCGTAATGCTACATAACGTTATACGTTATATCGTTATGCTACATAACGTTATACGTTATATCGTAATGATACATAGCTTTATACCTTATAATGTAATACTACATAACGTTATACGATATAACGTAGTACTATATAACGATATACCTTATATCGTAATGCTACATAACGTTAAACGATATATCGTAATGCTACATAACGTTATACGTTATAACGTAATACTATATAAAGCTATACGTTATATCGTAATGCTACATAACGTTATACGTTATATCGTAATGCTACATAACGTTATACGTTATATCGTAATGCTACATAACGTTATACGTTATGTAGTAATGCTACATAACGTTATACGTTATATCGTAATGCTACGGAACGTTATACGTTATAACGTAATGCTACATAACGTTATACGTTATATCGTAATGCTACATAACGTTATACGTTATATCGTAATGCTGCATAACGTTATACGTTATATCGTAATGCTGCATAACGTTATACGTTATATCGTAAGGCTACATAACGTTATACGTTATATCGTAATGCTACATAACGTCATACGTTATAATGTAATGCTACATAACGTTATACGTTATATCGTAATGCTGCATAACGTTATACGTTATATCGTTAGGCTACATAACGTTGTACGTTATATCGTAATGCTACATAACGTCATACGTTATAATGTAATGCTACATAACGTTATACGTTATATCGTAATGCTGCATAACGTTATACGTTATATCCTAATGCTACATAACGTTATACGTTATATCGTAATGCTTCATAACGTTATACGTTACATCGTAATGCTACATAACGTTATACGTTATATCGTTATGCTACATAACGTTATACGTTACATCGTTATGCCACATAACGTTATACGTTACATCGTTATGCCACATAACGTTATACGTTACATCGTAATGCTACATAACGTTATACATTATATCGTAATGCCACATAACGTTATACGTTATATCGTTATGCTACATAACGTTATACGTTATATCGTAATGCTACATAACGTTATACGTTATATCGTAATGCTACATAACGTTATACGTTATATCGTAATGCTACATAACGTTATTCGTTACATCGTCATGCTACATAGCGTTATACGTTATATCGTAATGCTACATAACGTTATACGATATAAGGTATTAGCATATAACGTTATACATTATATCCTTATGCTACATAACGTTATACGTTAAATCGTAATGCTGCATAACGTTATACTTTATATCGTTATGCTACATAACGTTATACGTTATATCGTAATGCTACATAACGTTATACGTTATATCGTAATGCTACATAACGGTATAAGTTATGACGTAATACTACGTAACGTTGTACGTTAAAACGTATTACCATATAACGTCAAACGTTAAAACGTAATACTATATAACGTAATTCGTTAGAACATAATGCTACATAACGTTATACGTTATATCCTTATGCTAGATAACGTTATACGTTATATCGTAATGCTACATAACGTTATACTTTATATCGTAATGCTACATAACGTTATACGTTATATCGTACTGCTACATAACGTTATACGTTATATCGTCATGCCACATAACGTTATACGTTATATCGTAATGCCACATAACGTTATACGTTATATGGTAATGTCACATAACGTTATACGTTATATCGTCATGCTACATAACGTTATACGTTATATCGTTATGCTACATAACGTTATACGTTATATCGTTATGCTACATAACGTTATACGTTATATCGTAATGCTACATAACGTTATACGTTATAACGTAATGCCACATAACGTTATACGTTATAACGTAATGCCACATAACGTTATACGTTACATCGTAATGGTACATAACGTTATACGTTATATCGTAATGCCACATAACGTTATACGTTATATCGTTATGCTACATAACGTTATACGTTATATCGTAATGCTACATAACGTTATACGTTATATCGTACTGCTACATAACGTTATACGTTATATCGTCATGCCACATAACGTTATACGTTATATCGTAATGCCACATAACGTTATACGTTATATGGTAATGTCACATAACGTTATACGTTATATCGTCATGCTACATAACGTTATACGTTATATCGTTATGCTACATAACGTTATACGTTATATCGTAATGCTACGTAACGTTATACGTTATATCGTAATGCTACATAACGTTATACGTTATATCGTAATGCCACATAACATTATACGTTATATCGTAATGCTACATAACGATATACGTTATATCGTAATGCTACATAACGTTATTCGTTATAACGTAATACTATATAACGTTATTCGTTATATCGTTATGCTACACAACGTTATACGTTATATCGTAATGCTACATAGCTTTATACGTTATAATGTAATACTACATAACCTTATACGATATAACGTAGTACTATATAACGATATACCTTATATCGTAATGCTACATAACGTTCAACGTTATATCGTATTGCTACATAACGTTATACGTTATAACGTATTACCGTATAACGTTATACGTTATATCGTAATGCTACATAACGTTATACGTTATATCGTAATGCTACATAACGTTCTACGTTATATCGTAATGCTACATAACGTTATACGTTATATAGTAATGCTACATAACGTTATACGTTATATCGTAATGCTACGGAACGTTATACGTTATAACGTAATGCTACATAACGTTATACGTTATATCGTAATGCTACATAACGTTATACGTTATATCGTAATGCTGCATAACGTTATACGTTATATCGTAATGCTGCATAACGTTATACGTTATATCGTAAGGCTACATAACGTTATACGTTATATCGTAATGCTACATAACGTCATACGTTATAATGTAATGCTACATAACGTTATACGTTATATCGTAATGCTGCATAACGTTATACGTTATATCCTAATGCTACATAACGTTATACGTTATATCGTAATGCTACATAACGTTATACGTTATATCGTAATGCTACATAACGTTATACGTTATATCGTAATGCTACATAACGTTATACGTTATATCGTAATGCTACATAACGTTATACGTTATATCGTAATGCTACATAACGTTATACGTTATATCGTTATGCTACATAACGTTATACGTTATATCGTAATGATACATAGCTTTATACGTTATAATGTAATACTACATAACGTTATACGATATAACGTAGTACTATATAACGATATACCTTATATCGTAATGCTACATAACGTTATACGTTATATCGTAATGCTACATAACGTTATACGTTATATTGTAATGCTACATAACGTTATACGTTATATCGTTATGCTACATAACGTTATACGTTATATCGTAATGATACATAGCTTTATACGTTATAATGTAATACTACATAACGTTATACGATATAGCGTAGTACTATATAACGATATACCTTATATCGTAATGCTACATAACGTTATACGTTATATTGTAATGCTACATAACGTTATACGTTATATCGTAATGCCACATAACGTAATACGTTATATCGTAATGCTACATAACGATATACGTTATATCGTAATGCTACATAACGTTATTCGTTATAACGTAATACTATATAACGTTATACGTTATATCGTAATGCTACATAACGTTATACGTTATATCGTTATGCTACATAACGTTATACGTTATATCGTAATGCTACATAGCTTTATACGTTATAATGTAATACTACATAACGTTATACGATATAACGTAGTACTATATAACGATATACCTTATATCGTAATGCTACATAACGTTAAACGTTATATCGTATTGCTACATAACGTTATACGTTATAACGTATTACCGTATAACGTTATACGTTATATCGTAATGCTACATAACGTTATACGTTATATCGTAATGCTACATAACGTTATACGTTATATCGTAATGCTACATAACGTTATACGTTATATCGTTATGCTACATAACGTTATACGTTATATCGTAATGCTACATAGCTTTATACGTTATAATGTAATACTACATAACGTTATACGATATAACGTAGTACTATATAACGATATACCTTATATCGTAATGCGACATAACGTTATACGTTATATCGTAATGCCACATAACGTTATACGTTATATAGTAATGCTACATAACGTTATACGTTATATCGTAATGCTACATAACGTTATACGTTATATCGTAATGCTGTATAACGTTATACGTTATATCGTAATGCTACATAGCTTTATACGTTATAATGTAATACTACATAACGTTATACGGTATAACGTAGTACTATATATCGATATACCTTATATCGTAATGGTACATAACGTTAAACGTTATATCGTAATGCTACATAACGTTATACGTTATATCGTAATGCTACATAACGTTATACGTTATATCGTTATGCTACATAACGTTATACGTTATATCGTTATGCTACATAACGTTATACGTTATATCGTAATGCTACATAGCTTTATACGTTATAATGTAATACTACATAACGTTATACGATATAACGTAGTACTATATAACGATATACCTTATATCGTAATGCGACATAACGTTATACGTTATATCGTAATGCCACATAACGTTATACGTTATATAGTAATGCCACATAACGTTATACGTTATATCGTAATGCTACATAACGTTATACGTTATATCGTAATGCTGCATAACGTTATACGTTATATCGTAATGCTACATAGCTTTATACGTTATAATGTAATACTACATAACGTTATACGGTATAACGTAGTACTATATATCGATATACCTTATATCGTAATGGTACATAACGTTAAACGTTATATCGTAATGCTACATAACGTTATACGTTATATCGTAATGCTACATAACGTTATACGTTATATCGTTATGCTACATAGCTTTATACGTTATAATGTAATACTACATAACGTTATACGATATAACGTAGTACTATATAACGATATACCTTATATCGTAATGCTACATAACGTTAAACGTTATATCCTTTTGCTACATAACGTTATACGTTATAACGTATTACCGTATAACGTTATACGTTATATCGTAATACTACATAACGTTACACGTTATATCGTAATGCTACATAACGTTATACGTTATATCGTAATGCTACATAACGTTATTCGTTATATCGTAATGCTACGTAACGTTATACGTTATATCGTAATGCTACATAACGTTATTCGTTATATCGTAATGCTACATAACGTTATACGTTATATCGTTATGCTACATAACGTTATACGTTATATCGTAATGCCACATAACGTTATACGTTATATCGCAATGCTACATAACGTTATACGTTATATCCTAATGCTACATAACGTTATACGTTATAACGTATTACCATATAACGTTATACGTTATATCGTAATGCTACATAACGTTATACGTTATATCGTTATGCCACATAACTTTATACGTTATAACGTAATGCTACATAACGTTATACGTTATATCGTTATGCTACATAACGTTATACGTTATAACGTAATACTATATAACGTTATACGTTATATCGTAATGCTACATAACGCTATACGTTATATCGTAATGCTACATAACGTTATACGTTATATCGTAATGCTACATAACGTTATACGTTATATCGTAATGCTACATAACGTTATACGTTATATCGTAATGCTACATAACGTTATACGTTATATCGTAATGCTGCATAACGTTATTCGTTATATCGTAATGCTACATAACGTCATACGTTATATCGTAATTCTACATAACGTTATACGTTATATCGTAATGCTACATAACGTTATACGTTATATTGTAATGCTACATAACGTTATACGTTATATCGTAATGCTACATAACGTTATACGTCATATCGTAATGCTACATAACGTTATACGTTATATCGTAACGCTACATAACGTTACTCGTTATATCGTAATGCTACATAACGTTATACGTTATATCGTAATGCTACATAACGTTATACGTTATAACGTATTACCATATAACGTTATACGTTATATCGTAATGCTACAAAACGTTATACGTTATAACGTATTACCATATAACGTTATACGTTATATCGTAATGCTACATAACGTTATACGTTATATCGTTATGCTACAAAACGTTATACGTTATAACGTAATACTATATAACGTTGTACGTTATATCGTAATGCTACATAACGTTATACGTTATATCGTAATGCTACATGACGATGTACGTTATATCGTATTACCATATAACGTTATACGTTATATAGTAATGCTACATAACGTTATACGTTATATCGTAATGCTACGGAACGTTATACGTTATAACGTAATGCTACATAACGTTATACGTTATATCGTCATGCTACATAACGTTATACGTTATATCGTGATGCTGCATAACGTTATACGTTATATCGTAATGCTGCATAACGTTATACGTTATATCGTAATGCTACATGACGATATACGTTATATCGTAGTGCCACATAACGTTATACGTTATATCGTTATGCCACATAACGTTATACGTTATTTCGTTATGCTACATAACGTTATACGTCATATCGTCATGCTACATAACGTTATACGTTATATCGTAATGTTACATAACGTTATACGTTATATCGTAATGCTACATAACGTTATACGTTATATCGTAATGCTACATAACGTTATACGTTATATCGTAATGCTACATAACCTTATACGTTATATCGTAATGGTACATAACGTTATACGTTTTATCGTAATGCTACATAACGTTATACGTTATATCGTAATGCTACATAACGTTATACGTTATATCGTAGTGCTACATAACGTTATACGTTATATCGTAATGCTACATAACGTTATACGTTATATCGTAATGCTACATAACGTTATACGTTATATCGTAATGCTACATAACGTTATACGATATATCGTAATGCTACATAACCTTATACGTTATATCGTAATGCTACATAACGTTATACGTTATATCGTAATGCTACATAACGTTATACGTTATATCGTTATGCTACATAACGTTATACGTTATATCGTAATGCTACATAACGTTAAACGTTATATCGTATTGCTACATAACGTTATACGTTATAACGTATTACCGTATAACGTTATACGTTATATCGTAATGCTACATAACGTTATACGTTATATCGTAATGCTACATAACGTTATACGTTATATCGTAATGCGACATAACGTTATACGTTATATCGTAATGCCACATAACGTTATACGTTATATAGTAATGCTACATAACGTTATACGTTATATCGTAATGCTACATAACTATATACGTTATATCGTAATGCTACATAACGATATACGTTATATCGTAATGCTACATAACGGTATAAGTTATGACGTAATACTACGTAACGTTATACGTTAAAACGTATTACCACATAACGTCATACGTTATAACGTAATACTATATAACGTAATTCGTTATAACGTAATGCTACATAACGTTATACGTTATATCGTTATGCTACATAACGTTATACGTTATATCGTAATGCTACATAGCTTTATACGTTATAATGTAATACTACATAACGTTATACGATATAACGTAATACTATATAACGATATACCTTATATCGCAATGCTACATAACGTTATACGTTATATCGTAATGCCAGATGACGTTATACGTTATACCGTGATGCTACATAACGTTATACGTTATATCGTAATGCTACATGACGTTATACGGTATATCGTAATGATACATAACGATATACGTTATATCGTAATGCTACATAACGTTATACGTTATATCATAATGCTACATAACGTTATACGTTATATAGTAATGCTACATAACGTTATACGTTATATCGTAATGCCACATAACGTTATACGTAATAACGTAATGCTACATAACGATATACGTTATAACGTAATACCATATAAAGTTATACGTTATATCGTAATGCTACATAACGTTATACGTTATATCGTAATGCTGCACAACTTTATACGTTATATCATAATATTACATAACGTTATACATTATATCGTAATGCTACATAACGTTATACGTTATATCGTAATGCTCCATATCGTTATACGTTATATCGTAATGCTACATAACGTTATACGTTATATCGTAATGCTACATAACGTTATACGTTATGTCGTAATGCTACATAGCTTTATACGTTATAATGTAATACTACATAACGTTATACGATATGACGTAGTACTATTTAACGATATATCTTATATCGTAATGCTACATAAAGTTAAACGATGTAACGTAGTACTATTTAACGATATATCTTATATCGTAATGCTACATAACGTTATACGATATATCGTAATGCCACATAACGTTATACGTTATATCGTAATGCCACATAACGTTATACGTTATATCGTAATGCCACATAACGTTATACGTTATATCGTTATGCCACATAACGTTATACGTTATATCGTAATGCTACATAACGATATACGTTATATCGTAATGCTACATAACGGTATAAATTATGACGTAATACTACGTAACGTTATACGTTAAAACGTATTACCATATAACGTCATACGTTATAACGTAATACTATATAACGTAATTCGTTATAACGTAATGCTACATAACGTTATACGTTATATCGTTATGCTACATAACGTTATACGTTATATCGTAATGCTACATAGCTTTATACGTTATAATGTAATACTACATAACGTTATACGATATAACGTAATACTATATAACGATATACCTTATATCGCAATGCTACATAACGTTAATCGATGTAACGTAGTACTATTTAACGATATATCTTATATCGTAATGCTACATAACGTTATACGTTATATCGTAATGCCACATAACGTTATACGTTATATCGTGATGCCACATAACGTTATACGTTATATCGTAATGCTACATAACGTTATACGTTATATCGTAATGCTACATAACGTTATACGTCATATCGTAATGCTACATAACGTTATACGTTACATCGTAACGCTACATAACGTTACTCGTTATATCGTAATGCTACATAACGTTATACGTTATATCGTAATGCTACATAACGTTATACGTTATAACGTATTACCATATAACGTTATACGTTATATCGTAATGCTACAAAACGTTATACGTTATAACGTATTACCATATAACGTTATACGTTATAACGTAATGCTACATAACGTTATACGTTATATCGTTATGCTACAAAACGTTATACGTTATAACGTAATACTATATAACGTTGTACGTTATACCGTAATGCTACATAACGTTATACGTTATATCGTAATGCTACATGACGATATACGTTATATCGTAGTGCCACATAACGTTATACGTTATATCGTTATGCCACATAACGTTATACGTTATTTCGTTATGCTACATAACGTTATACGTCATATCGTTATGCTACATAACGTTATACGTTATATCGTAATGTTACATAACGTTATACGTTATATCGTAATGCTACATAACGTTATACGTCATATGGTAATGCTACATAACGTTATACGTTATATCGTAATGCTACATAACGTTATACGTTATATCGTTATGCTACAAAACGTTATACGTTATAACGTAATACTACATAACGTTGTACGTTATATCGTAATGCTACATAACGTTATACGTTATATCGTAATGCTACATGACGATGTACGTTATATCGTATTACCATATAACGTTATACGTTATATAGTAATGCTACATAACGTTATACGTTATATCGTAATGCTACGGAACGTTATACGTTATAACGTAATGCTACATAACGTTATACGTTATATCGTCATGCTACATAACGTTATACGTTATATCGTGATGCTGCATAACGTTATACGTTATATCGTAATGCTGCATAACGTTATACGTTATATCGTAATGCTACATGACGATATACGTTATATCGTAGTGCCACATAACGTTATACGTTATATCGTTATGCCACATAACGTTATACGTTATTTCGTTATGCTACATAACGTTATACGTCATATCGTCATGCTACATAACGTTATACGTTATATCGTAATGTTACATAACGTTATACGTTATATCGTAATGCTACATAACGTTATACGTTATATCGTAATGCTACATAACGTTATACGTTATATCGTAATGCTACATAACCTTATACGTTATATCGTAATGGTACATAACGTTATACGTTTTATCGTAATGCTACATAACGTTATACGTTATATCGTAATGCTACATAACGTTATACGTTATATCGTAATGCTACATAACTATATACGTTATATCGTAATGCTACATAACGATATACGTTATATCGTAATGCTACATAACGGTATAAGTTATGACGTAATACTACGTAACGTTATACGTTAAAACGTATTACCACATAACGTCATACGTTATAACGTAATACTATATAACGTTATACGTTATATCGTAATGCCACATAACGTTATACGTTATATAGTAATGCTACATAACGTTATACGTTATATCGTAATGCTACATAACTATATACGTTATATCGTAATGCTACATAACGATATACGTTATATCGTAATGCTACATAACGGTATAAGTTATGACGTAATACTACGTAACGTTATACGTTAAAACGTATTACCACATAACGTCATACGTTATAACGTAATACTATATAACGTAATTCGTTATAACGTAATGCTACATAACGTTATACGTTATATCGTTATGCTACATAACGTTATACGTTATATCGTAATGCTACATAGCTTTATACGTTATAATGTAATACTACATAACGTTATACGATATAACGTAATACTATATAACGATATACCTTATATCGCAATGCTACATAACGTTATACGTTATATCGTAATGCCAGATGACGTTATACGTTATACCGTGATGCTACATAACGTTATACGTTATATCGTAATGCTACATGACGTTATACGTTATATCGTAATGATACATAACGATATACGTTATATCGTAATGCTACATAACGTTATACGTTATATCATAATGCTACATAACGTTATACGTTATATAGTAATGCTACATAACGTTATACGTTATATCGTAATGCCACATAACGTCATACGTAATAACGTAATGCTACATAACGATATACGTTATAACGTAATACCATATAAAGTTATACGTTATATCGTAATGCTACATAACGTTATACGTTATATCGTAATGCTGCACAACTTTATACGTTATATCATAATATTACATAACGTTATACATTATATCGTAATGCTACATAACGTTATACGTTATATCGTAATGCTCCATATCGTTATACGTTATATCGTAATGCTACATAACGTTATACGTTATATCGTAATGCTACATAACGTTATACGTTATGTCGTAATGCTACATAGCTTTATACGTTATAATGTAATACTACATAACGTTATACGATATGACGTAGTACTATTTAACGATATATCTTATATCGTAATGCTACATAAAGTTAAACGATGTAACGTAGTACTATTTAACGATATATCTTATATCGTAATGCTACATAACGTTATACGATATATCGTAATGCCACATAACGTTATACGTTATATCGTAATGCCACATAACGTTATACGTTATATCGTAATGCCACATAACGTTATACGTTATATCGTTATGCCACATAACGTTATACGTTATATCGTAATGCTACATAACGATATACGTTATATCGTAATGCTACATAACGGTATAAATTATGACGTAATACTACGTAACGTTATACGTTAAAACGTATTACCATATAACGTCATACGTTATAACGTAATACTATATAACGTAATTCGTTATAACGTAATGCTACATAACGTTATACGTTATATCGTTATGCTACATAACGTTATACGTTATATCGTAATGCTACATAGCTTTATACGTTATAATGTAATACTACATAACGTTATACGATATAACGTAATACTATATAACGATATACCTTATATCGCAATGCTACAAAACGTTATACGTTATAACGTATTACCATATAACGTTATACGTTATAACGTAATGCTACATAACGTTATACGTTATATCGTTATGCTACAAAACGTTATACGTTATAACGTAATACTATATAACGTTGTACGTTATACCGTAATGCTACATAACGTTATACGTTATATCGTAATGCTACATGACGATATACGTTATATCGTAGTGCCACATAACGTTATACGTTATATCGTTATGCCACATAACGTTATACGTTATTTCGTTATGCTACATAACGTTATACGTCATATCGTTATGCTACATAACGTTATACGTTATATCGTAATGTTACATAACGTTATACGTTATATCGTAATGCTACATAACGTTATACGTCATATGGTAATGCTACATAACGTTATACGTTATATCGTAATGCTACATAACGTTATAAGTTACATCGTAATGCTACATAACGTTATACGTTATATCGTAATGCTACATAACGTTATACGTTATATCGTTATGCTACATAACGTTATACGTTATATCGTTATGCTACATAACGTTATACGTTATATCGTAATGCCACATAACGTTATACGTTATATAGTAATGCTACATAACGTTATACGTTATATCGCAATGCTACAAAACGGTATACGTTATAACGTATTACCATATAACGTTATACGTTATATCGTAATGCTACATAACGTTATACGTTATATCGTTATGCTACAAAACGTTATACGTTATAACGTAATACTATATAACGTTGTACGTTATATCGTAATGCTACATATCGTTATACGTTATATCGTAATGCTACATGACGATATACGTTATATCGTAGTGCCACATAACGTTATACGTTATATCGTTATGCCACATAACGTCATACGTTATATCGTTATGCTACATAACGTTATACGTTATATCGTAATGCTACATAACGTTATAAGTTACATCGTAATGCTACATAACGTTATACGTTATATCGTAATGCTACATAACGTTATACGTTATATCGTTATGCTACATAACGTTATACGTTATATCGTTATGCTACATAACGTTATACGTTATATCGTAATGCCACATAACGTTATACGTTATATCGCAATGCTACATAACGTTATACGTTATATCCTAATGCTACATAACGTTATACGTTATAACGTATTACCATATAACGTTATACGTTATATCGTAATGCTAAATAACGTTATACGTTATATCGTTATGCCACATAACTTTATACGTTATAACGTAATGCTACATAACGTTATACGTTATATCGTAATGCTACATAACGTTATACGTTATATCGTTATGCTACATAACGTTATACGTTATAACGTAATACTATATAACGTTATACGTTATATCGTAATGCTACATAACGTTATACGTTATATCGTAATGCTACATAACGTTATACGTTATATCGTAATGCTACATAACGTTATACGTTATATCGTAATGCTACATAACGTTATACGTTATATCGTAATGCTACATAACGTTATACGTTATATCGTAATGCTGCATAACGTTATTCGTTATATCGTAATGCTACATAACGTCATACGTTATATCGTAATTCTACATAACGTTATACGTTATATCGTAATGCTACATAACGTTATACGTTATATCGTAATGCTACATAACGTTATACGTTATATCGTAATGCTACATAACGTTATACGTTATATCGTAACGCTACATAACGTTACTCGTTATATCGTAATGCTACATAACGTTATACGTTATATCGTAATGCTACATAACGTTATACGTTATAACGTATTACCATATAACGTTATACGTTATATCGTAATGCTACAAAACGTTATACGTTATAACGTATTACCATATAACGTTATACGTTATATCGTAATGCTACATAACGTTATGCGTTATATCGTTATGCTACAAAACGTTATACGTTATAACGTAATACTATATAACGTTGTACGTTATATCGTAATGCTACATAACGTTATACGTTATATCGTAATGCTACATGACGATGTACGTTATATCGTATTACCATATAACGTTATACGTTATATAGTAATGCTACATAACGTTATACGTTATATCGTAATGCTACGGAACGTTATACGTTATAACGTAATGCTACATAACGTTATACGTTATATCGTCATGCTACATAACGTTATACGTTATATCGTGATGCTGCATAACGTTATACGTTATATCGTAATGCTGCATAACGTTATACGTTATATCGTAATGCTACATGACGATATACGTTATATCGTAGTGCCACATAACGTTATACGTTATATCGTTATGCCACATAACGTTATACGTTATTTCGTTATGCTACATAACGTTATACGTCATATCGTCATGCTACATAACGTTATACGTTATATCGTAATGTTACATAACGTTATACGTTATATCGTAATGCTACATAACGTTATACGTTATATCGTAATGCTACATAACGTTATACGTTATATCGTAATGCTACATAACCTTATACGTTATATCGTAATGGTACATAACGTTATACGTTTTATCGTAATGCTACATAACGTTATACGTTATATCGTAATGCTACATAACGTTATACGTTATATCGTAGTGCTACATAACGTTATACGTTATATCGTAATGCTACATAACGTTATACGTTATATCGTAATGCTACATAACGTTATACGTTATATCGTAATGCTACATAACGTTATACGATATATCGTAATGCTACATAACCTTATACGTTATATCGTAATGCTACATAACGTTATACGTTATATCGTAATGCTACATAACGTTATACGTTATATCGTAATGCTACATAACGTTATACGTTATATCGTAATGCTACATAACGTTATACGTTATATAGTAATGCTACATAACGTTATACGTTATATCGTAATGCTACATAACGTTATACGATATATCGTAATGCTACATAACGTTATACGTTATATCGTAATGCTACATAACGTTAAACGTTATATCGTATTGCTACATAACGTTATACGTTATAACGTATTACCGTATAACGTTATACGTTATATCGTAATGCTACATAACGTTATACGTTTTATAGTAATGCTACATAACGTTATAGGTTACATCGTCATGCTACATACCGTTATACGTTATATCGTAATGCTACATAACGTTATACGATATAAGGTATTAGCATATAACGTTATACGTTATATCCTTATGCTACATAACGTTATACGTTATATCGTTATGCTACATAACGTTATTCGTTATAACGTAATACTATATAACGTTATACGTTATATCGTAATGCTACATAACGTTATACTTCATATCGTAATTCCACATAACGTTATACGTTACATCGTAATGCGACATAACGTTATACGTTATATCGTAATGCTACATAACGTTATACGTTATATCGTAATGCTACATAACGTTATATGTTATATCGTTATGCTACATAACGTTATACGTTATATGGTTATGCTACATAACGTTATACGTTATATCGTTATGATACATAACGTTATACATTATATCGTTATATCACATAACGTTATACGTTATATCGTAATGCAACATAACGTTATACGTTATATCGTAATGCCACATAACGTTATACTTCATATCGTTATGCTACATAACGTTATACGTTACATCGTAATGCAACATAACGTTATACGTTATATCGTAATGCCACATAACGTTATACGTTATATCGTTATGCTACATAACGTTATACGTTATATCGTAATGCTACATAACGTTATACGTTACATCGTAATGCTACATAACGCTATACGTTATATAGTAATGCTACATAACGTTATACGTTATATCGTAATGCTACATAACGTTATACGTTACATCGTAATGCTACATAACGTTATACGTTACATCGTAATGCTACATAACGTTATACGTTACATCGTTATGCCACATAACATTATACGTTACATCGTTATGCCACATAACATTATACGTTACATCGTTATGCCACATAACGTTATACGTTACATCGTAATGCTACATATCGTTATACGTTATAACGTAATGCTACATAACGTTATACTTCATATCGTTATGCTACATAACGTTATACGTTACATCGTAATGCAACATAACGTTATACGTTATATCGTAATGCCACATAACGTTATACGTTATATCGTTATGCTACATAACGTTATACGTTATATCGTAATGCTACATAACGTTATACGTTACATCGTAATGCTACATAACGCTATACGTTATATAGTAATGCTACATAACGTTATACGTTATATCGTAATGCTACATAACGTTATACGTTACATCGTAATGCTACATAACGTTATACGTTACATCGTAATGCTACATAACGTTATACGTTACATCGTTATGCCACATAACATTATACGTTACATCGTTATGCCACATAACGTTATACGTTACATCGTAATGCTACATATCGTTATACGTTATAACGTAATGCTACATAACGTTATACGTTATATCGTTATGCTACATAACGTTATACGTTATATCGTTATGCTACATAACGTTATACGTTACATCGTAATGCTACATAACGTTAAACGTTGTATCGTAATGCTACATAACGTTATACGTTATATAGTAATGCTACATAACGTTATACGTTATATCGTAATACTACATAAAGCTATACGTTATAACGTAATGATACATAACGTTATACGTTATATGGTTATGCTACATAACGTTATACGTTATATCGTATTGCTACATAATGTTATACGTTATATCGTAATACTACATAAAGCTATACGTTATAACGTAATGATACATAACGTTATACGTTATATGGTTATGCTACATAACGTTATACGTTATATCGTAATGCTACATAACGTTATACGTTATTACGTAATGCTACATAACGTTATACGTTATATCGTTATGCTACATAACGTTATACGTTATATCGTAATACTACATAAAGCTATACGTTATAACGTAATGATACATAACGTTATACGTTATATGGTTATGCTACATAACGTTATACGTTATATCGTAATGCTACATAACATTATACGTTATATCGTTATGCTACATAACGATATACGTTATATCGTTATGCTACATAACGTTATACGTTATATCGTTATGCTACATAACGTTATACGTTATATCGTTATATCACATAACGTTATACGTTATATCGTAATGCCACATAACGTTATACGTTATATCGTAATTCCACATAACGTTATACGTTACATCGTAATGCGACATAACGTTATACGTTATATCGTAATGCTACATAACGTTATACGTTACATCGTAATGCTACATAACGTTATCCGTTATATCGTAATGCTACATAACGTTATACGTTATATAGTAATGCTACATAACGTTATACGTTATATCGTAATGCTACATAACGTTATACGTTATTACGTAATGCTACATAACGTTATACGTTATAACGTAATGCTATATAAAGCTATACGTTATATCGTAATGCTACATAACGTTATACGTTATATCGTAATGCTACATAACGTTATACGTTATATCGTAATGCTACATAACGTTATACGTTATTACGTAATGCTACATAACGTTATACGTTATAACGTAATGCTATATAAAGCTATACGTTATATCGTAATGCTACATAACGTTATACGTTATATCGTAATGCTACATAACGTTATACGTTATATCGTAGTGCTACATAACGTTATACGTTATATCGTAGTGCTACATAATGTTATACGTCATATCGTAATTCTACATAACGTAATTCGTTATAACGTAATGCTAATAACGTTATACGTTTTATAGTAATGCTACATAACGTTATAGGTTACATCGTCATGCTACATACCGTTATACGTTATATCGTAATGCTACATAACGTTATACGATATAAGGTATTAGCATATAACGTTATACGTTATATCCTTATGCTACATAACGTTATACGATATAACGTAGTACTATATAACGATATACATTATATCGTAATTCTACATAACGTTATACGTTATATGGTAATGCTACATAACGTTATACGTTATATCGTAATGCCACATAACGTTATACGTTATATCGTTATGCTACATAACGTTATAAGTTACATCGTAATGCTACATAACGTTATACGTTATATCGTAATGCTACATAACGTTATACGTTTTATAGTAATGCTACATAACGTTATAGGTTACATCGTCATGCTACATACCGTTATACGATATATCGTAATGCTACATAACGTTATACGATATAAGGTATTAGCATATAACGTTATACGTTATATCCTTATGCTACATAACGTTATACGTTATATCGTTATGCTACATAACGTTATTCGTTATAACGTAATACTATATAACGTTATACGTTATATCGTAATGCTACATAACGTTATACTTCATATCGTAATTCCACATAACGTTATACGTTATATCGTTATGCTACATAACGTTATACGTTATATGGTTATGCTACATAACGTTATACGTTATATCGTTATGATACATAACGTTATACATTATATCGTTATATCACATAACGTTATACGTTATATCGTAATGCAACATAACGTTATACGTTATATCGTAATGCCACATAACGTTATACTTCATATCGTTATGCTACATAACGTTATACGTTACATCGTAATGCTACATAACGTTATACGTTATATCGTAATGCCACATAACGTTATACGTTATATCGTTATGCTACATAACGTTATACGTTATATCGTAATGCTACATAACGTTATACGTTACATCGTAATGCTACATAACGCTATACGTTATATAGTAATGCTACATAACGTTATACGTTATATCGTAATGCTACATAACGTTATACGTTACATCGTAATGCTACATAACGTTATACGTTACATCGTAATGCTACATAACGTTATACGTTACATCGTAATGCTACATAACGTTATACGTTACATCGTTATGCCACATAACATTATACGTTACATCGTTATGCCACATAACGTTATACGTTACATCGTAAAGCTACATATCGTTATACGTTATATCGTAATGCTACATAACGTTACACGTTACATCGTAATGCTACATAACGTTATACATTATATCGTAATGCTACATAACGTTATACGTTATAACGTAATGCTACATAACGTTATACGTTATATCGTTATGCTACATAACGTTATACGTTACATCGTAATGCTACATAACGTTAAACGTTGTATCGTAATGCTACATAACGTTATACGTTATATAGTAATGCTACATATCGTTATACGTTATATCGTAATACTACATAAAGCTATACGTTATAACGTAATGATACATAACGTTATACGTTATATGGTTATGCTACATAACGTTATACGTTATATCGTAATGCTACATAACGATATACGTTATATCGTTATGCTACATAACGTTATACGTTATATCGTTATGCTACATAACGTTATACGTTATATCGTTATATCACATAACGTTATACGTAATATCGTAGTGCCACATAACGTTATACGTTATATCGTAATGCTACATAACGTTATACGTTATATAGTAATGCTACATAACGATATACGTTATATCGTAATACTACATAAAGCTATACGTTATAACGTAATGATACATAACGTTATACGTTATATGGTTATGCTACATAACGTTATACGTTATATCGTAATGCTACATAACATTATACGTTATATCGTTATGCTACATAACGATATACGTTATATCGTTATGCTACATAACGTTATACATTATATCGTTATATCACATAACGTTATACGTTATATCGTAATGCTACATAACGTTATACGTTATATAGTAATGCTACATAACGATATACGTTATATCGTAATACTACATAAAGCTATACGTTATAACGTAATGATACATAACGTTATACGTTATATGGTTATGCTACATAACGTTATACGTTATATCGTAATGCTACATAACATTATACGTTATATCGTTATGCTACATAACGATATACGTTATATCGTTATGCTACATAACGATATACGTTATATCGTTATGCTACATAACGTTATACGTTATATCGTTATATCACATAACGTTATACGTTATATCGTAATGCCACATAACGTTATACGTTATATCGTAATTCCACATAACGTTATACGTTACATCGTAATGCGACATAACGTTATACGTTATATCGTAATGCTACATAACGTTATACGTTACATCGTAATGCTACATAACGTTATCCATTATATCGTAATGCTACATAACGTTATACGTTATATAGTAATGCTACATAACGTTATACGTTATATCGTAATGCTACATAACGTTATACGTTATTACGTAATGCTACATAACGTTATACGTTATAACGTAATGCTATATAAAGCTATACGTTATATCGTAATGCTACATAACGTTATACGTTATATCGTAATGCTACATAACGTTATACGTTATATCGTAATGCTACATAACGTTATACGTTATATCGTAGTGCTACATAACGTTATACGTTATATCGTAGTGCTACATAATGTTATACGTCATATCGTAATTCTACATAACGTAATTCGTTATAACGTAATGCTAATAACGTTATACGTTCTATCGTTATGCTACATAACGTTATACGTTATATCGTAATGATACATAGCTTTATACCTTATAATGTAATAGTTACATAACGTTATACGATATAACGTAGTACTATATAACGATATACCTTATATCGTAATGCTACATAACGTTAAACGTTATATCGTAATGCTACATAACGTTATACGTTATAACGTAATACTATATAAAGCTATACGTTATATCGTAATGCTACATAACGTTATACGTTATATCGTAACGCTACATAACGTTATACGTTATATCGTAATGCTACATAACGTTATACGTTATATCGTAATGCTACATAACGTTATACGTTATATCGTAGTGCTACATAACGTTATACGTTATATCGTAATGCTACATAACGTTATACGTTATATCGTAATGCTACATAACGTTATACGTTATATCGTTATGCTACATAATGTTATTCGTTATAACGTAATACTATATAACGTTATACGTTATGTCGTAATTCTACATAACGTTATACGTTATATAGTAATGCTACATAACGTTATACGTTATATCGTGATGCTACGGAACGTTATACGTTATAACGTAATGCTACATAACGTTATACGTTATATCGTCATGCTACATAACGTTATACGTTATATCGTGATGATGCATAACGTTATACGTTATATCGTAATGCTACATAACGTTATACGTTATATCGTAGTGCTACATAACGTTATACGTTATATCGTAATGCTACATAACGTTATACGTTATATCGTAATGCTACATAACGTTATACGTTATATCGTTATGCTACATAATGTTATTCGTTATAACGTAATACTATATAACGTTATACGTTATATCGTAATGCTACATAACGTTATATGTTATATCGTAATGCTACATAACCTTATACGTTATATCGTAATGCTACATAACGTTATACGTTATATCGTAATGCTACATAACGTTATACGTTATATCGTTATGCTACATAACGTTATACGTTATATCGTAATGCTACATAGCTTTATACGTTATAATGTAATACTACATAACGTTATACGATACAACGTAGTACTATATAACGATATACCTTATATCGTAATGCTACATAACGTTAAACGTTATATCGTATTGCTACATAACGTTATACGTTATAACGTATTACCGTATAACGTTATACGTTATATCGTAATGCTACATAACGTTATACGTTATATCGTAATGCTACATAACGTTATACGTTATATCGTAATGCGACATAACGTTATACGTTATATCGTAATGCCACATAACGTTATACGTTATATAGTAATGCTACATAACGTTATACGTTATATCGTAATGCTACATAACGTTATACGATATATCGTAATGCTGCATAACGTTATACGTTATATCGTAATGCTACGTAACGTTATACGTTATATCGTAATGCTACATAACGTTATACGTTATATCGTAATGCTACATAATGTTATACGTTATATCGTAATGCTACATAACGTTATACGTTATTTCGTTATGCTACATAACGTTATTCGTTATAACGTAATACTATATAACGTTATACGTTATATCGTAATGCTACATAACGTTATACGTTATATCGTAATGCTACATAACGTTATACGTTATATCGTAATGCGACATAACGTTATACGTTATATCGTTATGCTACATAACTTTATACGTTATATCGTAATGCTACATAGCTTTATACGTTATAATGTAATACTACATAACGTTATACGATATAACGTAATGCTGCATAACGTTATACGTTATATCGTAATGCTACGTAACGTTATACGTTATATCGTAATGCTACATAACGTTATACGTTATATCGTAATGCTACATAACGTTATACGTTATATCGTAATGCTACATAACGTTATACGTTATATCGTTATGCTACATAACGTTATTCGTTATAACGTAATACTATATAACGTTATACGTTATATCGTAATGCTACATAACGTTATACGTTATATCGTAATGCTACATAACGTTATACGTTATATCGTAATGCGACATAACGTTATACGTTATATCGTTATGCTACATAACTTTATACGTTATATCGTAATGCTACATAACGTTATACGTTATATCGTTATGCTACATAACGTTATTCGTTATAACGTAATACTATATAACGTTATACGTTATATCGTAATGCTACATAACGTTATACGTTATATCGTAATGCTACATAACGTTATACGTTATATCGTAATGCGACATAACGTTATACGTTATATCGTTATGCTACATAACTTTATACGTTATATCGTAATGCTACATAACGTTATACGTTATATCGTTATGCTACATAACGTTATACGTTATATCGTAATGATACATAGCTTTATACGTTATAATGTAATACTACATAACGTTATACGATATAACGTAGTACTATATAACGATATACATTATATCGTAATGCTACATAACGTTATACGTTATATGGTAATGCTACATAACGTTATACGTTATATCGTAATGCCACATAACGTTATACGTTATATCGTAATGCCACATAACGTTATACGTTATATCGTTATGCTACATAACGTTATAAGTTACATCGTAATGCTACATAACGTTATACGTTATATCGTAATGCTACATAACGTTATACGTTTTATAGTAATGCTACATAACGTTATAGGTTACATCGTCATGCTACATACCGTTATACGTTATATCGTAATGCTACATAACGTTATACGATATAAGGTATTAGCATATAACGTTATACGTTATATCCTTATGCTACATAACGTTATACGTTATATCGTTATGCTACATAACGTTATTCGTTATAACGTAATACTATATAACGTTATACGTTATATCGTAATGCTACATAACGTTATACTTCATATCGTAATTCCACATAACGTTATACGTTACATCGTAATGCGACATAACGTTATACGTTATATCGTAATGCTACATAACGTTATACGTTATATCGTAATGCTACATAACGTTATGTGTTATATCGTAATGCCACATAACGTTATACTTCATATCGTTATGCTACATAACGTTATACGTTACATCGTAATGATACATAACGTTATACGTTATATCGTAATGCTACATAACGTTATACGTTATATCGTAATGCTACATAACGTTATACGTTATATCGTAATGCGACATAACGTTATACGTTATATCGTAATGCCACATAACGTTATACGTTATATAGTAATGCTACATAACGTTATACGTTATATCGTAATGCTACATAACGTTATACGATATATCGTAATGCTGCATAACGTTATACGTTATATCGTAATGCTACGTAACGTTATACGTTATATCGTAATGCTACATAACGTTATACGTTATATCGTAATGCCACATAACGTTATACGTTATATCGTAATGCTACATAACGATATACGTTATATCGTAATGCTACATAACGTTATTCGTTATAACGTAATACTATATAACGATATACGTTATATCGTAATGCTACATAACGTTATTCGTTATAACGTAATACTATATAACGTTATACGTTATATCGTAATGCTACATAACGTTATACGTTATATCGTAATGCAACGTAACGTTATACGTTATATCGTAATGCTACATAACGTTATACGTTATATCGTAATGCTACATAACGTTATACGATATATCGTAATGCCACATAACGTTATACGTTATATCGTAATGCGACATAACTTTATACGTTATATCGTAATGCCACATAACGTTATACGTTATATCGTAATGCGACATAACGTTATACGTTATATCGTAATGCCACATAACGTTATACGTTATATAGTAATGCTACATAACGTTATACGTTATATCGTAATGCTACATAACGTTATACGATATATCGTAATGCTGCATAACGTTATACGTTATATCGTAATGCCACATAACGTTATACGTTATATCGTAATGCTACATAACGATATACGTTATATCGTAATGCTACATAACGTTATACGATATAATGTAGTACTATATAACGATATACATTTTATCGTAATGCTACATAACGTTATACGTTATATCGTTATGATACATAACGTTATACATTATATCGTTATATCACATAACGTTATACGTTATATCGTAATGCCACATAACGTTATACGTTATATCGTAATGCCACATAACGTTATACTTCATATCGTTATGCTACATAACGTTATACGTTACATCGTAATGCTACATAACGTTATACGTTATATCGTAATGCTACATAACGTTATACGTTATATCGTAATGCTACATAACGTTATACGTTATATCGTAATGCGACATAACGTTATACGTTATATCGTAATGCCACATAACGTTATACGTTATATAGTAATGCTACATAACGTTATACGTTATATCGTAATGCTACATAACGTTATACGATATATCGTAATGCTGCATAACGTTATACGTTATATCGTAATGCTACGTAACGTTATACGTTATATCGTAATGCTACATAACGTTATACGTTATATCGTAATGCCACATAACATTATACGTTATATCGTAATGCTACATAACGATATACGTTATATCGTAATGCTACATAACGTTATTCGTTATAACGTAATACTATATAACGTTATTCGTTATATCGTAATACTACATAACGTTATACGTTATATCGTAATGCTACATAACGTTATACGTTATATCGTAATGCTACATAACGTTATACGTTATATCGTTATGCTACACAACGTTATACGTTATATCGTAATGCTACATAGTTTTATACGTTATAATGTAATACTACATAACCTTATACGATATAACGTAGTACTATATAACGATATACCTTATATCGTAATGCTACATAACGTTCAACGTTATATCGTATTGCTACATAACGTTATACGTTATAACGTATTACCGTATAACGTTATACGTTATATCGTAATGCTACATAACGTTATACGTTATATCGTAATGCTACATAACGTTATACGTTATATCGTAATGCGACATAACGTTATACGTTATATCGTAATGCCACATAACGTTATACGTTATATAGCAATGCTACATAACGTTATACGTTATATCGTAATGCTAGATAACGTTATACGATATATCGTAATGCTGCATAACGTTATACGTTATATCGTAATGCTACGTAACGTTATACGTCATATCGTAATGCTACATAACGTTATACGTTATATCGTAATGCTACATAACGTTATACTTTATATCGTAATACTATATAACGTTATACGTTATATCGTAATGCTACATAACGTTATACGTCATATCGTAATGCGACATAACGTTATACGTTATATCGTTATGCTACATAACTTTATACGTTATATCGTAATGCTACATAGCTTTATACGTTATAATGTAATACTACATAACGTTATACGATATAACGTAGTACTATATATCGATATACCTTATATCGTAATCGTACATAACGTTAAACGTTATATCGTAATGCTACATAACGTTATACGTTATATCGTAATGCTACATAACGATATACGTTATATCGTTATGCTACATAACGTTATACGTTATATCGTTATGCTACATAACGTTATACGTTATATCGTAATGCTACATAACGTTATACGTTACATCGTAATGCTACATAACGCTATACGTTATATAGTAATGCTACATAACGCTATACGTTATATAGTAATGCTACATAACGTTATACGTTATATCGTAATACTACATAACGTTATACGTTATATCGTAATGCTTCATAACGTTATACGTTACATCGTAATGCTACATAACGTTATACGTTATATCGTTATGCTACATAACGTTATACGTTACATCGTTGTGCCACATAACGTTATACGTTACATCGTTATGCCACATAACGTTATACGTTATATCGTAATACTATATAACGTTATACGTTATATCGCAATGCTACATAACGTTTTACATTATATCGTAATGCTACATAACGTTATACGTTATATCGTAATGCTACATAACGTTATACGTTATATCGTAATGCTACATAACGTTATTCGTTACATCGTCATGCTACATAGCGTTATACGTTATATCGTAATGCTACATAACGTTATACGATATAAGGTATTAGCATATAACGTTATACGTTATATCCTTATGCTACATAACGTTATACGTTATATCGTAATGCTACATAACGTTATACGTTATATCGTAATGCTACATAACGTTATACGTTACATCGTAATGCTACATATCGTTATACGTTATATCGTAATGCTACATAACGTTACACGTTACATCGTAATGCTACATAACGTTATACGTTATATCGTAATGCTACATAACGTTATACATTATATCGTTATATCCCATAACGTTATACGTTATATCGTAATGCCACATAACGTATACGTTATATCGTAATGCCACATAACGTTATACGTTACATCGTAATGCTACATAACGCTATACGTTATATCGTTATGCTACAGAACGTTATACGTTATAGAGTAATACTATATAACGTTATACGTTATATCGTAATGCTCCATATCATTATACGTTATATCGTAATGCTACATAACGTTATACGTTATATCGTTATGCTAAATAACGTTATACGTTATAACGTATTGCCATATATCGTTATACGTTATATCGCAATGCTACATAGCGTTATACGTTACATCGTAATGCTACATAACGCTATACGTTATATAGTAATGCTACATAACGTTATACGTTATATCGTAATGCTACATAACGTTATACGTTATATCGTAATGCTTCATACCGTTATACGTTACATCGTAATGCTACATAACGTTATACGTTATATCGTTATGCTACATAACGTTATACGTTACATCGTTATGCCACATAACGTTATACGTTACATCGTTATGCCACATAACGTTATACGTTACATCGTAATGCTACATAACGTTATACGTTATATCGTAATGCCACATAACGTTATACGTTATATCGTTATGCTACATAACGTTATACGTTATATCGTAATGCTACATAACGTTATACGTTATATCGTAATGCTACATAACGTTATTCGTTACATCGTCATGCTACATAGCGTTATACGTTATATCGTAATGCTACATAACGTTATACGATATAAGGTATTAGCATATAACGTTATACGTTATATCCTTATGCTACATAACGTTATACGTTAAATCGTAATGCTACATAACGTTATACTTTATATCGTTATGCTACATAACGTTATACGTTATATCGTAATGCTACATAACGTTATACGTTATATCGTAATGCTACATAACGTTATACGTTATATCGTAATGCTACATAACGCTATACGTTATATCGTTATGCTACAGAACGTTATACGTTATATAGTAATACTATATAACGTTATACGTTATATCGTAATGCTACATAACGTTTTACGTTATATCGTAGTGCTACACAACGTTATACGTTATATCGTAATGCTACATAACGGTATAAGTTATGACGTAATACTACGTAACGTTGTACGTTAAAACGTATTACCATATAACGTCAAACGTTAAAACGTAATACTATATAACGTAATTCGTTATAACATAATGCTACATAACGTTATACGTTATATCCTTATGCTAGATAACGTTATACGTTATATCGTAATGCTACATAACGTTTTACTTTATATCGTAATGCTACATAACGTTATACGTTATATCGTAATGCTACATAACGTTATACGTTATATCGTCGTGCCACATAACGATATACGTTATATCGTAATGCCACATAACGTTATACGTTATATGGTAATGTCACATAACGTTATACGTTATATCGTCATGCTACATAACGTTATACGTTATATCGTTATGCTACATAACGTTATACGTTATATCGTAATGCTACATAACGTTATACGTTATATCGTCGTGCCACATAACGATATACGTTATATCGTAATGCCACATAACGTTATACGTTATATGGTAATGTCACATAACGTTATACGTTATATCGTCATGCTACATAACGTTATACGTTATATCGTTATGCTACATAACGTTATACGTTATATCGTTATGCTACATAACGTTATACGTTATATCGTAATGCTACATAACGTTATACGCTATAACGTAATGCCACATAACGTTATACGTTATAACGTAATGCCACATAACGTTATACGTTACATCGTAATGGTACATAACGTTATACGTTATATCGTAACGCCACATAACGTTATACGTTATATCGTTATGCTACATAACGTTTTACGTTATATCGTAATGCTACATAACGTTATACGTTACATCGTAATGCTACATAACGCTATACGTTATATAGTAATGCTACATAACGTTATACGCTATATCGTAATGCTACATAACGTTATACGTTATATCGTAATGCTACATAACGTTATACGTTACATCGTAATGCTACATAACGTTATACGTTACATCGTAATGCTACATAACGTTATATGTTATATCGTCATGCTACATAACGTTATACGTTACATCGTTATGCCACATAACGTTATACGTTACATCGTTATGCCACATAACGTTATACGTTACATCGTAATGCTACATAACGTTATACGTTATATCGTAATGCCACATAACGTTATACGTTATATCGTTATGCTACATAACGTTATACGTCATATCGTAATTCTACATAACGTTATACGTTATATCGTAATGCTACTTAACGTTATACGTTATATCGTAATGCTACATAACGTTAAACGTAATATCGTAATGCTACATAACGTTATACATTATATCGTAATGCTACATAACGGTATAAGTTATGACGTAATACCACGGAACGTTGTACGTTAAAACGTATTACCATATAACGTCAAACGTTAAAACGTAATACTATATAACGTAATTCGTTATAACGTAATGCTACACAACGTTATACGTTATATCGTTTTGCTACATAACGTTATACGTTATATCGTAATGATACATAGCTTTATACCTTATAATGTAATACTACATAACGTTATACGATATAACGTAGTACTATATAACGATATACCTTATATCGTAATGCTACATAACGTTGAACGTTATATCGTAATGCTACATAACGTTATACGTTATAACGTAATACTATATAAAACTATACGTTATATCGTAATGCTACATAACGTTATACGTTATATCGTAATGCTACATAACGTTATACTTTATATCGTAATGCTACATAACGTTATACGTTATATAGTAATGCTACATAACGTTATACGTTATATCGTAATGCTACGGAACGTTATACGTTATAACGTAATGCTACATAACGTTATACGTTATATCGTAATGCTACATAACGTTATACGTTATATCGTAATTTTGCATAACGTTATACGTTATATCGTAATGCTGCATAACGTTATACGTTATATCGTTAGGCTACATAACGTTGTACGTTATATCGTAATGCTACATAACGTCATACGTTATAATGTAATGCTACATAACGTTATACGTTATATCGTAATGCTGCATAACGTTATACGTTATATCCTAATGCTACATAACGTTATACGTTATATCGTAATGCTTCATAACGTTATACGTTACATCGTAATGCTACATAACGTTATACGTTATATCGTTATGCTACATAACGTTATACGTTACATCGTTATGCCACATAACGTTATACGTTACATCGTTATGCCACATAACGTTATACGTTACATCGTAATGCTACATAACGTTATACGTTATATCGTAATGCCACATAACGTTATACGTTATATCGTTATGCTACATAACGTTATACGTTATATCGTAATGCTACATAACGTTATACGTTATATCGTAATGCTACATAACGTTATACGTTATATCGTAATGCTACATAACGTTATTCGTTACATCGTCATGCTACATAGCGTTATACGTTATATCGTAATGCTACATAACGTTATACGATATAAGGTATTAGCATATAACGTTATACGTTATATCCTTATGCTACATAACGTTATACGTTAAATCGTAATGCTGCATAACGTTATACTTTATATCGTTATGCTACATAACGTTATACGTTATATCGTAATGCTACATAACGTTATACGTTATATCGTAATGCTACATAACGGTATAAGTTATGACGTAATACTACGTAACGTTGTACGTTAAAACGTATTACCATATAACGTCAAACGTTAAAACGTAATACTATATAACGTAATTCGTTAGAACATAATGCTACATAACGTTATACGTTATATCCTTATGCTAGATAACGTTATACGTTATATCGTAATGCTACATAACGTTATACTTTATATCGTAATGCTACATAACGTTATACGTTATATCGTACTGCTACATAACGTTATACGTTATATCGTCATGCCACATAACGTTATACGTTATATCGTAATGCCACATAACGTTATACGTTATATGGTAATGTCACATAACGTTATACGTTATATCGTCATGCTACATAACGTTATACGTTATATCGTTATGCTACATAACGTTATACGTTATATCGTTATGCTACATAACGTTATACGTTATATCGTAATGCTACATAACGTTATACGTTATAACGTAATGCCACATAACGTTATACGTTATAACGTAATGCCACATAACGTTATACGTTACATCGTAATGGTACATAACGTTATACGTTATATCGTAATGCCACATAACGTTATACGTTATATCGTTATGCTACATAACGTTATACGTTATATCGTAATGCTACATAACGTTATACGTTATATCGTGATGCTACATAACGTTATACGTTATATCGTAATGCGACATAACGTTATACGTTATATCGTAATGCCACATAACGTTATACGTTATATAGTAATGCTACATAACGTTATACGTTATATCGTAATGCTACATAACGTTATACGATATATCGTAATGCTGCATAACGTTATACGTTATATCGTAATGCTACGTAACGTTATACGTTATATCGTAATGCTACATAACGTTATACGTTATATCGTAATGCCACATAACATTATACGTTATATCGTAATGCTACATAACGATATACGTTATATCGTAATGCTACATAACGTTATTCGTTATAACGTAATACTATATAACGTTATTCGTTATATCGTAATACTACATAACGTTATACGTTATATCGTAATGCTACATAACGTTATACGTTATATCGTAATGCTACATAACGTTATACGTTATATCGTTATGCTACACAACGTTATACGTTATATCGTAATGCTACATAGCTTTATACGTTATAATGTAATACTACATAACCTTATACGATATAACGTAGTACTATATAACGATATACCTTATATCGTAATGCTACATAACGTTCAACGTTATATCGTATTGCTACATAACGTTATACGTTATAACGTATTACCGTATAACGTTATACGTTATATCGTAATGCTACATAACGTTATACGTTATATCGTAATGCTACATAACGTTATACGTTATATCGTAATGCGACATAACGTTATACGTTATATCGTAATGCCACATAACGTTATACGTTATATAGCAATGCTACATAACGTTATACGTTATATCGTAATGCTAGATAACGTTATACGATATATCGTAATGCTGCATAACGTTATACGTTATATCGTAATGCTACGTAACGTTATACGTCATATCGTAATGCTACATAACGTTATACGTTATATCGTAATGCTACATAACGTTATACGTTATATCGTAATACTATATAACGTTATACGTTATATCGTAATGCTACATAACGTTATACGTTATATCGTAATGCTACATAACGTTAAACGTAATATCGTCATGCTACATAACGTTATACGTTACATCGTTATGCCACATAACGTTATACGATACATCGTTATGCCACATAACGTTATACGTTACATCGTAATGCTTCATAACGTTATACGTTATATCGTAATGCCACATAACGCTATACGTTATATCGTAATGCTACATAACGTTAAACGTAATATCGTAATTCTACATAACGTTATACGTTATATCGTAATGCTACATAACGTTATACGTTATATCGTAATGCTACATAACGTTAAACGTAATATCGTAATGCTACATAACGTTATACGTTATATCGTTATGCTACATAACGTTATACGTTATATCGTAATGATACATAGCTTTATACCTTATAATGTAATACTACATAACGTTATACGATATAACGTAGTACTATATAACGATATACCTTATATCGTAATGCTACATAACGTTAAACGATATATCGTAATGCTACATAACGTTATACGTTATAACGTAATACTATATAAAGCTATACGTTATATCGTAATGCTACATAACGTTATACGTTATATCGTAATGCTACATAACGTTATACGTTATATCGTAATGCTACATAACGTTATACGTTATATAGTAATGCTACATAACGTTATACGTTATATCGTAATGCTACGGAACGTTATACGTTATAACGTAATGCTACATAACGTTATACGTTATATCGTAATGCTACATAACGTTATACGTTATATCGTAATGCTGCATAACGTTATACGTTATATCGTAATGCTGCATAACGTTATACGTTATATCGTAAGGCTACATAACGTTATACGTTATATCGTAATGCTACATAACGTCATACGTTATAATGTAATGCTACATAACGTTATACGTTATATCGTAATGCTGCATAACGTTATACGTTATATCGTTAGGCTACATAACGTTGTACGTTATATCGTAATGCTACATAACGTCATACGTTATAATGTAATGCTACATAACGTTATACGTTATATCGTAATGCTGCATAACGTTATACGTTATATCCTAATGCTACATAACGTTATACGTTATATCGTAATGCTTCATAACGTTATACGTTACATCGTAATGCTACATAACGTTATACGTTATATCGTTATGCTACATAACGTTATACGTTACATCGTTATGCCACATAACGTTATACGTTACATCGTTATGCCACATAACGTTATACGTTACATCGTAATGCTACATAACGTTATACATTATATCGTAATGCCACATAACGTTATACGTTATATCGTTATGCTACATAACGTTATACGTTATATCGTAATGCTACATAACGTTATACGTTATATCGTAATGCTACATAACGTTATACGTTATATCGTAATGCTACATAACGTTATTCGTTACATCGTCATGCTACATAGCGTTATACGTTATATCGTAATGCTACATAACGTTATACGATATAAGGTATTAGCATATAACGTTATACATTATATCCTTATGCTACATAACGTTATACGTTAAATCGTAATGCTGCATAACGTTATACTTTATATCGTTATGCTACATAACGTTATACGTTATATCGTAATGCTACATAACGTTATACGTTATATCGTAATGCTACATAACGGTATAAGTTATGACGTAATACTACGTAACGTTGTACGTTAAAACGTATTACCATATAACGTCAAACGTTAAAACGTAATACTATATAACGTAATTCGTTAGAACATAATGCTACATAACGTTATACGTTATATCCTTATGCTAGATAACGTTATACGTTATATCGTAATGCTACATAACGTTATACTTTATATCGTAATGCTACATAACGTTATACGTTATATCGTACTGCTACATAACGTTATACGTTATATCGTCATGCCACATAACGTTATACGTTATATCGTAATGCCACATAACGTTATACGTTATATGGTAATGTCACATAACGTTATACGTTATATCGTCATGCTACATAACGTTATACGTTATATCGTTATGCTACATAACGTTATACGTTATATCGTTATGCTACATAACGTTATACGTTATATCGTAATGCTACATAACGTTATACGTTATAACGTAATGCCACATAACGTTATACGTTATAACGTAATGCCACATAACGTTATACGTTACATCGTAATGGTACATAACGTTATACGTTATATCGTAATGCCACATAACGTTATACGTTATATCGTTATGCTACATAACGTTATACGTTATATCGTAATGCTACATAACGTTATACGTTATATCGTACTGCTACATAACGTTATACGTTATATCGTCATGCCACATAACGTTATACGTTATATCGTAATGCCACATAACGTTATACGTTATATGGTAATGTCACATAACGTTATACGTTATATCGTCATGCTACATAACGTTATACGTTATATCGTTATGCTACATAACGTTATACGTTATATCGTAATGCTACGTAACGTTATACGTTATATCGTAATGCTACATAACGTTATACGTTATATCGTAATGCCACATAACATTATACGTTATATCGTAATGCTACATAACGATATACGTTATATCGTAATGCTACATAACGTTATTCGTTATAACGTAATACTATATAACGTTATTCGTTATATCGTTATGCTACACAACGTTATACGTTATATCGTAATGCTACATAGCTTTATACGTTATAATGTAATACTACATAACCTTATACGATATAACGTAGTACTATATAACGATATACCTTATATCGTAATGCTACATAACGTTCAACGTTATATCGTATTGCTACATAACGTTATACGTTATAACGTATTACCGTATAACGTTATACGTTATATCGTAATGCTACATAACGTTATACGTTATATCGTAATGCTACATAACGTTCTACGTTATATCGTAATGCTACATAACGTTATACGTTATATAGTAATGCTACATAACGTTATACGTTATATCGTAATGCTACGGAACGTTATACGTTATAACGTAATGCTACATAACGTTATACGTTATATCGTAATGCTACATAACGTTATACGTTATATCGTAATGCTGCATAACGTTATACGTTATATCGTAATGCTGCATAACGTTATACGTTATATCGTAAGGCTACATAACGTTATACGTTATATCGTAATGCTACATAACGTCATACGTTATAATGTAATGCTACATAACGTTATACGTTATATCGTAATGCTGCATAACGTTATACGTTATATCCTAATGCTACATAACGTTATACGTTATATCGTAATGCTACATAACGTTATACGTTATATCGTAATGCTACATAACGTTATACGTTATATCGTAATGCTACATAACGTTATACGTTATATCGTAATGCTACATAACGTTATACGTTATATCGTAATGCTACATAACGTTATACGTTATATCGTTATGCTACATAACGTTATACGTTATATCGTAATGATACATAGCTTTATACGTTATAATGTAATACTACATAACGTTATACGATATAACGTAGTACTATATAACGATATACCTTATATCGTAATGCTACATAACGTTATACGTTATATCGTAATGCTACATAACGTTATACGTTATATTGTAATGCTACATAACGTTATACGTTATATCGTTATGCTACATAACGTTATACGTTATATCGTAATGATACATAGCTTTATACGTTATAATGTAATACTACATAACGTTATACGATATAGCGTAGTACTATATAACGATATACCTTATATCGTAATGCTACATAACGTTATACGTTATATTGTAATGCTACATAACGTTATACGTTATATCGTAATGCCACATAACGTAATACGTTATATCGTAATGCTACATAACGATATACGTTATATCGTAATGCTACATAACGTTATTCGTTATAACGTAATACTATATAACGTTATACGTTATATCGTAATGCTACATAACGTTATACGTTATATCGTTATGCTACATAACGTTATACGTTATATCGTAATGCTACATAGCTTTATACGTTATAATGTAATACTACATAACGTTATACGATATAACGTAGTACTATATAACGATATACCTTATATCGTAATGCTACATAACGTTAAACGTTATATCGTATTGCTACATAACGTTATACGTTATAACGTATTACCGTATAACGTTATACGTTATATCGTAATGCTACATAACGTTATACGTTATATCGTAATGCTACATAACGTTATACGTTATATCGTAATGCTACATAACGTTATACGTTATATCGTTATGCTACATAACGTTATACGTTATATCGTAATGCTACATAGCTTTATACGTTATAATGTAATACTACATAACGTTATACGATATAACGTAGTACTATATAACGATATACCTTATATCGTAATGCGACATAACGTTATACGTTATATCGTAATGCCACATAACGTTATACGTTATATAGTAATGCTACATAACGTTATACGTTATATCGTAATGCTACATAACGTTATACGTTATATCGTAATGCTGTATAACGTTATACGTTATATCGTAATGCTACATAGCTTTATACGTTATAATGTAATACTACATAACGTTATTCGTTATAACGTAATACTATATAACGTTATACGTTATATCGTAATGCTACATAACGTTATACGTTATATCGTTATGCTACATAACGTTATTCGTTATATCGTAATGCTACATAACGTTATACGTTATATCGTAATGCTACATAACGTTATACGTTATATCGTTATGCTACATAACGTTATTCGTTATAACGTAATACTATATAACGTTATACGTTATATCGTAATGCTACATAACGTTATACGTTATATCGTAATGCTACATAACGTTATACGTTATATCGTTATGCTACATAACTTTATACTTTATATCGTAATGCTACATAGCTTTATACGTTATAATGTAATACTACATAACGTTATACGGTATAACGTAGTACTATATATCGATATACCTTATATCGTAATGGTACATAACGTTAAACGTTATATCGTAATGCTACATAACGTTATACGTTATATCGTAATGATACATAGCTTTATACGTTATAATGTAATACTACATATCGTTATTCGATATAACGTAGTACTATATAACGATATACCTTATATCGTAATGCTACATAACGTTACACGTTATATTGTAATGCTACATAACGTTATACGTTATATCGTAATGCCACATAATGTTATACGTTATATCGTAATGCTACATAACGATATACGTTATATCGTAATCCTACATAACGTTATACGTTATATCGATATGCTACATAACGTTATACGTTATATCGTAATGCTACATAACGTTATACGTTATGTAGTAATGCTACATAACGTTATACGTTATATCGTTATGCTACATAACGTTATACGTTATATCGTAATGATACATAGCTTTATACGTTATAATGTAATACTACATAACGTTATACGATATAACGAAGTACTATATAACGATATACCTTATATTGTAATGCTACATAACGTTATACGTTATATTGTAATGCTACATAACGTTATACGTTATATCGTAATGCCACATAACGTAATACGTTATATCGTTATGCTATATAACGATATACGTTATATCGTAATGCTACATAACGTTATTCGTTATAACGTAATACTATATAACGTTATACGTTATATCGTAATGCTACATAACGTTATACGTTATATCGTAATGCTACATAACGTTATACGTTATATCGTAATGCTACATAACGTTATACGTTATATCGTAATGCTACATAACGTTATACATTATATCGTTATGCTACACAACGTTATACGTTATATCGTAATGATACATAGCTTTATACGTTATAATGTAATACTACATAACGTTATACGATATAACGAAGTACTATATAACGATATACCTTATATTGTAATGCTACATAACGTTATACGTTATATTGTAATGCTACATAACGTTATACGTTATATCGTAATTCTACATAACGTTATACGTTATATCGTTATGCTACATAACGTTATTCGTTATAACGTAATACTATATAACGTTATACGTTATATCGTAATGCTACATAACGTTATACGTTATATCGTAATGCTACATAACGTTATACGTTATATCGTAATGCCACATAACGTAATACGTTATATCGTTATGCTACATAAGGATATACGTTATATCGTAATGCTACATAACGTTATTCGTTATAACGTAATACTATATAACGTTATACGTTATATCGTTATGCTACGTAACGTTATACCTTATATCGTATTGATACATAGCTTTATACGTTATAATGTAATACTACATAACGTTATACGATATAACGTAGTACTATATAACGATATACCTTATATCGTAATGCTACATAACGTTATACGTTATATTGTAATGCTACATAACGTTATACGTTATATCGTAATGCCACATAACGTAATACGTTATATCGTAATGCTACATAACGTTATACGTTATATCGTAATGCTGCATAGCGTTATACGTTATATCGTAATGCTGCATAACGTTATACGTTATATCGTAATGCTACATAACGTTATACGTTATATCGTAATGCTACATAACGTTATACGTTATATCGTAATGCCACATAACGTAGTACGTTATATCGTTATGCTACATAAGGATATACGTTATATCGTAATGCTACATAGCTTTATACGTTATAATGTAATACTACATAACGTTATACGATATAACGTAGTACTATATAACGATATACCTTATATCGTAATGCTACATAACGTTAAACGTTATATCGTATTGCTACATAACGTTATACGTTATAACGTATTACCGTATAACGTTATACGTTATATCGTAATGCTACATAACGTTATACGTTATATCGTAATGCTACATAACGTTATACGTTATATCGTAATGCTACATAACGTTATACGTTATATCGTTATGCTACATAACGTTATACGTTATATCGTAATGCTACATAGCTTTATACGTTATAATGTAATACTACATAACGTTATACGATATAACGTAGTACTATATAACGATATACCATATATCGTAATGCTACATAACGTTAAACGTTATATCGTATTGCTACATAACGTTATACGTTATAACGTATTACCGTATAACGTTATACGTTATATCGTAATGCTACATAACGTTATACGTTATATCGTAATGCTACATAACGTTATACGTTATATCGTAATGCTACATAACGTTATACGTTATATCGTTATGCTACATAACGTTATACGTTATATCGTAATGCTACATAGCTTTATACGTTATAATGTAATACTACATAACGTTATACGATATAACGTAGTACTATATAACGATATACCTTATATCGTAATGCGACATAACGTTATACGTTATATCGTAATGCCACATAACGTTATACGTTATATAGTAATGCTACATAACGTTATACGTTATATCGTAATGCTACATAACGTTATACGTTATATCGTAATGCTACATAACGTTATACGTTATATCGTAATGCCACATAACGTAATACGTTATATCGTTATGCTACATAAGGATATACGTTATATCGTAATGCTACATAACGTTATTCGTTATAACGTAATACTATATAACGTTATACGTTATATCGTTATGCTACATAACGTTATACGTTATATCGTATTGATACATAGCTTTATACGTTATAATGTAATACTACATAACGTTATACGATATAACGTAGTACTATATAACGATATACCTTATATCGTAATGCTACATAACGTTATACGTTATATTGTAATGCTACATAACGTTATACGTTATATCGTAATGCCACATAACGTAATACGTTATATCGTAATGCTACATAACGTTATACGTTATATCGTAATGCTGCATAGCGTTATACGTTATATCGTAATGCTGCATAACGTTATACGTTATATCGTAATGCTACATAACGTTATACGTTATATCGTAATGCTACATAACGTTATACGTTATATCGTAATGCCACATAACGTAGTACGTTATATCGTTATGCTACATAAGGATATACGTTATATCGTAATGCTACATAACGTTATTCGTTATAACGTAATACTATATAACGTTATACGTTATATCGTAATGCTACATAACGTTATACGTTATATCGTAATGCTACATAACGTTATACGTTATATCGTAATGCTACATAACGTTATACGTTATATTGTAATGCTACATAACGTTATACGTTATATCGTAATGCCACATAACGTTATACGTTATATCGTAATGCTACATAACGATATACGTTATATCGTAATCCTACATAACGTTATTCGTTATAACGTAATACTATATAACGTTATACGTTATATCGTAATGCTACATAACGTTATACGTTATATCGTAATGCTACATAACGTTATACGTTATATCGTAATGCTACATAACGTTATACGTTATATCGTAATGCTACATAACGTTATACGTTATATCGTAATGCTACATAACGTTATACGTTATATCGTTATGCTACATAACGTTATTCGTTATAACGTAATACTATATAACGTTATACGTTATATCGTAATGCTACATAACGTTATACGTTATATCGTAATGCTACATAACGTTATACGTTATATCGTTATGCTACATAACGTTATACGTTATATCGTAATGATACATAGCTTTATACGTTATAATGTAATACTACATAACGTTATACGATATAACGAAGTACTATATAACGATATACCTTATATTGTAATGCTACATAACGTTATACGTTATATTGTAATGCTACATAACGTTATACGTTATATCGTAAGGCCACATAACGTAATACGTTATATCGTTATGCTATATAACGATATACGTTATATCGTAATGCTACATAACGTTATTCGTTATAACGTAATACTATATAACGTTATACGTTATATCGTAATGCTACATAACGTTATACGTTATATCGTTATGCTACATAACGTTATACGTTATATCGTAATGCTACATAGCTTTATACGTTATAATGTAATACTACATAACGTTATACGATATAACGTAGTACTATATAACGATATACCTTATATCGTAATGCTACATAACGTTAAACGTTATATCGTATTGCTACATAACGTTATACGTTATAACGTATTACCGTATAACGTTATACGTTATATCGTAATGCTACATAACGTTATACGTTATATCGTAATGCTACATAACGTTATACGTTATATCGTAATGCTACATAACGTTATACATTATATCGTTATGCTACACAACGTTATACGTTATATCGTAATGATACATAGCTTTATACGTTATAATGTAATACTACATAACGTTATACGATATAACGAAGTACTATATAACGATATACCTTATATTGTAATGCTACATAACGTTATACGTTATATTGTAATGCTACATAACGTTATACGTTATATCGTAATTCTACATAACGTTATACGTTATATCGTTATGCTACATAACGTTATTCGTTATAACGTAATACTATATAACGTTATACGTTATATCGTAATGCTACATAACGTTATACGTTATATCGTAATGCTACATAACGTTATACGTTATATCGTAATGCCACATAACGTAATACGTTATATCGTTATGCTACATAAGGATATACGTTATATCGTAATGCTACATAACGTTATTCGTTATAACGTAATACTATATAACGTTATACGTTATATCGTTATGCTACATAACGTTATACGTTATATCGTAATGATACATAGCTTTATACGTTATAATGTAATACTACATAACGTTATACGATATAACGTAGTACTATATAACGATATACCTTATATCGTAATGCTACATAACGTTATACGTTATATCGTAATGCTACATAACGTTATACGTTATATCGTTGTGCTACATAACGTTATACGTTATATCGTAATGATACATAGCTTTATACGTTATAATGTAATACTACATAACGTTATACGATATAACGTAGTACTATATAACGATATACCTTATATCGTAATGCTGCATAACGTTATACGTTATATCGTAATGCTACATAACGTTATACGTTATATCGTAATGCTACATAACGTTATACGTTATATCGTAATGCCACATAACGTAATACGTTATATCGTTATGCTACATAAGGATATAAGTTATATCGTAATGCTACATAACGTTATTCGTTATAACGTAATACTATATAACGTTATACGTTATATCGTAATGCTACATAACGTTATACGTTATATCGTAATGCTACATAACGTTATACGTTATATCGTAATGCTACATAACGTTATACGTTATATCGTAATGCTACATAACGTTATACGTTATTTCGTAATGCTACATAACGTTATACGTTATATCGTAATGCTACATAACGTTATACGTTATATCGTAATGCTACATAACGTTATACGTTATATCGTTATGCTACATAACGTTATTCGTTATAACGTAATACTATATAACGTTATACGTTATATCGTAATGCTACATAACGTTATACGTTATATCGTAATGCTACATAACGTTATACGTTATATCGTTGTGCTACATAACGTTATACGTTATATCGTAATGATACATAGCTTTATACGTTATAATGTAATACTACATAACGTTATACGATATAACGTAGTACTATATAACGATATACCTTATATCGTAATGCTACATAACGTTATACGTTATATCGTAATGCTACATAACGTTATACGTTATATCGTAATGCTACATAACGTTATACGTTATATCGTAATGCTACATAACGTTATACGTTATATCGTAATGCTACATAACGTTATACGTTATATCGTAATGCTACATAACGTTATACGTTATATCGTAATGCTACATAACGTTATACGTTATTTCGTAATGCTACATAACGTTATACGTTATATCGTAATGCTACATAACGTTATACGTTATATCGTAATGCTACATAACGTTATACGTTATATCGTTATGCTACATAACGTTATTCGTTATATCGTAATGCTACATAACGTTATACGTTATATCGTTGTGCTACATAACGTTATACGTTATATCGTAATGATACATAGCTTTATACGTTATAATGTAATACTACATAACGTTATACGATATAACGTAGTACTATATAACGATATACCTTATATCGTAATGCTACATAACGTTATACGTTATATCGTAATGCTACATAACGTTATACGTTATATCGTAATGCTACATAACGTTATACGTTATATCGTTATGCTACATAACGTTATACGTTATATCGTAATGATACATAGCTTTATACGTTATAATGTAATACTACATAACGTTATACGATATAACGTAGTACTATATAACGATACACCTTATATCGTAATGCTACATAACGTTAAACGTTATATCGTATTGCTACATAACGTTATACGTTATATCGGAATGCTGCATAACGTTATACGTTATATCGTTATGCTACATAACGTTATACGTTATATCGTAATGCCACATAACGTTGTACGTTATATCGTAATGCTACATAACGTTATACGTTATATCGTAATGCTACATAACGTTATACGTTATATCGTAATGCTACATAACGTTATACGTTATATCGTTATGCTACATAACGTTATACGTTATATCGTAATGCTACATTGCTTTATACGTTATAATGTAATACTACATAACGTTATACGATATAACGTAGTACTATATAACGATATACCTTATATCGTAATGCGACATAACGTTATACGTTATATCGTAATGCCACATAACGTTATACGTTATATAGTAATGCTACATAACGTTATACGTTATATCGTAATGCTACATAACGTTATACGTTATATCGTAATGCTGCATAACGTTATACGTTATATCGTAATGCTACGTAACGTTATACGTTATATCGTAATGCTACATAACGTTATTCGTTATATCGTAATGCTACATAACGTTATACGTTATATCGTAATGCTACATAACGTTATACGTTATATCGTTATGCTACATAACGTTATTCGTTATAACGTAATACTATATAACGTTATTCGTTATATCGTAATGCTACATAACGATATACGTTATATCGTAATGCTACATAACGTTATACGTTATATCGTTATGCTACATAACTTTATACGTTATATCGTAATGCTACATAGCTTTATACGTTATAATGTAATACTGCATAACGCTATACGGTATAACGTAGTACTATATATCGATATACCTTATATCGTAATGTTACATAACGTTAAACGTTATATCGTAATGCTACATAACGTTATACGTTATATCGTAATGCTACATAACGTTATACGTTATATCGTTATGCTACATAACGTTATACGTTATATCGTAATGATACATAGCTTTATACGTTATTATGTAATACTACATAACGTTATACGATATAACGTAGTACTATATAACGATATACCTTATATCGTAATGCTACATAACGTTAAACGTTATATCGTATTGCTACATAACGTTATACGTTATAACGTATTACCGTATAACGTTATACGTTATATCGTAATGCTACATAACGTTATACGTTATATCGTAATGCGACATAACGTTATACGTTATATCGTAATGCCACATAACGTTATACGTTATATCATAATGCTACATAACGTTATACGTTATATCATAATGCTACAAAACGTTATACGTTATATCGTAATGCCACATAACGTTATACGTTATATCGTAATGCCACATAACGTTATACGTTATATCATAATGCTGCATAACGTTATACGTTATATCGTAATGCTACGTAACGTTATACGTTATATCGTGATGCTACATAACGGTATACGTTATATCGTTATGCTACGTAACGTTATACGTTATATCGTAATGCTACCTAACGTTATACGTTATATCATAATGCTACATAACGTTATACGTTATATCATAATGCTACAAAACGTTATACGTTATATCGTAATGCCACATAACGTTATACGTTATATCGTAATGCCACATAACGTTATACGTTATATCGTACTGCTACATAACGTTATACGTTATATCGTAATGCTACATAACGTTATACGTTATATCGTAATGCTACATAACGTTATACGTTATATCGTAATGCTACATGACCTTATACGTTATATGGTAATGCTACATAACGTTAGACGTTATATTGTAATGCTACATAACGTTAGACGTTATATTGTAATGCTACATAACGTTATACCTTATATCGTAATGCTACATAACGTTATACGTTACATCGTAATGCTACATGACGTTATATGATATATCGTAATACTACATAACGTTATACGTTATATCGTAATGCTGCATAACGTTATACGGTATATCGTAATGCTACATAACGTTATACGTTACATCGTAATGCTACATGACGTTATACGATATATCGTAATGCTACATAACGTTATACGTTATATCGTAATGCTACGAAACGTTATACGTTATATCGTAATGCTACATAACGTTATACGTTATATCGTAATGCTACATAACGTTATACGTTATAGCGTAATGTTACATAACGTTATACGTTATAACGCATTACCATATAACGTTATACGTTATATCGTAATGCAACATAACGTTATACGTTATATCGTAATGCTACATAACGTTATACATTATAACGTATTGCCATATAACGTTATACGTTATATCGTAAAACTACATAACGTTATACGTTATATCGTTATGCTACATAACGTTATACGTTATATCGTAATGCTACATAACGTTATACGTTATATCGTAATGCTACACAACGTTATAAGTTATAACGTACTACCATATAACGATATACGTTATATCGTAACGCTACATAACGTTATACGTTATATCGTAATGCTACATAATGTTATACGTTATATCGAAATGCTACATAATGTTATACGTTATATCGTAATGCTACATAACGTTATTCGTTATACCGTAATGCCACATAACGTTATACGTTATATCGTAATGCTACATAACGTTATTCGTTATATCGTAATGCTACATAACGTTATACGTTATATCGTAATGCTACATAATGTTATACGTTATATCGAAATGCTACATAACATTATACGTTATATCGTAATGCTACATAACGTTATACGTTATATCGTAATGCTACATAATGTTATACGATATAACGTATTAGCATATAACGTTATACGTTATATCGTAATGCCACATAACGTTATACGTTATATCGTAATGCTACATAACGTTAGACGTTATATCGTAATGCTACATAACGTTATACGTTATATCGTAATGCTACATATCGTTATACGTTATATCGTAATGCTACATAACGTTATACGTTATATCGTAATGCTACATAACGTTATACGTTATATCGTAATGCTACACAACGTTATAAGTTATAACGTACTACCATATAACGTTATACGTTATATCGTAACGCTACATAACGTTATACGTTATATCGTAATGCTACATAATGTTATACGTTATATCGAAATGCTACATAACATTATACGTTATATCGTAATGCTACATAACGTTATACGTTATATCGTAATGCTACATAACGTTATACGTTATATCGTAATGCTACATAACGTTATACGTTATATCGTAATGCTACATAACGTTATACGTTATATCGTAATGCTACATAACGTTATTCGTTATATCGTAATGCTACATGACCTTATACGTTATATGGTAATGCTACATAACGTTAGACGTTATATTGTAATGCTACATAACGTTATACGTTATATCGTAATGCTACATAACATTATACGTTATATCGTAATGCTACATAACGTTATACGTTATATCGTAATGCTACATAACGTTATACGTTATAACGTATTACCATATAACGTTATACGTTATATCGTAATGCTACATAACGTTATACGTTATATCGTAATGCTACATAACGTTATACGTTATATCGTAATGCTGCATAACGTTATACGTTATATCGTAATGCTGCATAACGTTATACGTTATATCGTAATGCTACGTAACGTTATACGTTATATCGTAATGCTACATAACGTTATTCGTTATATCGTAATGCTACATAACGTTATACGTTATATCGTAATGCTACATAACGTTATACGTTATATCGTTATGCTACATAACGTTATTCGTTATAACGTAATACTATATAACGTTATACGTTATATCGTAATGCTACATAACGTTATACGTTATATCGTAATGCTACATAACGTTATACGTTATATCGTTATGCTACATAACTTTATACGTTATATCGTAATGCTACATAGCTTTATACGTTATAATGTAATACTACATAACGCTATACGGTATAACGTAGTACTATATATCGATATACCTTATATCGTAATAGTACATAACGTTAAACGTTATATCGTAATGCTACATAACGTTATACGTTATATCGTAATGCTACATAACGTTATACGTTATATCGTAATGCTACACAACGTTATAAGTTATAACGTATTACCATATAACGTTATACGTTATATCGGAACGCTACATAACGTTATACGTTATATCGTAATGCTACATAATGTTATACGTTATATCGAAATGCTACATAACATTATACGTTATATCGTAATGCTACATAACGTTATACGTTATATCGTAATGCTACATAACGTTATACGTTATATCGTAATGCTACATAACGTTATACGTTATATCGTAATGCTACATAACGTTATACGTTATATCGTAATGCTACATAACGTTATTCGTTATATCGTAATGCTACATGACCTTATACGTTATATGGTAATGCTACATAACGTTAGACGTTATATTGTAATGCTACATAACGTTATACGTTATATCGTAATGCTACATAACATTATACGTTATATCGTAATGCTACATAACGTTATACGTTATATCGTGATGCTACATAACGTTATACGTTATATCGTAATGCTACATAACGTTATACGTTATAACGTATTACCATATAACGTTATACGTTATATCGTAATGCTACATAACGTTATACGTTATATCGTAATGCTACATAACGTTATACGTTATATCGTAATGCTGCATAACGTTATACGTTATATCGTAATGCTGCATAACGTTATACGTTATATCGTAATGCTACGTAACGTTATACGTTATATCGTAATGCTACATAACGTTATTCGTTATATCGTAATGCTACATAACGTTATACGTTATATCGTAATGCTACATAACGTTATACGTTATATCGTTATGCTACATAACGTTATTCGTTATAACGTATTACTATATAACGTTATACGTTATATCGTAATGCTACATAACGTTATACGTTATATCGTAATGCTACATAACGTTATACGTTATATCGTTATGCTACATAACTTTATACGTTATATCGTAATGCTACATAGCTTTATACGTTATAATGTAATACTACATAACGCTATACGGTATAACGTAGTACTATATATCGATATACCTTATATCGTAATGGTACATAACGTTAAACGTTATATCGTAATGCTACATAACGTTATACGTTATATCGTAATGCTACATAACGTTATACGTTATATCGTTATGCTACATAACGTTATACGTTATATCGTAATGATACATAGCTTTATACGTTATAATGTAATACTACATAACGTTATACGATATAACGTAGTACTATATAACGATATACCTTATATCGTAATGCTACATAACGTTATACGTTATATTGTAATGCTACATAACGTTATACGTTATATCGTAATGCCACATAACGTTATACGTTATATCGTAATGCTACATAACGATATACGTTATATCGTAATCCTACATAACGTTATTCGTTATAACGTAATACTATATAACGTTATACGTTATATCGTAATGCTACATAACGTTATACGTTATATCGTAATGCTACATAACGTTATACGTTATATCGTTATGCTACATAACGTTATACGTTATATCGTAATGCTACATAGCTTTATACGTTATAATGTAATACTTCATAACGTTATACGATATAACGTAGTACTATATAACGATATACCTTATATCGTAATGCTACATAACGTTAAACGTTATATCGTATTGCTACATAACGTTATACGTTATAACGTATTACCGTATAACGTTATACGTTATATCGTAATGCTACATAACGTTATACGTTATATCGTAATGCGACATAACGTTATACGTTATATCGTAATGCTACATAACGCCATCCGTTAAAACGTAATACTACATAACGTTATACGTTATATCGTAATGCTACATAACGCCATACGTTATAACGTAATACTACATAACGTTATACGTTATATCGTAATGCTACATAATGTTATACGATATAACGTATTAGCATATAACGTTATACGTTATATCGTAATGCCACATAACGTTATACGTTATATCGTGATGCTACATAACGTTATACGTTATATCGTTATGCTACGTAACGTTATACGTTATATCGTAATGCTACCTAACGTTATACGTTATATCATAATGCTACATAACGTTATACGTTATATCATAATGCTACAAAACGTTATACGTTATATCGTAATGCCACATAACGTTATACGTTATATCGTAATGCCACATAACGTTATACGTTATATCGTACTGCTACATAACGTTATACGTTATATCGTAATGCTACATAACGTTATACGTTATATCGTAATGCTACATAACGTTATACGTTATATCGTAATGCTACATAACGTTATACGTTATATCGTAATGCTACATAACGTTATTCGTTATATCGTAATGCTACATGACCTTATACGTTATATCATAATGCTACATAACGTTATACGTTATATCATAATGCTACAAAACGTTATACGTTATATCGTAATGCCACATAACGTTATACGTTATATCGTAATGCCACATAACGTTATACGTTATATCGTACTGCTACATAACGTTATACGTTATATCGTAATGCTACATAACGTTATACGTTATATCGTAATGCTACATAACGTTATACGTTATATCGTAATGCTACATAACGTTATACGTTATATCGTAATGCTACATAACGTTATTCGTTATATCGTAATGCTACATGACCTTATACGTTATATGGTAATGCTACATAACGTTAGACGTTATATTGTAATGCTACATAACGTTATACGTTATATCGTAATGCTACATAACATTATACGTTATATCGTAATGCTACATAACGTTATACGTTATATCGTGATGCTACATAACGTTATACGTTATATCGTAATGCTACATAACGTTATACGTTATAACGTATTACCATATAACGTTATACGTTATATCGTAATGCTACATAACGTTATACGTTATATCGTAATGCTACATAACGTTATACGTTATATCGTAATGCTGCATAACGTTATACGTTATATCGTAATGCTGCATAACGTTATACGTTATATCGTAATGCTACGTAACGTTATACGTTATATCGTAATGCTACATAACGTTATTCGTTATATCGTAATGCTACATAACGTTATACGTTATATCCTAATGCTACATAACGTTATACGTTATATCGTTATGCTACATAACGTTATTCGTTATAACGTATTACTATATAACGTTATACGTTATATCGTAATGCTACATAACGTTATACGTTATATCGTAATGCTACATAACGTTATACGTTATATCGTTATGCTACATAACTTTATACGTTATATCGTAATGCTACATAGCTTTATACGTTATAATGTAATACTACATAACGCTATACGGTATAACGTAGTACTATATATCGATATACCTTATATCGTAATGGTACATAACGTTAAACGTTATATCGTAATGCTACATAACGTTATACGTTATATCGTAATGCTACATAACGTTATACGTTATATCGTTATGCTACATAACGTTATACGTTATATCGTAATGATACATAGCTTTATACGTTATAATGTAATACTACATAACGTTATACGATATAACGTAGTACTATATAACGATATACCTTATATCGTAATGCTACATAACGTTATACGTTATATTGTAATGCTACATAACGTTATACGTTATATCGTAATGCCACATAACGTTATACGTTATATCGTAATGCTACATAACGATATACGTTATATCGTAATCCTACATAACGTTATTCGTTATAACGTAATACTATATAACGTTATACGTTATATCGTAATGCTACATAACGTTATACGTTATATCGTAATGCTACATAACGTTATACGTTATATCGTTATGCTACATAACGTTATACGTTATATCGTAATGCTACATAGCTTTATACGTTATAATGTAATACTTCATAACGTTATACGATATAACGTAGTTCTATATAACGATATACCTTATATCGTAATGCTACATAACGTTAAACGTTATATCGTATTGCTACATAACGTTATACGTTATAACGTATTACCGTATAACGTTATACGTTATATCGTAATGCTACATAACGTTATACGTTATATCGTAATGCGACATAACGTTATACGTTATATCGTAATGCTACATAACGCCATCCGTTAAAACGTAATACTACATAACGTTATACGTTATATCGTAATGCTACATAACGCCATACGTTATAACGTAATACTACATAACGTTATACGTTATATCGTAATGCTACATAATGTTATACGATATAACGTATTAGCATATAACGTTATACGTTATATCGTAATGCCACATAACGTTATACGTTATATCGTGATGCTACATAACGTTATACGTTATATCGTTATGCTACGTAACGTTATACGTTATATCGTAATGCTACCTAACGTTATACGTTATATCATAATGCTACATAACGTTATACGTTATATCATAATGCTACAAAACGTTATACGTTATATCGTAATGCCACATAACGTTATACGTTATATCGTAATGCCACATAACGTTATACGTTATATCGTACTGCTACATAACGTTATACGTTATATCGTAATGCTACATAACGTTATACGTTATATCGTAATGCTACATAACGTTATACGTTATATCGTAATGCTACATGACCTTATACGTTATATGGTAATGCTACATAACGTTAGACGTTATATTGTAATGCTACATAACGTTAGACGTTATATTGTAATGCTACATAACGTTATACGTTATATCGTAATGCTACATAACATTATACATTATATCGTAATGCTACATAACGTTATACGGTATATCGTAATGCTACATAACGTTATACGTTATATCGTAATGCTACATAACGTTATACGTTATATCGTAATGCTGCATAACGTTATACGTTATATCGTAATGCTACATAACGTTATACCTTATATCGTAATGCTACATAACGTTATACGTTTAATCGTAATGCTACATAACGTTATACGTTATAGCGTAATGTTACATAACGTTATACGTTATATCGTAATGCTACATAACGTTATACGTTATATCGTAATGCTACATAACGTTATACGTTATATCGTAATGCTGCATAACGTTATACGTTATATCGTAATGCTACATAACGTTATACGGTATATCGTAATGCTACATAGCGTTATACGTTATATCGTAATGCTACATGACGTTATATGATATATCGTAATGCTACATAACGTTATACGTTATATCGTAATGCTGCATAACGTTATACGGTATATCGTAATGCTACATAACGTTATACGTTACATCGTAATGCTACATGACGTTATACGATATATCGTAATGCTACATAACGTTATACGTTATATCGTAATGCTACGAAACGTTATACGTTATATCGTAATGCTACATAACGTTATACGTTATATCGTAATGCTACATAACGTTATACGTTATAGCGTAATGTTACATAACGTTATACGTTATAACGCATTACCATATAACGTTATACGTTATATCGTAATGCAACATAACGTTATACGTTATATCGTAATGCTACATAACGTTACACATTATAACGTATTGCCATATAACGTTATACGTTATATCGTAAAACTACTTAACGTTATACGTTATATCATAATGCTACATAACGTTATACGTTATATCATAATGCTACAAAACGTTATACGTTATATCGTAATGCCACATAACGTTATACGTTATATCGTAATGCCACATAACGTTATACGTTATATCGTACTGCTACATAACGTTATACGTTATATCGTAATGCTACATAACGTTATACGTTATATCGTAATGCTACATAACGTTATACGTTATATCGTAATGCTACATGACCTTATACGTTATATGGTAATGCTACATAACGTTAGACGTTATATTGTAATGCTACATAACGTTAGACGTTATATTGTAATGCTACATAACGTTATACGTTATATCGTAATGCTACATAACATTATACGTTATATCGTAATGCTACATAACGTTATACGGTATATCGTAATGCTACATAACGTTATACGTTATATCGTAATGCTACATAACGTTATACGTTATATCGTAATGCTACATAACGTTATACGTTATAACGTATTACCGTATAACGTTATACGTTATATCGTAATGCTACATAACGTTACACGTTATATCGTAATGCGACAAAACGTTATACGTTATATCGTAATGCTACATAACGCCATCCGTTAAAACGTAATACTACATAACGTTATACGTTATATCGTAATGCTACATAACGCCATACGTTATAACGTAATACTACATAACGTTATACGTTATATCGTAATGCTACATAATGTTATACGATATAACGTATTAGCATATAACGTTATACGTTATATCGTAATGCCACATAACGTTATACGTTATATCGTGATGCTACATAACGTTATACGTTATATCGTTATGCTACGTAACGTTATACGTTATATCGTAATGCTACCTAACGTTATACGTTATATCATAATGCTACATAACGTTATACGTTATATCGTAATGCTACATAACGTTATACGTTATATCGTAATGCTACATGACCTTATACGTTATATGGTAATGCTACATAACGTTAGACGTTATATTGTAATGCTACATAACGTTAGACGTTATATTGTAATGCTACATAACGTTATACGTTATATCGTAATACTACATAACATTATACGTTATATCGTAATGCTACATAACGTTATACGGTATATCGTAATGCTACATAACGTTATACGTTATATCGTAATGCTACATAACGTTATACGTTATATCGTAATGCTGCATAACGTTATACGTTATATCGTAATGCTACATAACGTTATACCTTATATCGTAATGCTACATAACGTTATACGTTTAATCGTAATGCTACATAACGTTATACGTTATAGCGTAATGTTACATAACGTTATACGTTATATCGTAATGCTACATAACGATATACGTTATATCGTAAAGCTACATAACGTTATACGTTATATCGTAATGCTACATAACGTTATACGTTATAACGTATTACCATATAACGTTATACGTTATATCGTAATGCTACATAACGCCATACGTTAAAACGTAATACTATATAACGTTATACGTTATATCGTAATGCTACATAACGCCATACGTTATAACGTAATACTACATATCGTTATACGTTATATCGTAATGCTACATAATGTTATACGATATAACGTATTAGCATATAACGTTATACGTTATATCGTAATGCCACATAACGTTATACGTTATATCGTAATGCTACATAACGTTATTCGTTATATCGTAATGCCACATAACGTTATACGTTATATCGTAATGCTACATAACGTTATTCGTTATATCGTAATGCTACATAACGTTATACGTTATATCGTAATTCTACATAACGTTATACGTTATAACGTAATGCTACACAACGTTATTCGTTATATCGTAATGCTACATGAACTTATACGTTATATGGTAATGCTACATAACGTTAGACGTTATATCGTAATGATACATAACGTTATACGTTATATCGTAATGCTACATAACGTTATACGTTATATCGTAATGCTACATAACGTTATACGTTATATCGTAATGCTACATAACGTTATACGTTATATCGTAATGCTACACAACGTTATACGTTATAACGTATTACCATATAACGTTATACGTTATATCGTAACGCTACATAACGTTATACGTTATATCGTAATGCTACATAATGATATACGTTATATCGAAATGCTACATAACATTATACGTTATATCGTAATGCTACATAACGTTATACGTTATATCGTAATGCTACATAGCGTTATACGTTATATCGTAATGCTACATAACGTTATACGTTATATCGTAATGCTACATAACGTTATACGTTATATCGTAATGCTACATAACGTTATTCGTTATATCGTAATGCTACATGACCTTATACGTTATATGGTAATGCTACATAACGTTAGACGTTATATTGTAATGCTACATAACGTTATACGTTATATCGTAATGCTACATAACATTATACGTTATATCGTAATGCTACATAACGTTATACGTTATATCGTAATGCTACATAACGTTATACGTTATAACGTATTACCATATAACGTTATACGTTATATCGTAATGCTACATAACGTTATACGTTATATCGTAATGCTACATAACGTTATACGTTATATCGTAATGTTACATAACGTTATACGTTATTTCGTAATGCTACATAACGTTATTCGTTATATCGTAATGCTACATAACGCCATACGTTATAACGTAATACTACATAACGTTATACGTTATATCGTAATGCTACATAATGTTATACGATATAACGTATTAGCATATAACGTTATACGTTATATCGTAATGCCACATAACGTTATACGTTATATCGTAATGCTACATAACGTTATTCGTTATATCGTAATGCTACATAGCGTTATACGTTATATCGTAATGCTACATAACGTTATACGTTATATCGTAATGCTACATAACGTTATACGTTATATCGTAACGCTACATAACGTTATACGTTATATCGTAATGCTACATAATGATATACGTTATATCGAAATGCTACATAACATTATACGTTATATCGTAATGCTACATAACGTTATACGTTATATCGTAATGCTACATAGCGTTATACGTTATATCGTAATGCTACATAACGTTATACGTTATATCGTAATGCTACATAACGTTATACGTTATATCGTAATGCTACATAACGTTATTCGTTATATCGTAATGCTACATGACCTTATACGTTATATGGTAATGCTACATAACGTTAGACGTTATATTGTAATGCTACATAACGTTATACGTTATATCGTAATGCTACATAACATTATACGTTATATCGTAATGCTACATAACGTTATACGTTATATCGTAATGCTACATAACGTTATACGTTATAACGTATTACCATATAACGTTATACGTTATATCGTAATGCTACATAACGTTATACGTTATATCGTAATGCTACATAACGTTATACGTTATATCGTAATGTTACATAACGTTATACGTTATTTCGTAATGCTACATAACGTTATTCGTTATATCGTAATGCTACATAACGCCATACGTTATAACGTAATACTACATAACGTTATACGTTATATCGTAATGCTACATAATGTTATACGATATAACGTATTAGCATATAACGTTATACGTTATATCGTAATGCCACATAACGTTATACGTTATATCGTAATGCTACATAACGTTATTCGTTATATCGTAATGCCACATAACGTTATACGTTATATCGTAATGCTACATAACGTTATTCGTTATATCGTAATGCTACATAACGTTATACGCTAAAACGTATTACCATATAACGTCATACGTTACAACGTAATACTATATAACGTAATTCGTTATAACGTAATGCTACATAACGTTATACGTTATATCACATTGCTACATAACGTTATACGTTATAACGTAATGCTACATAACGTATACGTTATAACGTATTACCATATAACGTTATACGTTATATCGTAATGCTACATAACGCCACACGTTAAAACGTAATACTACATAATGTTATACGTTATATCGTAATGCTGCGAAACGTTATACGTTAAAACGTATTACCATATAACGTCATACGTTACAACGTAATACTATATAACGTAATTCGTTATAACGTAATGCTACATAACGTTATACGTTATATCACATTGCTACATAACGTTATACGTTATAACGTAATGCTACATAACGTTATACGTTATATCGTAATGCTACATAAGGTTATACGTTATATCGTTATGCTACATAACGTTATACGTTATATCGTAATGCTACATAACGTTATTCGTTATATCGTAATGCTACATGACCTTATACGTTATATGGTAATGCTACATAACGTTAGACGTTATATGGTAATGCTACATAACGTTATACGTTATATCGTAATGCTACATAACATTATACGTTATATCGTAATGCTACATAACGTTATACGTTATATCGTAATGCTACATAACGTTATACGTTATAACGTATTACCATATAACGTTATACGTTATATCGTAATGCTACATAACGTTATACGTTATATCGTAATGCTACATAACGTTATACGTTATATCGTAATGCTACGAAACGTTATACGTTAAAACGTATTACCATATAACGTCATACGTTACAACGTAATACTATATAACGTAATTCGCTATATCGTAATGCTACATAATGTTATACGTTATATCGTAATGCTGCATATGGTTATACGTTATATCGTTATGCTACATAACGTTATACGTTATATCGTAATGCTACATAACGTTATTCGTTATATCGTAATGCTACATGACCTTATACGTTATATGGTAATGCTACATAACGTTAGACGTTATATTGTAATGCTACATAACGTTATACGTTATATCGTAATGCTACATAACATTATACGTTATATCGTAATGCTACATAACGTTATACGTTATATCGTAATGCTACATAACGTTATACGTTATAACGTATTACCATATAACGTTATACGTTATATCGTAATGCTACATAACGTTATACGTTATATCGTAATGCTACATAACGTTATACGTTATATCGTAATGCTGCATAACGTTATACGTTATATCGTAATGCTGCATAACGTTATACGTTATATCGTAATGCTACATAACGTTATACGTTATATCGTAATGCTACATAACGTTATACGTTATATCGCAATGCTACATAACGTTATACGTTATATCGTAATGCTACATAACGTTATACGTTATATCGTAATGCTACATAACGCCATACGCGATATAGTAATTCTACATAACGTTATACGTTATATCGTAATGCTGCATAACGTTATACGTTATATCCTAATGCTACATAACGTTATACGTTATATCGTAATGCTACATAGCGTAATACGTTATATCGTAATGCTACATAACGCCATACGTTATATAGTAATTCTACATAACGTTGTACGTTATATCGTAATGCAGCATAACGTTATACGTTATATCGTAATGCTGCATAACGTTATACGTTATATCCTAATGCTACATAACGTTATACGTTATACCGTAATGCTACATAACGTTATACGTTATATCGTAATGCTGCATAACGTTATGCGTTATATCGTAATGCTGCATAACGTTATACGTTATATCGTAATGCTACATAACGTTATACGTTATATCGTAATGCTACATAACGTTATACGTTATATCGCAATGCTACATAACGTTATACGTTATATCGTAATGCTACATAACGTTATACGTTATATCGTAATGCTACATAACGCCATACGCGATATAGTAATTCCACATAACGTTATACGTTATATCGTAATGCTGCATAACGTTATACGTTATATCCTAATGCTACATAACGTTATACGTTATATCGTAATGCTACATAGCGTAATACGTTATATCGTAATGCTACATAACGCCATACGTTATATAGTAATTCTACATAACGTTGTACGTTATATCGTAATGCAGCATAACGTTATACGTTATATCGTAATGCTGCATAACGTTATACGTTATATCCTAATGCTACATAACGTTATACGTTATACCGTAATGCTACATAACGTTATACGTTATATCGTAATGCTGCATAACGTTATGCGTTATATCGTAATGCTGCACAACGTTATACGTTATATCGTAATGCTACATAACGTTATACGTTATATCGTAATGCTACATAACGCCATACGTTATATAGTAATTCTACATAACGTTATACGTTATATCGTAATGTTGCATAACGTTATACGTTATATCGTAATGCTGCATAACGTTATACGTTATATCCTAATGCTACATAACGTTATACGTTATAGCGCAATGTTACATAACGTTATACGTTATATCGTAATGCTACATAACGTTATACGTTATATCGTAATGCTACATAACGTTATACGTTATATCGTGATGCTGCATAACGTTATACGTTATATCGTAATGCTACATAACATTATACGGTATATCGTAATGCTACATAACGTTATACGTTATATCGTAATGCTACGTGACGTTATATGATATATCGTAATGCTACATAACGTTATACGTTATATCGTAATGCTGCATAACGTTATACGGTATATCGTAATGCTACATAACGTTATACGTTATATCGTAATGCTACATGACGTTATACGATATATCGTAATGCTACATAACGTTATACGTTATATCGTAATGCTACATAACGTTATACGTTATATCGTAATGCTACATAACGTTATACGTTGTAGCGTAATGCTACATAACGTTATACGTTACAACGTAATACTATATAACGTAATTCGTTATAACGTAATGCTACATAACGTTATACGTTATAACGTATTACCATATAACGTTATACGTTATATCGTAATGCTACATAACGCCATACGTTAAAACGTAATACTACATAACGTTATACGTTATATCGTAATGCTACGAAACGTTATACGTTAAAACGTATTACCATATAACGTCATACGTTACAACGTAATACTATATAACGTAATTCGTTATAACGTAATGCTACATAACGTTATACGTTATATCACATTGCTACATAACGTTATACGTTATAACGTAATGCTACATAACGTTATACGTTATAACGTAATACTATATAAAGTTGTACGTTATAACGTAATACTATATAAAGTTGTACGTTGTATCGTAATGCTACATAACGTTATACGTTTTATCGTAATTCTACATAACGTTATACGTTATATCGTAATGCTACATAACGTTATACGTTATATCGTAACGCTACTTAACGTTATACGTTATATCGTAATGCTACATAACGTTATACGTTGTATCGTAATGCTACATAACGTTATACGTTATATCGTAATGCTGCATAACGTTATACGTTATAACGTAATACTATATAAAGTTGTACGTTGTATCGTAATGCTACATAACGTTATACGTTATATCGTAATGTTACATAACGTTATACGTTATAACGTATTACCATATAACGTTATACGTTATATCGTAATGCTACATAACGCCATACGTTAAAACGTAATACTACATAACGTTATACGTTATATCGTAATGCTACGAAACGTTATACGTTAAAACGTATTACCATATAACGTCATACGTTACAACGTAATACTATATAACGTAATTCGTTATAACGTAATGCTACATAACGTTATACGTTATATCACTATGCTACATAACGTTATACGTTATATCGTAATGCTACATAACGTTAATCGTTATATCGTAATGCTACATAACGTTATACGTTATATCGTAATGCTACATAACGTTATACGTTATATCGTAACGCTACATAACGTTATACGTTATATCGTAATGCTACATAACGCCATACGTTATAACGTAATACTACATAACGTTATACGTTATATCGTAATGCTACATAATGTTATACGATATAACGTATTAGCATATAACGTTATACGTTATATCGTAATGCCACATAACGTTATACGTTATATCGTAATGCTACATAACGTTATTCGTTATATCGTAATGCCACATAACGTTATACGTTATATCGTAATGCTACATAACGTTATTCGTTATATCGTAATGCTACATAACGTTATACGATATATCGTAATTCTACATAACGTTATACGTTATATCGTAATGCTACATAACGTTATACATTATAACGTATTACCATATAACGTTATACGTTATATCGTAAAGCTACATAACGTTATAGGTTATATCGTTATGCTGCATAACGTTATACGTTATAACGTAATGCTACACAACGTTATTCGTTATATCGTAATGCTACATGACCTTATACGTTATATGGTAATGCTACATAACGTTAGACGTTATATCGTAATGCTACATAACGTTATACGTTATATCGTAATGCTACATAACGTTATACGTTATATCGTAATGCTACATAACGTTATACGTTATATCGTAATGCTACATAACGTTATACGTTATATCGTAATGCTACACAACGTTATACGTTATAACGTATTACCATATAACGGTATACGTTATATCGTAACGCTACATAACGTTATACGTTATATGGTAATGCTACATAATGTTATACGTTATATCGTAATGCTGCATAACGTTATACGTTATATCGTAAAGCTACATAACGTTATACGTTATATCGTAATGCTACATAAGGTTATACGTTATATCGTTATGCTACATAACGTTATACGTTATATCGTAATGCTACATAACGTTATACGTTATATCGTAATGCTACATAACGTTATTCGTTATATCGTAATGCTGCATAACGTTATACGTTATATCGTAATTCTACATAACGTTATACGTTATATCGTAATGCTACATAACGTTATACGTCATATCGTTATGCTACATAACGTTATACGTTATAACGTTATGCTACATAACGTTATACGTTATAACGTAATACTATATAAAGTTATACGTTGTATCGTAATGCTACATAACGTTATACGTTATATCGTAATGCTGCATAACGTTATACGTTATATCACTATGCTACATAACGTTATACGTTATATCGTAATGCTACATAACGTTACACGTTATATCGTAATGCTACACAACGTTATACGTTATAACGTATTACCATATAACGTTATACGTTATATCGTAACGCTACATAACGTTATACGTTATATCGTAATGCTACATAATGTTATACGTTATATCGTAATGCTGCATAACCTTATACGTTATATCGTAAAGCTACATAACGTTATACGTTATATCGTAATGCTACATAAGGTTATACGTTATATCGTTATGCTACATAACGTTATACGTTATATCGTAATGCTACATAACGTTATTCGTTATATCGTAATGCTACATGACCTAATACGTTATATGGTAATGCTAGAAAACGTTATGCGTCATATCGTAATGCTACATAACGTTATACGTCATATCGTAATGCTACATAACGTTATACGTTATATCGTAAAGCTACATAACGTTACACGTTATATCGTAATGCTACATAACGTTATACGTTATATCGTAATGCTACATAACGTTATACGTTATATCGTAATGCTACATAACGTTATACGTTATATCGTTATGCTACAAAACGTTATACGTTATAACGTAATACTATATAACGTTGTACGTTATATCGTAATGCTACATAACGTTATACGTTATATCGTAATGCTACATGACGATATACGTTATATCGTAGTGCTACATAACGTTATACGTTATATCGTAATGCTACATAAAGTTATACGTTATATCGTAATGCTACATAACGTTATACGTTATAACGTATTACCATACAACGTTATACGTTATATCGTAAAGCTACATAACGTTATACGTTATGTCGTTATGCTACATAACGTTATACGTTATAACGTAATGCTACATAACGCTATTCGTTATATCGTAATGTTACATAACGTTATACGTTATAAAGTATTACCATATAACGTTATACGTTATATCGTAATGCTACATAACGCCATACGTTAAAACGTAATACTACATTACGTTATACGTTATATCGTAATGTTACATAACGCCATACGTTATAACGTAATACTACATAACGTTATACGTTATATCGTAAAGCTACATAACGTTATACGTTATGTCGTTATGCTACATAACGTTATACGTTATAACGTATTACCATATAACGTTATACGTTATATCGTAAAGCTACATAACGTTATACGATATATCGTAATGCTACATAACGTTATACGTTATATCGTAATGCTACATAACGTTATACGTTATATCGTAATGCTACATAACGTTAAACGTTATATCGTAATGTTACATAACGTTATACGTTATAACGTATTACCATATAACGTTATACGTTATATCGTAATGCTACATAACGCCATACGTTAAAACGTAATACAACATAACGTTATACGTTATATCGTAATGCTACATAACGCCATACGTTATAACGTAATACTACATAACGATATACGTTATATCGTAATGCTACATAATTTTATACGATATAACGTATTAGCATATTACGTTATACGTTATATCGTAATGCTACATAACGTTATACGTTATATCGTAATGCTACATAACGTTATACGTTATATCGTAATGCTACATAACGTTATACGTTATATCGTAATGCTACATAACGTTATACGTTATATCGTAATGCTACATAACGTTATACGTTATAACGTATTACCATATAACGTTATACGTTATATCGTAATGCTACATAACGTTATACGTTATATCGTAATGCTACATAACGTTATACGTTATATCGTAATGCTACATAACGTTATACGTTATATCGTAATGCTACATAACGTTATACGTTATAACGTATTACCATATAACGTCATACGTTATATCGTAATGCTACATAACGTTATACGTTATATCGTAATGCTACATAATGTTATACGTTATATCGTAATGCTACATAAGGTTATACGTTATATCGTTATGCTACATAACTTTATACGTTATAACGTAATACTATATAACGTTATACGTTACATTGTAATGCTACATAAAGTTATACGTTATATCGTAATGCTACATAACGTTATACGTTATATCGTAATGTTACATAACGTTATACGATATAATGTATTAGCATATAACGTTATACGTTATATCGTAATGCCACATAACGTTATACGTTATATCGTTATGCTACATAACGTTATAAGTTATAACGTAATGCTACATAACGTTATTCGTTATATCGTAATGTTACATAATGTTATACGTTATATCGTAATGTTACATAACGTTATAAGTTATAACGTATTACCATATAACGTTATACGTTGTATCGTAATGCTACATAACGTTATACGTTATAACGTAATACTATATAAAGTTATACGTTGTATCGTAATGCTACATAACGTTATACGTTATATCGTAATGCTGCATAACGTTATACGTTATATCACTATGCTACATAACGTTATTCGTTATATCGTAATGCTACATGACCTTATACGTTATATGGTAATGCTACATAACGTTAGACGTTATATCGTAATGCTACATAACGTTATACGTTATATCGTAATTCTACATAACGTTATACGTTATATCGTATTGCTACATAACGTTATACGTTATAACGTAATACTATATAAAGTTATACGTTGTATCGTAATGCTACATAACGTTATACGTTATATCGTAATGCTGCATAACGTTATACGTTATATCACTATGCTACATAACGTTATACGTTATATCGTAATGCTACATAACGTTATACGTTATAACGTAATGCTACATAACGTTATACGTTATAACGTAATACTATATAAAGTTATACGTTGTATCGTAATGCTACATAACGTTATACGTTATATCGTAATGCTGCATAACGTTATACGTTATATCACTATGCTACATAACGTTATACGTTATATCGTAATGCTACATAACGTTAATCGTTATATCGTAATGCTACATAACGTTATACGTTATATCGTAATGCTACATAACGTTATACGTTATATCGTAACGCTACATAACGTTATACGTTATATCGTAAAGCTACATAACGTTATACGTTATGTCGTTATGCTACATAACGTTATACGTTATAACGTAATGCTACATAACGTTATTCGTTATATCGTTATGTTACATAACGTTATACGTTATAACGTATTACCATATAACGTTATACGTTATATCGTAATGTTACATAACGTTATACGTTATAACGTATTACCATATAACGTTATACGTTATATCGTAATGCTACATAACGCCATACGTTAAAACGTAATACAACATAACGTTATAAGTTATATCGTAATGCTACATAACGCCATACGTTATAACGTAATACTACATAACGTTATACGTTATATCGTAATGCTACATAATGTTATACGATATAACGTATTAGCATATAACATTATACGTGATATCGTGATGCTACATAACGTTATACGTTATATCGTAATGCTACATAACGTTATACGTTATATCGTAATGCTACATAACGTTCTACGTTATATCGTAATGCTGCATAACGTTATACGTTATATCACTATGCTACATAACGTTATACGTTATATCGTAATGCTACATAACGTTATACGTTATAACGTAATGCTACATAACGTTATACGTTATATCGTAATGCTGCATAACGTTATACGTTATATCACTATGCTACATAACGTTATACGTTATATCGTAATGCTACATAACGTTAATCGTTATATCGTAATGCTACATAACGTTATACGTTATATCGTAATGCTACATAACGTTATACGTTATATCGTAACGCTACATAACGTTATACGTTATATCGTAAAGCTACATAACGTTATACGTTATGTCGTTATGCTACATAACGTTATACGTTATAACGTAATGCTACATAACGTTATTCGTTATATCGTAATGTTACATAACGTTATACGATATAACGTATTACCATATAACGTTATACGTTATATCGTAATGTTACATAACGTTATACGTTATAACGTATTACCATATAACGTTATACGTTATATCGTAATGCTACATAACGCCATACGTTAAAACGTAATACAACATAACGTTATACGTTATATCGTAATGCTACATAACGCCATACGTTATAACGTAATACTACATAACGTTATACGTTATATCGTAATGCTACATAATGTTATACGATATAACGTATTAGCATATAACATTATACGTGATATCGTGATGCTACATAACGTTATACGTTATATCGTAATGCTACATAACGTTATACGTTATATCGTAATGCTACATAACGTTATACGTTATATCGTAATGCTACATAACGTTATACGTTATATCGTAATGCTATATAACATTATACGTTATAACGTATTACCATATAACGTCATACGTTATATCGTAATGCTACATAACGTTATACGTTGAAACGTAATACAACATAACGTTATAAGTTATATCGTAATGCTACATAACGCCATACGTTATAACGTAATGCTACATAACGTTATACGTTATATCGTAATGCTACATAATGTTATACGATATAACGTATTAGCATATAACATTATACGAGATATCGTAATGCTACATAACGTTATACGTTATATCGTAATGCTACATAACGTTATACGTTATATCGTAATGCTACATAACGTTATACGTTATATCGTAATGCTACATAACGTTATACGTTATATCGTAATGCTACATAACCTTATACGTTATATCGTAGAACTACATAACGTTATACGATATAACGTAATGCTACATAACGTTATTCGTTATATCGTAATGCTACATGACCTTATACGTTTTATCGTAATTCTACATAACGTTATACGTTATATCGTAATGCTACATAACGTTATACGTTATATCGTAACGCTACATAACGTTATACGTTATATCGTAATGCTACATAACGTTATGCGTTATATCGTAATGCTACATAACGCCGTACGTTATAACGTAATACTACATAACGTTATACGTTATATCGTAATGCTACATAACGTTATACGCTATATCGTAATGCTACATAACGTTATACGTTATATCGTTATGCTACATAACGTTATACGTTATAACGTAATACTATATAATGTTATACGTTATATCGTAATGCTACATAACGTTATACGTTATATCGTAATGCTACATAACGTTATACGTTATATCGTAATGCTACATAACGTTATACGTTATATCGTAATGCTACATAACGTTATACGTTATATCGTAATGCTACATAACGTTATACGTTATAACGTAATGCTACATAACGTTATACGTTATAACTTAATACTATATAAAGTTATACGTTGTATCGTAATGCTACATAACGTTATACGTTATATCGTAATGCTGCATAACGTTATACGCTATATCACTATGCTACATAACGTTATACATTATATCGTAATGCTACATAACGTTAATCGTTATATCGTAATGCTACATAACGTTATACGTTTTATCGTAATTCTACATAACGTTATACGTTATATCGTAATGCTACATAACGTTATACGTTATATCGTAACGCTACATAACGTTATACGTTATATCGTAAAGCTACATATCGTTATACGTTATGTCGTTATGCTACATAACGTTATACGTTATATCGTAATGCTACATAACGCCGTACGTTATAACGTAATACTACATAACGTTATACGTTATATCGTACTGCTACATAACGTTATACGTTATATCGTAATGCTACATAACGTTATACGTTATAACGTATTACCATATAACGTTATACGTTATATCGTAATGCTACATAACGTTATACGTTATATCGTAATGCTACATAACGTTATTCGTTATATCGTAATGCTACATAACGTTATACGTTATATCGTAATTCTACATAACGTTATACGTTATATCGTAATGCTACATAACGTTATACGTTATAACGTAATACTATATAAAGTTATACGTTGTATCGTAATGCTACATAACGTTATACGTTATATCGTAATGCTGCATAACGTTATACGTTATATCACTATGCTACATAACGTTATACGTTATATCGTAATGCTACATAACGTTATACGTTATAACGTAATGCTACATAACGTTATACGTTATAACGTAATACTATATAAAGTTATACGTTGTATCGTAATGCTACATAACGTTATACGTTATATCGTAATGCTGCATAACGTTATACGTTATATCACTATGCTACATAACGTTATACGTTATATCGTAATGCTACATAACGTTAATCGTTATATCGTAATGCTACATAACGTTATACGTTATATCGTAATGCTACATAACGTTATACGTTATATCGTAACGCTACATAACGTTATACGTTATATCGTAAAGCTACATAACGTTATACGTTATGTCGTTATGCTACATAACGTTATACGTTATAACGTAATGCTACATAACGTTATTCGTTATATCGTTATGTTACATAACGTTATACGTTATAACGTATTACCATATAACGTTATACGTTATATCGTAATGTTACATAACGTTATACGTTATAACGTATTACCATATAACGTTATACGTTATATCGTAATGCTACATAACGCCATACGTTAAAACGTAATACAACATAACGTTATAAGTTATATCGTAATGCTACATAACGCCATACGTTATAACGTAATACTACATAACGTTATACGTTATATCGTAATGCTACATAATGTTATACGATATAACGTATTAGCATATAACATTATACGTGATATCGTGATGCTACATAACGTTATACGTTACATCGTAATGCTACATAACGTTATACGTTATATGGTAATGCTACATAACGTTCTACGTTATATCGTAATGCTGCATAACGTTATACGTTATATCACTATGCTACATAACGTTATACGTTATATCGTAATGCTACATAACGTTATACGTTATAACGTAATGCTACATAACGTTATACGTTATATCGTAATGCTGCATAACGTTATACGTTATATCACTATGCTACATAACGTTATACGTTATATCGTAATGCTACATAACGTTAATCGTTATATCGTAATGCTACATAACGTTATACGTTATATCGTAATGCTACATAACGTTATACGTTATATCGTAACGCTACATAACGTTATACGTTATATCGTAAAGCTACATAACGTTATTCGTTATATCGTAATGTTACATAACGTTATACGATATAACGTATTACCATATAACGTTATACGTTATATCGCAATGTTACATAACGTTATACGTTATAACGTATTACCATATAACGTTATACGTTATATCGTAATGCTACATAACGCCATACGTTAAAGCGTAATACAACATAACGTTATACGTTATATCGTAATGCTACATAACGCCATACGTTATAACGTAATACTACATAACGTTATACGTTATATCGTAATGCTACATAATGTTATACGATATAACGTATTAGCATATAACATTATACGTGATATCGTGATGCTACATAACGTTATACGTTATATCGTAATGCTACATAACGTTATACGTTATATCGTAATGCTACATAACGTTATACGTTATATCGTAATGCTACATAACGTTATACGTTATATCGTAATGCTATATAACATTATACGTTATAACGTATTACCATATAACGTCATACGTTATATCGTAATGCTACATAACGTTATACGTTGAAACGTAATACAACATAACGTTATAAGTTATATCGTAATGCTACATAACGCCATACGTTATAACGTAATGCTACATAACGTTATACGTTATATCGTAATGCTACATAATGTTATACGATATAACGTATTAGCATATAACATTATACGAGATATCGTAATGCTACATAACGTTATACGTTATATCGTAATGCTACATAACGTTATACGTTATATCGTAATGCTACATAACGTTATACGTTATATCGTAATGCTACATAACGTTATACGTTATATCGTAATGCTACATAACCTTATACGTTATATCGTAGAACAACATAACGTTATACGATATAACGTAATGCTACATAACGCTATTCGTTATATCGTAATGCTACATGACCTTATACGTTTTATCGTAATTCTACATAACGTTATACGTTATATCGTAATGCTACATAACGTTATACGTTATATCGTAACGCTACATAACGTTATACGTTATATCGTAATGCTACATAACGTTATGCGTTATATCGTAATGCTACATAACATTATACGTTATATCGTACTGCTACAAAACGTTATACGTTATATCGTAATGCTACATAACGCCGTACGTTATAACGTAATACTACATAACGTTATACGTTATATCGTAATGCTACATAACGTTATACGCTATATCGTAATGCTACATAACGTTATACGTTATATCGTTATGCTACATAACGTTATACGTTATAACGTAATACTATATAATGTTATACGTTATATCGTAATGCTACATAACGTTATACGTTATATCGTAATGCTACATAACGTTATACGTTATATCGTAATGCTACATAACGTTATACGTTATATCGTAATGCTACATAACGTTATACGTTATATCGTAATGCTACATAACGTTATACGTTATAACGTAATGCTACATAACGTTATACGTTATAACGTAATACTATATAAAGTTATACGTTGTATCGTAATGATACATAACGTTATACGTTATATCGTAATGCTGCATAACGTTATACGCTATATCACTATGCTACATAACGTTATACATTATATCGTAATGCTACATAACGTTAATCGTTATATCGTAATGCAACATAACGTTATACGTTTTATCGTAATTCTACATAACGTTATACGTTATATCGTAATGCTACATAACGTTATACGTTATATCGTAACGCTACATAACGTTATACGTTATATCGTAAAGCTACATATCGTTATACGTTATGTCGTTATGCTACATAACGTTATACGTTATATCGTAATGCTACATAACGCCGTACGTTATAACGTAATACTACATAACGTTATACGTTATATCGTACTGCTACATAACGTTATACGTTATATCGTAATGCTACATAACGTTATACGTTATAACGTATTACCATATAACGTTATACGTTGTATCGTAATGCTACATAACGTTATACGTTATATCGTAATGCTGCATAACGTTATACGTTATATCGTAATGCTACATAACGTTATACGTTATATCGTAATGCTACATAACGTTATACGTTATATCGTAAAACTACATAACGTTATACGTTATAACGTAATGCTACATAACGTTATTCGTTATATCGTAATGCTACATGACCTTATACGTTTTATAGTAATTCTACATAACGTTATACGTTATATCGTAATGCTACATAACGTTATACGTTATATCGTAATGCTACATAACGTTATACGTTATATCGTAAAGCTACATAACGTTATACGTTATGTCGTTATGCTACATAACGTTATACGTTATATCGTAATGCTACATAACGCCGTACGTTATAACGTAATACTACATAACGTTATACGTTATATCGTACTGCTACATAACGTTATACGTTATATCGTAATGCTACATAACGTTATACGTTATAACGTATTACCATATAACGTTATACGTTGTATCGTAATGCTACATAACGTTATACGTTATATCGTAATGCTGCATAACGTTATACGTTATAACGTAACGCTACATAACGTTATTCGTTATATCGTAATGCTACATGACCTTATACGTTTTATAGTAATTCTACATAACGTTATACGTTATATCGTAATGCTACATAACGTTATACGTTATATCGTAACGCTACATAACGTTATAAGTTATATCGTAATGCTACATAACGTTATACGTTATATCGTAATGCTACATAACGTTATACGTTATATCGTACTGCTACATAACGTTATACGTTATATCGTAATGCTACATAACGTTATACGTTATAACGTATTACCACATAACGTTATACGTTATGTCGTAATGCTACATAACGTTATACGTTATATCGTAATGCTACATAACCTTATACGTTATATCGTAATGCTACAAAACGTTATACGTTATAACGTATTGCCATATAACGTTATATGTTATATCGTAATACTACATAACGTTATACGTTATATCGTAATACTACATAACGCCGTACGTTATAACGTAATACTACATAACGTTATACGTTATATCGTAATGCTACATAACGTTATACGTTATATCGTAATGCTACATAACGTTATACGTTATATCGTAATGCTACAAAACGGTATACGTTATAACGTATTGCCATATAACGTTATATGTTATATCGTAATACTACATAACGTTATACGTTATATCGTAATGCTACATAACGCCGTACGTTATAACGTAATACTACATAACGCCGTACGTTATAACGTAATACTACATAACGTTATACGTTATATCGTAATGCTACATAACGTTAATCGTTATATCGTAATGCTACATAACGTTATACGTTTTATCGTAATTCTACATAACGTTATACGTTATATCGTAATGCTACATAACGTTATACGTTATATCGTAACGCTACATAACGTTATACGTTATATCGTAAAGCTACATAACGTTATACGTTATGTCGTTATGCTACATAACGTTATACGTTATAACGTAATGCTACATAACGTTATTCGTTATATCGTAATGTTACATAACGTTATACGTTATAACGTAATACAACATAACGTTATACGTTATATCGTAATGCTACATAACGTTATAGGTTATATCGTAATGCTACATAACGTTATACGTTATAACGTAATGCTACATAACTTTATACGTTATATCGTAATGCTACATAACGTTATTCGTTATATCGTAATGCTACATAACGTTATACGTTATATCGTAATTCTACATAACGTTATACGTTATATCGTAATGCTACATAACGTTATACGTTATATCGTTATGCTACATAACGTTATACGTTATAACGTAATACTATATAACGTTATTACGTTATATCGTAATGCTACATAACGTTATACGTTATATCGTAATGCTACATAACGTTATACGTTATATCGTAATGCTACATAACGTTATACGTTATATCGTAATGCTACGTAACGTTATAGGTTATATCGTAATGCTACATAACGTTATACGTTATAACGTAATGCTACATAACTTTATACGTTATAACGTAATACTATATAAAGTTATACGTTGTATCGTAATGCTACATAACGTTATACGTTATATCGTAATGCTGCATAACGTTATACGTTATATAACTATGCTACATAACGTTATACGTTATATCGTAATGCTACATAACGTTAATCGTTATATCGTAATGCTACATAACGTTATACGTTTTATCGTAGTTCTACATAACGTTATACGTTATATCGTAATGCTACATAACGTTATACGTTATATGGTAACGCTACATAACGTTATACGTTATATCGTAATGCTACATAACGTTATACGTTATATCGTAATGCTACATAACGATATACGTTATATCGTAATGCTACATAACGTTATACGTTATATGGTAACGCTACATAACGATATACGTTATATCGTAATGCTACATAACGTTATACGTTATAACGCATTACCATATAACGTTATACGTTATATCGTAATGCAACATAACTTTATACGTTATATCGTAATGCTACATAACGATATACGTTATATCGTAATGCTACATAACGTTATACGTTATAACGCATTACCATATAACGTTATACGTTATATCGTAATGCAACATAACGTTATACGTTATATTGTAATACTACATAACGTTATACGTTATATCACTATGCTACATAACGTTATACGTTATATCGTAATGCTACATAACGTTATACGTTATATCGTAATGCTACATAATGTTATACGATATAACGTATTAGCATATAACGTTATACGTTATATCGTAATGCCACATAACGTTATACGTTATATCGTAATGCTACATAACGTTATACGTTATATCGTAATGCTACATAACCTTATACGTTATATCGTAAAACTACATAACGTTATACGTTATAACGTAATGCTACATAACGTTATTCGTTATATCGTAATGCTACATGACCTTATACGTTTTATCGTAATTCTACATAACGTTATACGTTATATCGTAATGCTACATAACGTTATACGTTATATCGTAACGCTACATAACGTTATACGTTATATCGTAATGCTACATAACGTTATACGTTATATCGTAATGCTACATAACGTTATACGTTATATCGTACTGCTACATAACGTTATACGTTATATCGTAATGCTACATAACGCCGTACGTTATAACGTAATACTACATAACGTTAAACGTTATATCGTAATGCTACATAACGTTATACGTTATATCGTAATGCTACATAACGTTATACGTTATATCGTTATGCTACATAACGTTATACGTTATAACGTAATACTATATAACGTTATACGTTATATGGTAATGCTACATAACGTTATACGTTATATCGTAATGCTACATAACGTTATACGTTATAACGTAATACTATATAAAGTTATACGTTGTATCGTAATGCTACATAACGTTATACGTTATATCGTAATGCTGCATAACGTTATACGTTATATCACTATGCTACATAACGTTATACGTTATATCGTAATGCTACATAACGTTAATCGTTATATCGTAATGCTACATAACGTTATACGTTTTATCGTAATTCTACATAACGTTATACGTTATATCGTAATGCTACATATCGTTATACGTTATATCGTAACGCTACATAACGTTATACGTTATATCGTAAAGCTACATAACGTTATACGTTATGTCGTTATGCTACATAACGTTATACGTTATATCGTAATGCTACATAACGCCGTACGTTATAACGTAATACTACATAACGTTATACGTTATATCGTACTGCTACAAAACGTTATACGTTATATCGTAATGCTACATAACGTTATACGTTTTAACGTATTACCATATAACGTTATACGTTGTATCGTAATGCTACATAACGTTATACGTTATATCGTAATGCTGCATAACGTTATACGTTATATCGTAATGCTACATAACGTTATACGTTATATCGTAATGCTACATAACGTTATACGTTATATCGTAAAACTACATAACGTTATACGTTATAACGTAATGCTACATAACGTTATTCGTTATATCGTAATGCTACATGACCTTATACGTTTTATAGTAATTCTACATAACGTTATACGTTATATCGTAATGCTACATAACGCTATACGTTAAAACGTAATACAACATAACGTTATACGTTATATCGTATTGCTACATAACGTTATAGGTTATATCGTAATGCTACATAACGTTATACGTTATATCGTACTGCTACATAACGTTATACGTTATATCGTAATGCTACATAACGTTATACGTTATAACGTATTACCACATAACGTTATACGTTATATCGTAATGCTACATAACGTTATACGTTATATCGTAATGCTACATAACGTTATACGTTATATCGTAATGCTACAAAACGTTATACGTTATAACGTATTGCCATATAACGTTATATGTTATATCGTAATACTACATAACGTTATACGTTATATCGTAATGCTACATAAAGCCGTACGTTATAACGTAATACTACATAACGTTATACGTTATATCGTAATGCTACATAACGTTATACGTTATATCGTAATGCTACATAACGTTATACGTTATAACGTTATGCTACATAACGCTATACGTTATATCGTAATACTATATAACGTTATTACGTTATATCGTAATGCTACATAACGTTATACGTTATATCGTAATGCTACATAACGTTATACATTATATCGTAATGCTACATAACGTTATACGTTATATCGTAATGCTACATAACGTTATACGTTATATCGTAATGCTACATAACGTTATACGTTATAACGTAATGCTACATAACGTTATACGTTATAACGTAATACTATATAAAGTTATACGTTGTATCGTAATGCTACATAACGTTATACGTTATATCGTAATGCTGCATAGCGTTATACGTTATATCACTATGCTACATAACGTTATACATTATATCGTAATGCTACATAACGTTAATCGTTATATCGTAATGCTACATAACGTTATACGTTTTATCGTAATTCTACATAACGTTATACGTTATGTCGTAATGCTACATAACGTTATACGTTATATCGTAACGCTACATAACGTTATACGTTATATCGTAAAGCTACATAACGTTATACGTTATGTCGTTATGCTACATAACGTTATACGTTATAACGTAATGCTACATAACGTTATTCGTTATATCGTAATGTTACATAACGTTATACGTTATAACGTATTACCATATAACGTTATACGTTATATCGTAATGTTACATAACGTTTTACGTTATAACGTAATACAACATAACGTTATAAGTTATATCGTAATGCTACATAACGCCATACGTTATAACGTAATACTACATAACGTTATACGTTATATCGTAATGCTACATAATGTTATACGATATAACGTATTAGCATATAACATTATACGTGATATCGTGATGCTACATAACGTTATACGTTATATCGTAATGCTACATAACGTTATACGTTATATCGTAATGCTACATAACGTTATACGTTATATCGTAATGCTACATAATGTTATACGATATAACGTATTAGCATATAACATTATACGTGATATCGTGATGCTACATAACGTTATACGTTGTATCGTAATGCTACATAACGTTATACGTTATATCGTAACGCTACATAACGTTATACGTTATATCGTAAAGCTACATAACGTTATACGTTATGTCGTTATGCTACATAACGTTAATCGTTATATCGTAATGCTACATAACGTTATACATTTTATCGTAATTCTACATAACGTTATACGTTATATCGTAATGCTACATAACGTTATACGTTATATCGTAACGCTACATAACGTTATACGTTATATCGTAAAGCTACATAACGTTATACGTTATGTCGTTATGCTACATAACGTTATACGTTATATCGTAATGCTACATAACGCCGTACGTTATAACGTAATACTACATAACGTTATACGTTATATCGTACTGCTACATAACGTTATACGTTATATCGTAATGCTACATAACGTTATACGTTATAACGTATTACCATATAACGTTATACGTTGTATCGTAATGATACATAACGTTATACGTTATATCGTAATGCTGCATAACGTTATACGTTATATCGTAATGCTACATAACGTTATACGTTATATCGTAATGCTACATAACGTTATACGTTATATCGTAAAACTACATAACGTTATACGTTATAACGTAATGCTACATAACGTTATTCGTTATATCGTAATGCTACATAACGTTATTCGTTATATCGTAATGCTACATGACCTTATACGTTTTATAGTAATTCTACATAACGTTATACGTTATATCGTAATGCTACATAACGTTATACGTTATATCGTAACGCTACATAACGTTACACGTTATATCGTAATGCTACATAACGTTATACGTTATATCGTAATGCTACATAACGTTATACGTTATATCGTACTGCTACATAACGTTATACGTTATATCGTAATGCTACATAACGTTATTCGTTATAACGTATTACCACATAACGTTATACGTTATATCGTAATGCTACATAACGTTATACGTTATATCGTAATGCTACATAACGTTATACGTTATATCGTAATGCTACAAAACGTTATACGTTATAACGTATTGCCATATAACGTTATATGTTATATCGTAATACTGCATAACGTTATACGTTATATCGTAATGCTACATAGCGCCGTACGTTATAACGAATTACCACATAACGTTATACGTTATATCGTAATGCTACATAACGTTATACGTTATATCGTAATGCTACATAATGTTATACGATATAACGTATTAGCATATAACGTTATACGTTATATCGTAATGCCACATAACGTTATACGTTATATCGTAATGCTACATAACGTTATACGTTATATCGTAATGCTACATAACCTTATACGTTATATCGTAAAACTACATAACGTTATACGTTATAACGTAATGCTACATAACGTTATTCGTTATATCGTAATGCTACATGACCTTATACGTTTTATCGTAATTCTACATAACGTTATACGTTATATCGTAATGCTACATAACGTTATACGTTATATCGTAACGCTACATAACGTTATACGTTATATCGTAATGCTACATAACGTTATACGTTATATCGTACTGCTACATAACGTTATACGTTATATCGTAATGCTACATAACGCCGTACGTTATACCGTAATACTACATAACGTTATACGTTATATCGTAATGCTACATAACGTTATACGTTATATCGTAATGCTACATAACGTTATACGTTATATCGTTATGCTACATAACGTTATACGTTATAACGTAATACTATATAACGTTATACGTTATATCGTAATGCTACATAACGTTATACGTTATATCGTAATGCTACATAACGTTATACGTTATAACGTAATACTATATAACGTTGTACGTTATATCGTAATGCTACATAACGTTATACGTTATATCGTAATGCTACATGACGATATACGTTATATCGTAGTGCTGCATAACGTTATACGTTATATCGTAATGCTACATAAAGTTATACGTTATATCGTAATGCTACATAACGTTATACGTTATAACGTATTACCATACAACGTTATACGTTATATCGTAAAGCTACATAACGTTATACCTTATGTCGTTATGCTACATAACGTTATACGTTATATCGTAATGCTACATAACGTTATACGTTATATCGTACTGCTACATAACGTTATACGTTATATCGTAATGCTACATAACGTTATACGTTATAACGTATTACCACATAACGTTATACGTTATATCGTAATGCTACATAACGTTATACGTTATATCGTAATGCTACATAACGTTATACGTTATATCGTAATGCTACATAACGCCGTACGTTATAACGTAATACTACATAACGTTATACGTTATATCGTACTGCTACATAACGTTATACGTTATATCGTAATGCTACATAACGTTATACGTTTTAACGTATTACCATATAACGTTATACGTTGTATCGTAATGCTACATAACGTTATACGTTATATCGTAATGCTGCATAACGTTATACGTTATATCGTAATGCTACATAACGTTATACGTTATAACGTATTACCACATAACGTTATACGTTATATCGTAATGCTACATAACGTTATACGTTATATCGTAATGCTACATAACGTATACGTTATATCGTAATGCTACAAATCGTTATACGTTATAACGTATTGCCATATAACGTTATATGTTATATCGTAATACTACATAACGTTATACGTTATATCGTAATGCTACATAACGCCGTACGTTATAACGTAATACTACATAACGTTATACGTTATATCGTAATGCTACATAATGTTATACGTTATATCGTAATGCTACATAACGTTATACGTTATAACGTTATGCTACATAACGTTATACGTTATATCGTAATACTATATAACGTTATTACGTTATATCGTAATGCTACATAACGTTATACGTTATATCGTAATGCTACATAACGTTATACGTTATATCGTAATGCTACATAACGTTATACGTTATATCGTAATGCTACATAACGTTATACGTTATATCGTAATGCTACATAACGTTATACGTTATAACGTAATGCTACATAACGTTATACGTTATAACGTAATACTATATAAAGTTATACGTTGTATCGTAATGCTACATAACGTTATACGTTATATCGTAATGCTGCATAACGTTATACGTTATATCACTATGCTACATAACGTTATACGTTATATCGTAATGCTACATAACGTTAATCGTTATATCGTAATGCTACATAACGTTATACGTTTTATCGTAATTCTACATAACGTTATACGTTATGTCGTAATGCTACATAACGTTATACGTTATATCGTAACGCTACATAACGTTATACGTTATATCGTAAAGCTACATAACGTTATACGTTATGTCGTTATGCTACATAACGTTATACGTTATAACGTAATGCTACATAACGTTATTCGTTATATCGTAATGTTACATAACGTTATACGTTATAACGTATTACCATATAACGTTATACGTTATATCGTAATGTTACATAACGTTATACGTTATAACGTATTACCATATAACGTTATACGTTATATCGTAATGCTACATAACGCCATACGTTAAAACGTAATACAACATAACGTTATACGTTATATCGTAATGCTACATAATGTTATACGATATAACGTATTAGCATATAACGTTATACGTTATATCGTAATGCTACATAACGTTATACGTTATATCGTAATGCTACATAACGTTATACGTTATATCGTAATGTTACATAACGTTATACGTTATATCGTAATGCTACATAACGTTATACGTTATAACGTATTACCATATAACGTCATACGTTATATCGTAATCCTACATAACGTTATACGTTATATCGTAATCCTACATAATGTTATACGTTATATCGTAATGCTGCATAACGTTATACGTTATATCGTAAAGCTACATAACGTTATACGTTATATCGTAATGCTACATAAGGTTATACGTTATATCGTTATGCTACATAACATTATACGTTATAACGTAATACTATATAACGTTATACGTTACATTGTAATGCTACATAAAGTTATACGTTATATCGTAATGCTACATAACGTTATACGTTATATCGTAATGTTACATAACGTTATACGATATAACGTATTAGCATATAACGTTATACGTTATATCGTAATGCCACATAACGTTATACGTTATATCGTTATGCTACATATCGTTATAAGTTACAACGTAATGCTACATAACGTTATTCGTTATATCGTAATGCTACATGACCTTATACGTTATATGGTAATGCTACATAACGTTAGACGTTATATCGTAATGCTACATAATGTTATACGTTATATCGTAATGCTACATAACGTTATACGTTATAACGTATTACCATATAACGTCATACGTTATATCGTAATGCTGCATAACGTTATACGTTATATCACTATGCTACATAACGTTATACGTTATATCGTAATGCTACATAACGTTACACGTTATATCGTAATGCTACAAAACGTTATACGTCATATCGTAATGCTACATAACGTTATACGTCATATCGTAATGCTACATAACGTTATACGTTATATCGTAACGCTACATAACGTTACACGTTATATCGTAATGCTACATAATGTTATACGTTATATCGTAATGCTACATAACGTTATACGTTATAACGAATTACCATATAACGTTATACGTTATATCGTAATGCTGCAAAAGGTTATACGTTATAACGTATTACCATATAACGTTATACGTTATATCGTAATGCTACATAACGTTATACGTTATATCGTAATGCTGCATAACGTTATACGTTATATCACTATGCTACATAACGTTTTACGTTATATCGTAATGCTACATAACGTTACACATTATATCGTAATGCTACAAAACGTTATACGTCATATCGTAATGCTACATAACGTTATACGTCATATCGTAATGCTACATAACGTTATACGTTATATCGTAACTCTACATAACGTTACACGTTATATCGTAATGCTACATAACGGAATACGTTATATCGTAATGCTACATAACGTTATACGTTATATCGTAATGCTACATAACGTTATACGTTATATCGTTATGCTACAAAACGTTATACGTTATAACGTAATACTATATAACGTTGTACGTTATATCGTAATGCTACATAACGTTATACGTTATATCGTAATGCTACATGACGATATACGTTATATCGTAGTGCTGCATAACGTTATACGTTATATCGTAATGCTACATAAAGTTATACGTTATATCGTAATGCTACATAACGTTATACGTTATAACGTATTACCATACAACGTTATACGTTATATCGTAAAGCTACATAACGTTATACCTTATGTCGTTATGCTACATAACGTTATACGTTATATCGTAATCCTACATAACGTTATACGTTATATCGTAATCCTACATAATGTTATACGTTATATCGTAATGCTGCATAACGTTATACGTTATATCGTAAAGCTACATAACGTTATACGTTATATCGTAATGCTACATAAGGTTATAGGTTATATCGTTATGCTACATAACGTTATACGTTATAACGTAATACTATATAACGTTATACGTTACATTGTAATGCTACATAAAGTTATACGTTATATCGTAATGCTACATAACGTTATACGTTATATCGTAATGTTACATAACGTTATACGATATAACGTATTAGCATATAACGTTATACGTTATATCGTAATGCCACATAACGTTATACGTTATATCGTTATGCTACATATCGTTATAAGTTATAACGTAATGCTACATAACGTTATTCGTTATATCGTAATGCTACATGACCTTATACGTTATATGGTAATGCTACATAACGTTAGACGTTATATCGTAATGCTACATAACGTTATACGTTATATCGTAATGCTACATAACGTTATACGTTATAACGTATTACCATATAACGTCATACGTTATATCGTAATGCTGCATAACGTTATACGTTATATCACTATGCTACATAACGTTATACGTTATATCGTAATGCTACATAACGTTACACGTTATATCGTAATGCTACAAAACGTTATACGTCATATCGTAATGCTACATAACGTTATACGTCATATCGTAATGCTACATAACGTTATACGTTATATCGTAACGCTACATAACGTTACACGTTATATCGTTATGCTACATAATGTTATACGTTATATCGTAATGCTACATAACGTTATACGTTATAACGTATTACCATATAACGTTATACGTTATATCGTAATGCTACAAAAGGTTATACGTTATAACGTATTACCATATAACGTTATACGTTATATCGTAATGCTACATAACGTTATACGTTATATCGTAATGCTGCATAACGTTATACGTTATATCACTATGCTACATAACGTTTTACGTTATATCGTAATGCTACATAACGTTACACGTTATATCGTAATGCTACAAAACGTTATACGTCATATCGTAATGCTACATAACGTTATACGTCATATCGTAATGCTACATAACGTTATACGTTATATCGTAACTCTACATAACGTTACACGTTATATCGTAATGCTACATAACGGAATACGTTATATCGTAATGCTACATAACGTTATACGTTATATCGTAATGCTACATAACGTTATACGTTATATCGTTATGCTACAAAACGTTATACGTTATAACGTAATACCATATAACGTTGTACGTTATATCGTAATGCTACATAACGTTATACGTTATATCGTAATGCTACATGACGATATACGTTATATCGTAGTGCTGCACAACGTTATACGTTATATCGTAATGCTACATAAAGTTATACGTTATATCGTAATGCTACATAACGTTATACGTTATAACGTATTACCATACAACGTTATACGTTATATCGTAAAGCTACATAACGTTACACCTTATGTCGTTATGCTACATAACGTTATACGTTATATCGTTATGCTACATAACGTTATACGTTATATCGTACTGCTACATAACGTTATACGTTATATCGTAATGCTACATAACGTTATACGTTATAACGTATTACCACATAACGTTATACGTTATATCGTAATGCTACATAACGTTATACGTTATATCGTAATGCTACATAACGTTATACGTTATATCGTAATGCTACATAACGTTATACGTTATATCGTACTGCTACATAACGTTATACGTTATATCGTAATGCTACATAACGTTATACGTTATAACGTATTACCACATAACGTTATACGTTATATCGTAATGCTACATAACGTTATACGTTATATCGTAATGCTACATAACGTTATACGTTATATCGTAATGCTACAAAACGTTATACGTTATAACGTATTGCCATATAACGTTATATGTTATATCGTAATACTACATAACGTTATACGTTATATCGTAATGCTACATAACGCCGTACGTTATAACGTATTACCACATAACGTTATACGTTATATCGTAATGCTACATAACGTTATACGTTATATCGTAATGCTACATAATGTTATACGATATAACGTATTAGCATATAACGTTATACGTTATATCGTAATGCCACATAACGTTATACGTTATATCGTAATGCTACATAACGTTATACGTTATAACGTAATGCTACATAACGTTATACGTTATAACGTAATACTATATAAAGTTATACGTTGTATCGTAATGCTACATAACGTTATACGTTATATCGTAATGCTGCATAACGTTATACGTTATATCACTATGCTACATAACGTTATACGTTATATCGTAATGCTACATAACGTTACACGTTATATCGTAATGCTACAAAACGTTATACGTCATATCGTAATGCCACATAACGTTATACGTCATATCGTAATGCTACATAACGTTATACGTTATATCGTAACTCTACATAACGTTACACGTTATATCGTAATGCTACATAACGGAATACGTTATATCGTAATGCTACATAACGTTATACGTTATATCGTAATGCTACATAACGTTATACGTTATATCGTTATGCTACAAAACGTTATACGTTATAACGTAATACTATATAACGTTGTACGTTATATCGTAATGCTACATAACGCTATACGTTATATCGTAATGCTACATGACGATATACGTTATATCGTAGTGCTGCATAACGTTATACGTTATATCGTAATGCTACATAAAGTTATACGTTATATCGTAATGCTACATAACGTTATACGTTATAACGTATTACCATACAACGTTATACGTTATATCGTAAAGCTACATAACGTTATACGTTATAACGTATTACCACATAACGTTATACGTTATATCGTAATGCTACATAACGTTATACGTTATATCGTAATGCTACATAATGTTATACGATATAACGTATTAGCATATAACGTTATACGTTATATCGTAATGCCACATAACGTTATACGTTATATCGTAATGCTACATAACGTTATACGTTATATCGTAATGCTACATAACGTTATACGTTATATCGTAATGCTACAAAACGTTATACGTTATAACGTATTGCCATATAACGTTATATGTTATATCGTAATGCTACATAACGTTATACGTTATAACGTAATGCTACATAACGTTATACGTTATAACGTAATACTATATAAAGTTATACGTTGTATCGTAATGCTACATAACGTTATACGTTATATCGTAATGCTGCATAACGTTATACGTTATATCACTATGCTACATAACGTTATACGTTATATCGTAATGCTACATAACGTTAATCGTTATATCGTAATGCTACATAACGTTATACGTTTTATCGTAATTCTACATAACGTTATACGTTATATCGTAATGCTACATAACGTTATACGTTATATCGTAATGCTACATAACGTTATACGTTATATCGTAATGCTACATAACGTTATACGTTATATCGTAATGCTACATAACGTTATACGTTATAACGTATTACCACATAACGTTATACGTTATGTCGTAATGCTACATAACGTTATACGTTATATCGTAATGCTACATAACGTTATACGTTATATCGTAATGCTACAAAACGTTATACGTCATATCGTAATGCTACATAACGTTATACGTCATATCGTAATGCTACATAACGTTATACGTTATATCGTAACGCTACATAACGTTACACGTTATATCGTAATGCTACATAATGTTATACGTTATATCGTAATGCTACATAACGTTATACGTTATAACGAATTACCATATAACGTTATACGTTATATCGTAATGCTGCAAAAGGTTATACGTTATAACGTATTACCATATAACGTTATACGTTATATCGTAATGCTACATAACGTTATACGTTATATCGTAATGCTGCATAACGTTATAAATCTGATAGAGTGTGTACATAACGTTTTACGTTATATCGTAATGCTACATAACGTTACACATTATATCGTAATGCTACAAAACGTTATACGTCATATCGTAATGCTACATAACGTTATACGTCATATCGTAATGCTACATAACGTTATACGTTATATCGTAACTCTACATAACGTTACACGTTATATCGTAATGCTACATAACGGAATACGTTATATCGTAATGCTACAAAACGTTATACGTTATAACGTATTGCCATATAACGTTATATGTTATATCGTAATGCTACATAACGTTATACGTTATAACGTAATGCTACATAACGTTATACGTTATAACGTAATACTATATAAAGTTATACGTTGTATCGTAATGCTACATAACGTTATACGTTATATCGTAATGCTGCATAACGTTATACGTTATATCACTATGCTACATAACGTTATACGTTATATCGTAATGCTACATAACGTTAATCGTTATATCGTAATGCTACATAACGTTATACGTTTTATCGTAATTCTACATAACGTTATACGTTATATCGTAATGCTACATAACGTTATACGTTATATCGTAATGCTACATAACGTTATACGTTATATCGTAATGCTACATAACGTTATACGTTATATCGTAATGCTACATAACGTTATACGTTATAACGTATTACCACATAACGTTATACGTTATATCACTATGCTACATAACGTTATACGTTATATCGTAATGCTACATAACGTTACACGTTATATCGTAATGCTACAAAACGTTATACGTCATATCGTAATGCTACATAACGTTATACGTCATATCGTAAGGCTACATAACGTTATACGTTATATCGTAACGCTACATAACGTTACACGTTATATCGTAATGCTACATAATGTTATACGTTATATCGTAATGCTACATAACGTTATACGTTATAACGAATTACCATATAACGTTATACGTTATATCGTAATGCTGCAAAAGGTTATACGTTATAACGTATTACCATATAACGTTATACGTTATATCGTAATGCTACATAACGTTATACGTTATATCGTAATGCTGCATAACGTTATACGTTATATCACTATGCTACATAACGTTTTACGTTATATCGTAATGCTACATAACGTTACACATTATATCGTAATGCTACAAAACGTTATACGTCATATCGTAATGCTACATAACGTTATACGTCATATCGTAATGCTACATAACGTTATACGTTATATCGTAACTCTACATAACGTTACACGTTATATCGTAATGCTACATAACGGAATACGTTATATCGTAATGCTACATAACGTTATACGTTATATCGTAATGCTACATAACGTTATACGTTATATCGTTATGCTACAAAACGTTATACGTTATAACGTAATACTATATAACGTTGTACGTTATATCGTAATGCTACATAACGTTATACGTTATATCGTAATGCTACATGACGATATACGTTATATCGTACTGCTGCATAACGTTATACGTTATATCGTAATGCTACATAAAGTTATACGTTATATCGTAATGCTACATAACGTTATACGTTATAACGTATTACCATACAACGTTATACGTTATATCGTAAAGCTACATAACGTTATACCTTATGTCGTTATGCTACATAACGTTATACGTTATATCGTAATCCTACATAACGTTATACGTTATATCGTAATCCTACATAATGTTATACGTTATATCGTAATGCTGCATAACGTTATACGTTATATCGTAAAGCTACATAACGTTATACGTTATATCGTAATGCTACATAAGGTTATAGGTTATATCGTTATGCTACATAACGTTATACGTTATAACGTAATACTATATAACGTTATACGTTACATTGTAATGCTACATAAAGTTATACGTTATATCGTAATGCTACATAACGTTATACGTTATATCGTAATGTTACATAACGTTATACGATATAACGTATTAGCATATAACGTTATACGTTATATCGTAATGCCACATAACGTTATACGTTATATCGTTATGCTACATATCGTTATAAGTTATAACGTAATGCTACATAACGTTATTCGTTATATCGTAATGCTACATGACCTTATACGTTATATGGTAATGCTACATAACGTTAGACGTTATATCGTAATGCTACATAACGTTATACGTTATATCGTAATGCTACATAACGTTATACGTTATAACGTATTACCATATAACGTCATACGTTATATCGTAATGCTGCATAACGTTATACGTTATATCACTATGCTACATAACGTTATACGTTATATCGTAATGCTACATAACGTTACACGTTATATCGTAATGCTACAAAACGTTATACGTCATATCGTAATGCTACATAACGTTATACGTCATATCGTAATGCTACATAACGTTATACGTTATATCGTAACGCTACATAACGTTACACGTTATATCGTTATGCTACATAATGTTATACGTTATATCGTAATGCTACATAACGTTATACGTTATAACGTATTACCATATAACGTTATACGTTATATCGTAATGCTACAAAAGGTTATACGTTATAACGTATTACCATATAACGTTATACGTTATATCGTAATGCTACATAACGTTATACGTTATATCGTAATGCTGCATAACGTTATACGTTATATCACTATGCTACATAACGTTTTACGTTATATCGTAATGCTACATAACGTTACACGTTATATCGTAATGCTACAAAACGTTATACGTCATATCGTAATGCTACATAACGTTATACGTCATATCGTAATGCTACATAACGTTATACGTTATATCGTAACTCTACATAACGTTACACGTTATATCGTAATGCTACATAACGGAATACGTTATATCGTAATGCTACATAACGTTATACGTTATATCGTAATGCTACATAACGTTATACGTTATATCGTTATGCTACAAAACGTTATACGTTATAACGTAATACCATATAACGTTGTACGTTATATCGTAATGCTACATAACGTTATACGTTATATCGTAATGCTACATGACGATATACGTTATATCGTAGTGCTGCACAACGTTATACGTTATATCGTAATGCTACATAAAGTTATACGTTATATCGTAATGCTACATAACGTTATACGTTATAACGTATTACCATACAACGTTATACGTTATATCGTAAAGCTACATAACGTTATACCTTATGTCGTTATGCTACATAACGTTATACGTTATATCGTTATGCTACATAACGTTATACGTTATATCGTACTGCTACATAACGTTATACGTTATATCGTAATGCTACATAACGTTATACGTTATAACGTATTACCACATAACGTTATACGTTATATCGTAATGCTACATAACGTTATACGTTATATCGTAATGCTACATAACGTTATACGTTATATCGTAATGCTACATAACGTTATACGTTATATCGTACTGCTACATAACGTTATACGTTATATCGTAATGCTACATAACGTTATACGTTATAACGTATTACCACATAACGTTATACGTTATATCGTAATGCTACATAACGTTATACGTTATATCGTAATGCTACATAACGTTATACGTTATATCGTAATGCTACAAAACGTTATACGTTATAACGTATTGCCATATAACGTTATATGTTATATCGTAATACTACATAACGTTATACGTTATATCGTAATGCTACATAACGCCGTACGTTATAACGTATTACCACATAACGTTATACGTTATATCGTAATGCTACATAACGTTATACGTTATATCGTAATGCTACATAATGTTATACGATATAACGTATTAGCATATAACGTTATACGTTATATCGTAATGCCACATAACGTTATACGTTATATCGTAATGCTACATAACGTTATACGTTATAACGTAATGCTACATAACGTTATACGTTATAACGTAATACTATATAAAGTTATACGTTGTATCGTAATGCTACATAACGTTATACGTTATATCGTAATGCTGCATAACGTTATACGTTATATCACTATGCTACATAACGTTATACGTTATATCGTAATGCTACATAACGTTACACGTTATATCGTAATGCTACAAAACGTTATACGTCATATCGTAATGCCACATAACGTTATACGTCATATCGTAATGCTACATAACGTTATACGTTATATCGTAACTCTACATAACGTTACACGTTATATCGTAATGCTACATAACGGAATACGTTATATCGTAATGCTACATAACGTTATACGTTATATCGTAATGCTACATAACGTTATACGTTATATCGTTATGCTACAAAACGTTATACGTTATAACGTAATACTATATAACGTTGTACGTTATATCGTAATGCTACATAACGCTATACGTTATATCGTAATGCTACATGACGATATACGTTATATCGTAGTGCTGCATAACGTTATACGTTATATCGTAATGCTACATAAAGTTATACGTTATATCGTAATGCTACATAACGTTATACGTTATAACGTATTACCATACAACGTTATACGTTATATCGTAAAGCTACATAACGTTATACGTTATAACGTATTACCACATAACGTTATACGTTATATCGTAATGCTACATAACGTTATACGTTATATCGTAATGCTACATAATGTTATACGATATAACGTATTAGCATATAACGTTATACGTTATATCGTAATGCCACATAACGTTATACGTTATATCGTAATGCTACATAACGTTATACGTTATATCGTAATGCTACATAACGTTATACGTTATATCGTAATGCTACAAAACGTTATACGTTATAACGTATTGCCATATAACGTTATATGTTATATCGTAATGCTACATAACGTTATACGTTATAACGTAATGCTACATAACGTTATACGTTATAACGTAATACTATATGAAGTTATACGTTGTATCGTAATGCTACATAACGTTATACGTTATATCGTAATGCTGCATAACGTTATACGTTATATCACTATGCTACATAACGTTATACGTTATATCGTAATGCTACATAACGTTAATCGTTATATCGTAATGCTACATAACGTTATACGTTTTATCGTAATTCTACATAACGTTATACGTTATATCGTAATGCTACATAACGTTATACGTTATATCGTAATGCTACATAACGTTATACGTTATATCGTAATGCTACATAACGTTATACGTTATATCGTAATGCTACATAACGTTATACGTTATAACGTATTACCACATAACGTTATACGTTATGTCGTAATGCTACATAACGTTATACGTTATATCGTAATGCTACATAACGTTATACGTTATATCGTAATGCTACAAAACGTTATACGTTATAACGTATTGCCATATAACGTTATATGTTATATCGTAATACTACATAACGTTATACGTTATATCGTAATGCTACATAACGCCGTACGTTATAACGTAATACTACATAACGTTATACGTTATATCGTAATGCTACATAACGCCGTACGTTATAACGTAATACTACATAACGTTATACGTTATATCGTAATGCTACATAACGTTAAACGTTATATCGTAATGCTACATAACGTTATACGTTATATCGTTATGCTACATAACGTTATACGTTATAACGTAATACTATATAACGTTATACGTTATATCGTAATGCTACATGACGTTATACGTTATATCGTAATGCTACATAACGTTATACGTTATAACGTAATGCTACATAACGTTATACGTTATAACGTAATACTATATAAAGTTATACGTTGTATCGTAATGCTACACAACGTTATACGTTATATCGTAATGCTGCATAACGTTATACGTTATATCACTATGCTACATAACGTTATACGTTATATCGTAATGCTACATAACGTTAATCGTCATATCGTAATGCTACATAACGTTATACGTTTTATCGTAATTCTACATAACGTTATACGTTATATCGTAATGCTACATAACGTTATACGTTATATCGTAACGCTACATAACGTTATACGTTATATCGTAAAGCTACATAACGTTATACGTTATGTCGTTATGCTACATAACGTTATACGTTATAACGTAATGCTACATAACGTTATTCGTTATATCGTAATGTTACATAAGGTTATACGTTATAACGTATTACCATATAACGTTATACGTTATATCGTAATGTTACATAACGTTATACGTTATAACGTATTACCATATCACGTTATACGTTATATCGTAATGCTGCATAACGCCATACGTTAAAACGTAATACAACATAACGTTATACGTTATATCGTAATGCTACATAACGTTATAGGTTATATCGTAATGCTACATAACGTTATACGTTATAACGTAATGCTACATAACTTTATACGTTATATCGTAATGCTACATAACGTTATTCGTTATATCGTAATGCTACATAACGTTATACGTTATATCGTAATTCTACATAACGTTATACGTTATATCGTAATGCTACATAACGTTATACGTTATATCGTAATGCTACATAACGTTATACGTTATATCGTTATGCTACAAAACGTTATACGTTATAACGTAATACTATATAACGTTGTACGTTATATCGTAATGCTACATAACGTTATACGTTATATTGTAATGCTACATGACGATATACGTTTTATCGTAGTGCTGCATAACGTTATACGTTATATCGTAATGCTACATAACGTTATACGTTATAACGTAATGCTACATAACTTTATACGTTATAACGTAATACTATATAAAGTTATACGTTGTATCGTAATGCTACATAACGTTATACGTTATATCATAATGCTGCATAACGTTATACGTTATATCACTATGCTACATAACGTTATACGTTATATCGTAATGCTACATAACGTTAATCGTTATATCGTAATGCTACATAACGTTATACGTTTTATCGTAATTCTACATAACGTTATACGTTATATCGTAATGCTACATAACGTTATACGTTATATGGTAACGCTACATAACGTTATACGTTATATCGTAATGCTACATAACGTTATACGTTATATCGTAATGCTACATAACGATATACGTTATATCGTAATGCTACATAACGTTATACGTTATAACGCATTACCATATAACGTTATACGTTATATCGTAATGCAACATAACGTTATACGTTATATCGTAATGCTACATAACGTTATACATTATAACGTATTGCCATATAACGTTATACGTTATATCGTAAAACTACATAACGCTATACTTTATATCGTAATGCTACATAACGTTATACGTTATATCGTAACGCTACATAACGTTATACGTTATATCGTAATGCTACATAACGTTATACGTTATATCGTAATGCTACATAACGTTAATCGTCATATCGTAATGCTACATAACGTTATACGTTTTATCGTAATTCTACATAACGTTATACGTTATATCGTAATGCTACATAACGTTATACGTTATATCGTAACGCTACATAACGTTATACGTTCTATCGTAAAGCTACATAACGTTATACGTTATGTCGTTATGCTACATAACGTTATACGTTATAACGTAATGCTACATAACGTTATTCGTTATATCGTAATGTTACATAAGGTTATACGTTATAACGTATTACCATATAACGTTATACGTTATATCGTAATGTTACATAACGTTATACGTTATAACGTATTACCATATCACGTTATACGTTATATCGTAATGCTGCATAACGCCATACGTTAAAACGTAATACAACATAACGTTATACGTTATATCGTAATGCTACATAACGTTATAGGTTATATCGTAATGCTACATAACGTTATACGTTATAACGTAATGCTACATAACTTTATACGTTATATCGTAATGCTACATAACGTTATTCGTTATATCGTAATGCTACATAACGTTATACGTTATATCGTAATTCTACATAACGTTATACGTTATATCGTAATGCTACATAACGTTATACGTTATATCGTAATGCTACATAACGTTATACGTTATATCGTTATGCTACAAAACGTTATACGTTATAACGTAATACTATATAACGTTGTACGTTATATCGTAATGCTACATAACGTTATACGTTATATTGTAATGCTACATGACGATATACGTTTTATCGTAGTGCTGCATAACGTTATACGTTATATCGTAATGCTACATAACGTTATACGTTATAACGTAATGCTACATAACTTTATACGTTATAACGTAATACTATATAAAGTTATACGTTGTATCGTAATGCTACATAACGTTATACGTTATATCATAATGCTGCATAACGTTATACGTTATATCACTATGCTACATAACGTTATACGTTATATCGTAATGCTACATAACGTTAATCGTTATATCGTAATGCTACATAACGTTATACGTTTTATCGTAATTCTACATAACGTTATACGTTATATCGTAATGCTACATAACGTTATACGTTCTATGGTAACGCTACATAACGTTATACGTTATATCGTAATGCTACATAACGTTATACGTTATATCGTAATGCTACATAACGATATACGTTATATCGTAATGCTACATAACGTTATACGTTATAACGCATTACCATATAACGTTATACGTTATATCGTAATGCAACATAACGTTATACGTTATATCGTAATGCTACATAACGTTATACATTATAACGTATTGCCATATAACGTTATACGTTATATCGTAAAACTACATAACGCTATACTTTATATCGTAATGCTACATAACGTTATACGTTATATCGTAATGCTACATAACGATATACGTTATATCGTAATGCTACATAACGTTATACGTTATAACGCATTACCATATAACGTTATACGTTATATCGTAATGCAACATAACGTTATACGTTATATTGTAATACTACATAACGTTATACGTTATATCACTATGCTACATAACGTTATACGTTATATCGTAATGCTACATAACGTTATACGTTATATCGTAATGCTACATAATGTTATACGATATAACGTATTAGCATATAACGTTATACGTTATATCGTAATGCCACATAACGTTATACGTTATATCGTAATGCCCCATAACGTTATACGTTATATCGTAATGCTACATAACCTTATACGTTATATCGTAAAACTACATAACGTTATACGTTATAACGTAATGCTACATAACGTTATTCGTTATATCGTAATGCTACATGACCTTATACGTTTTATCGTAATTCTACATAACGTTATACGTTATATCGTAATGCTACATAACGTTATACGTTATATCGTAACGCTACATAACGTTATACGTTATATCGTAACGCTACATAACGTTATACGTTATATCGTAATGCTACATAACGTTATACGTTATATCGTACTGCTACATAACGTTATACGTTATATCGTAATGCTACATAACGCCGTACGTTATAACGTAATACTACATAACGTTAAACGTTATATCGTAATGCTACATAACGTTATACGTTATATCGTAATGCTACATAACGTTATACGTTATATCGTTATGCTACATAACGTTATACGTTATAACGTAATACTATATAACGTTGTACGTTATATCGTATTGCTACATAACGTTATACGTTATATCGTAATGCTACATAACGTTATACGTTATATCGTAATGCTACATAACGTTATACGTTATATCGTAATGCTACATAACGTTATACGTTATATCGTAATGCTACATGACGTTATACGTTATAACGTAATGCTACATAGCGTTATACGTTATAACGTAATACTATATAAAGTTATACGTTGTATCGTAATGCTACATAACGTTATACGTTATATCGTAATGCTGCATAACGTTATACGTTATATCACTATGCTACATAACGTTATACGTTATATCGTAATGCTACATAACGTTAATCGTTATACCGTAATGCTACATAACGTTATACGTTTTATCGTAATTCTACATAACGTTATACGTTATATCGTAATGCTACATATCGTTATACGTTATATCGTAACGCTACATAACGTTATACGTTATATCGTAAAGCTACATAACGTTATACGTTATGTCGTTATGCTACATAACGTTATACGTTATATCGTAATGCTACATAACGCCGTACGTTATAACGTAATACTACATAACGTTATACGTTATATCGTACTGCTACATAACGTTATACGTTATATCGTAATGCTACATAACGTTATACGTTTTAACGTATTACCATATAACGTTATACGTTGTATCGTAATGCTACATAACGTTATACGTTATATCGTAATGCTGCATAACGTTATACGTTATATCGTAATGCTACATAACGTTATACGTTATATCGTAATGCTACATAACGTTATACGTTATATCGTAAAACTACATAACGTTATACGTTATAACGTAATGCTACATAACGTTATTCGTTATATCGTAATGCTACATGAACTTATACGTTTTATAGTAATTCTACATAACGTTATACGTTATATCGTAATGCTACATAACGCCATACGTTAAAACGTAATACAACATAACGTTATACGTTATATCGTAATGCTACATAACGTTATAGGTTATATCGTAATGCTACATAACGTTATACGTTATATCGTACTGCTACATAACGTTATACGTTATATCGTAATGCTACATAACGTTATACGTTATAACGTATTACCACATAACGTTATACGTTATATCGTAATGCTACATAACGTTATACGTTATATCGTAATGCTACATAACGTTATACGTTATATCGTAATGCTACAAAACGTTATACGTTATAACGTATTGCCATATAACGTTATATGTTATATCGTAATACTACATAACGTTATACGTTATACCGTAATGCTACATAAAGCCGTACGTTATAACGTAATACTACATAACGTTATACGTTATATCGTAATGCTACATAACGTTATACGTTATATCGTAATGCTACATAACGTTATACGTTATAACGTTATGCTACATAACGTTATACGTTATATCGTAATACTATATAACGTTATTACGTTATATCGTAATGCTACATAACGTTATACGTTATATCGTAATTCTACATAACGTTATACATTATATCGTAATGCTACATAACGTTATACGTTATATCGTAATGCAGCATAACGTTATACGTTATATCGTAATGCTACATAACGTTATACGTTATAACGTAATGCTACATAACGTTATACGTTATAACGTAATACTATATAAAGTTATACGTTGTATCGTAATGCTACATAACGTTATACGTTATATCGTAATGCTGCATAGCGTTATACGTTATATCACTATGCTACATAACGTTATACGTTATATCGTAATGCTACATAACGTTAATCGTTATATCGTAATGCTACATAACGTTATACGTTTTATCGTAATTCTACATAACGTTATACGTTATGTCGTAATGCTACATAACGTTATACGTTATATCGTAACGCTACATAACGTTATACGTTATATCGTAAAGCTACATAACGTTATACGTTATGTCGTTATGCTACATAACGTTATACGTTATAACGTAATGCTACATAACGTTATTCGTTATATCGTAATGTTACATAACGTTATACGTTATAACGTATTACCATATAACGTTATACGTTATATCGTAATGTTACATAACGTTTTACGTTATAACGTAATACAACATAACGTTATAAGTTATATCGTAATGCTACATAACGCCATACGTTATAACGTAATACTACATAACGTTATACGTTATATCGTAATGCTACATAATGTTATACGATATAACGTATTAGCATATAACATTATACGTGATATCGTGATGCTACATAACGTTATACGTTATATCGTAATGCTACATAACGTTATACGTTATATCGTAATGCTACATAACGTTATACGTTATATCGTAATGCTACATAACGTTATACGTTATATCGTAATGCTACATAACCTTATACGTTATATCGTAGAACTACATAACGTTATACGATATAACGTAATGCTACATAACGTTATTCGTTATATCGTAATGCTACATGACCTTATACGTTTTATCGTAATTCTACATAACGTTATACGTTATATCGTAATGCTACATAACGTTATACGTTATATCGTAACGCTATATAACGTTATACGTTATATCGTAATGCTACATAACGTTATACGTTATATCGTAATGCTACATAACGTTAAACGTTATATCGTACTGCTACATAACGTTATACGTTATATCGTAATGCTACATAACGCCGTACGTTATAACGTAATACTACATAACGTTATACGTTATATCGTAATGCTACATAACGTTATACGTTATATCGTAATGCTACAAACGTTATACGTTATATCGTTATGCTACATAACGTTATACGTTATAACGTAATACTATATAATGTTATACGTTATATCGTAATGCTACATAACGTTATACGTTATATCGTAATGCTACATAACGTTATACGTTATATCGTAACGCTACATAACGTTATACGTTATATCGTAAAGCTACATAACGTTATACGTTATGTCGTTATGCTACATAACGTTATACGTTATATCGTAATGCTACATAACGCCGTACGTTATAACGTAATACTACATAACGTTATACGTTATATCGTACTGCTACATAACGTTATACGTTATATCGTAATGCTACATAACGTTATACGTTATAACGTATTACCATATAACGTTATACGTTGTATCGTAATGATACATAACGTTATACGTTATATCGTAATGCTGCATAACGTTATACGTTATATCGTAATGCTACATAACGTTATACGTTATATCGTAATGCTACATAACGTTATACGTTATATCGTAAAACTACATAACGTTATACGTTATAACGTAATGCTACATAACGTTATTCGTTATATCGTAATGCTACATGACCTTATACGTTTTATAGTAATTCTACATAACGTTATACGTTATATCGTAATGCTACATAACGTTATACGTTATATCGTAACGCTACATAACGTTACACGTTACATCGTAATGCTACATAACGTTATACGTTATATCGTAATGCTACATAACGTTATACGTTATATCGTACTGCTACATAACGTTATACGTTATATCGTAATGCTACATAACGTTATACGTTATAACGTATTACCACATAACGTTATACGTTATATCGTAATGCTACATAACGTTATACGTTATATCGTAATGCTACATAACGTTATACGTTATATCGTAATGCTACAAAACGTTATACGTTATAACGTATTGCCATATAACGTTATATGTTATATCGTAATACTACATAACGTTATACGTTATATCGTAATGCTACATAACGCCGTACGTTATAACGTATTACCACATAACGTTATACGTTATATCGTAATGCTACAAAACGTTATACGTTATAACGTATTGCTATATAACGTTATATGTTATATCGTAATACTACATAACGTTATACGTTATATCGTAATGCTACATAACGCCGTACGTTATAACGTATTACCACATAACGTTATACGTTATATCGTAATGCTACATAACGTTATACGTTATATCGTAACGCTACATAACGTTATGCGTTATATCGTAATGCTACATAACGTTATACGTTATATCGTAATGCTTCATAACGTTATACGTTATATCGTACTGCTACATAACGTTATACGTTATATCGTAATGCTACATAACGCCGTACGTTATAACGTAATACTACATAACGTTATACGTTATATCGTAATGCTACATAACGTTATACGTTATATCGTAATGCTACATAACGTTATACGTTATATCGTTATGCTACATAACGTTATACGTTATAACGTAATACTATATAACGTTATACGTTATATCGTAATGCTACATAACGTTATACGTTATATCGTAATGCTACATAACGTTATACGTTATAACGTAATACTATATAACGTTGTACGTTATATCGTAATGCTACATAACGTTATACGTTATATCGTAATGCTACATGACGATATACGTTATATCGTAGTGCTGCATAACGTTATACGTTATATCGTAATGCTACATAACGTTATACGTTATAACTTAATACTATATTACGTTGTACGTTATATCTTAATGCTACATAACGTTATACGTTATATCGTAATGCTACATAACGCCGTACGTTATAACGTAATACTACATAACGTTATACGTTATATCGTAATGCTACATAACGTTATACGTTATATCGTAATGCTACATAGCGTTATACGTTATATCGTAATGCTACATAACGTTATACGTTATAACGTATTACCACATAACGTTATACGTTATATCGTAATGCTACATAACGTTATACGTTATATCGTAATGCTACATAACGTTATACGTTATATCGTAATGCTACATAACGCCGTACGTTATAACGTAATACTACATAACGTTATACGTTATATCGTACTGCTACATAACGTTATACGTTATATCGTAATGCTACATAACGTTATACGTTTTAACGTATTACCATATAACGTTATACGTTGTATCGTAATGCTACATAACGTTATACGTTATATCGTAATGCTGCATAACGTTATACGTTATATCGTTCTGCTACATAACGTTATACGTTATATCGTAAAACTACATAACGTTATACGTTATAACGTAATGCTACATAACGTTATTCGTTATATCGTAATGCTACATGACCTTATACGTTTTATAGTAATTCTACATAACGTTATACGTTATATCGTAATGCTACATAACGTTATACGTTATATCATAACGCTACAATAACGTTATACGTTATATCGTAATGCTACATAACGTTATACGTTATATCGTAATGCTACATAACGTTATACGTTATATCGTAATGCTACATAACGTTATACGTTATATCGTAATGCTACAAATCGTTATACGTTATAACGTATTGCCATATAACGTTATATGTTATATCGTAATACTACATAACGTTATACGTTATGTCGTTATGCTACATAACGTTATACGTTATAACGTAATGCTACATAACGTTATTCGTTATATCGTAATGTTACATAACGTTATACGTTATAACGTATTACCATATAACGTTATACGTTATATCGTAATGTTACATAACTTTATACGTTATAACGTATTACCATATAACGTTATACGTTATATCGTAATGCTACATAACGCCATACGTTAAAACGTAATACAACATAACGTTATACGTTATATCGTAATGCTACATAACGCCATACGTTATAATGTAATACTACATAACGTTATACGTTATATCGTAATGCTACATAATGTTATACGATATAACGTATTAGCATATAACGTTATACGTTATATCGTAATGCTACATAACGTTATACGTTATATCGTAATGCTACATAACGTTATACGTTATATCGTAATGTTACATAACGTTATACGTTATATCGTAATGCTACATGACCTTATACGTTATATGGTAATGCTACATAACGTTAGACGTTATATCGTAATGCTACATAACGTTATACGTTATATCGTAATGCTACATAACGTTATACGATATAACGTATTAGCATATAACGTTATACGTTATATCGTAATGCTACATAACGCCGTACGTTATAACGTAATACTACATAACGTTATACGTTATATCGTACTGCTACATAACGTTATACGTTATATCGTAATGCTACATAATGTTATACGTTTTAACGTATTACCATATAACGTTATACGTTGTATCGTAATGCTACATAACGTTATACGTTATATCGTAATGCTGCATAACGTTATACGTTATATCGTAATGCTACATAACGTTATACGTTATATCGTAATGCTACATAACGTTATACGTTATATCGTAAAACTACATAACGTTATACGTAATAACGTAATGCTACATAACGTTATTCGTTATATCGTAATGCTACATGACCTTATACGTTTTATAGTAATTCTACATAACGTTATACGTTATATCGTAATGCTACATAACGTTATACGTTATATCGTAACGCTACATAACGTTATACGTTATATCGTAATGCTACATAACGTTATACGTTATATCGTAATGCTACATAACGTTATACGTTATATCGTACTGCTACATAACGTTATACGTTATATCGTAATGCTACATAACGTTATACGTTATAACGTATTACCACATAACGTTATACGTTATATCGTAATGCTACATAACGTTATACGTTATATCGTAATGCTACATAACGTTATACGTTATATCGTAATGCTACCAATCGTTATACGTTATAACGTATTGCCATATAACGTTATATGTTATATCGTAATACTACATAACGTTATACGTTATATCGTAATGCTACATAACGCCGTACGTTATAACGTAATACTACATAACGTTATACGTTATATCGTAATGCTACATAACGTTATACGTTATATCGTAATGCTACATAACGTTATACGTTATATCGTTATGCTACATAACGTTATACGTTATATCGTAATACTATATAACGTTATTACGTTATATCGTAATGCTACATAACGTTATACGTTATATCGTAATGCTACATAACGTTATACGTTATATCGTAATGCTACATAACGTTATACGTTTTATCGTAATTCTACATAACGTTATACGTTATATCGTAATGCTACATAACGTTATACGTTATATCGTAATGCTACATAACGTTATACGTTATATCGTAATGCTACATGACGTTATACGTTATATCGTAATGCTACATAACGTTATACGTTATATCGTAATGCTACATAACGTTATACGTTATAACGTAATGCTTCATAACGTTATACGTTATAACGTAATACTATATAAAGTTATACGTTGTATCGTAATGCTACATAACGTTATACGTTATATCGTAATGCTGCATAACGTTATACGTTATATCACTATGCTACATAACGTTATACGTTATATCGTAATGCTACATAACGTTAATCGTTATATCGTAATGCTACATAACGTTATACGTTTTATCGTAATTCTACATAACGTTATACGTTATGTCGTAATGCTACATAACGTTATACGTTATATCGTAACGCTACATAACGTTATACGTTGTATCGTAAAGCTACATAACGTTATACGTTATGTCGTTATGCTACATAACGTTATACGTTATAACGTAATGCTACATAACGTTATTCGTTATATCGTAATGTTACATAACGTTATACGTTATAACGTATTACCATATAACGTTATACGTTATATCGTAATGTTACATAACGTTATACGTTATAACGTATTACCATATAACGTTATACGTTATATCGTAATGTTACATAACGTTATACGTTATAACGTATTACCATATAACGTTATACGTTATATCGTAATGCTACATAACGCCATACGTTAAAACGTAATACAACATAACGTTATACGTTATATCGTAATGCTACATAACGCCATACGTTATAACGTAATACTACATAACGTTATACGTTATATCGTAATGCTACATAATGTTATACGATATAACGTATTAGCATATAACGTTATACGTTATATCGTAATGCTACATAACGTTATACGTTATATCGTAATGCTACATAACGTTATACGTTATATCGTAATGTTACATAACGTTATACGTTATATCGTAATGCTACATAACGTTATACGTTATAACGTATTACCATATAACGTCATACGTTATATCGTAATGCTACATAACGTTATACGTTATATCGTAATGCTACATAATGTTATACGTTATATCGTAATGCTGCATAACGTTATACGTTATATCGTAAAGCTACATAACGTTATACGTTATATCGTAATGCTACATAAGGTTATACGTTATATCGTTATGCTACATAACGTTATACGTTATAACGTAATACTATATAACGTTATACGTTACATTGTAATGCTACATAAAGTTATACGTTATATCGTAATGCTACATAACGTTATACGTTATATCGTAATGTTACATAACGTTATACGATATAACGTATTAGCATATAACGTTATACGTTATATCGTAATGCCACATAACATTATACGTTATATCGTTATGCTACATATCGTTATAAGTTATAACGTAATGCTACATAACGTTATTCGTTATATCGTAATGCTACATGACCTTATACGTTATATGGTAATGCTACATAACGCTAGACGTTATATCGTAATGCTACATAACGTTATATGTTATATCGTAATGCTACATAACGTTATACGTTATAACGTATTACCATATAATGTCATACGTTATATCGTAATGCTGCATAACGTTATACGTTATATCACTATGCTACATAACGTTATACGTTATATCGTAATGCTACATAACGTTACACGTTATATCGTAATGCTACAAAACGTTATACGTCATATCGTAATGCTACATAACGTTATACGTCATATCGTAATGCTACATAACGTTATACGTTATATCGTAACGCTACATAACGTTACACGTTATATCGTAATGCTACATAACGTTATACGTTATATCGTAATGCTACATAACGTTATACGTTATAATGTATTACCATATAACGTTATACGTTATATCGTAAAGCTACATAACGTTATACGATATATCGTAATGTTACATAACGCCATACGTTATAACGTAATACTACATAACGTTATACGTTATATCGTAAAGCTACATAACGTTATACGATATATCGTAATGCTACATAACGTTATACGTTATAACGTAATGCTACATAACGTTATACGTTATAACGTAATACTATATAAAGTTATACGTTGTATCGTAACGCTACATAACGTTATACGTTATATCGTAATGCTGCATAACGTTATACGTTTTATCGTAATTCTACATAACGTTATACGTTATATCGTAATGCTACATAACGTTATACGTTTTATCGTAATTCTACATAACGTTATACGTTATATCGTAATGCTACATAACGTTATACGTTATATCGTAACGCTACATAACGTTATACGTTATATCGTTATGCTACATAACGTTATACGTTATAACGTAATACTATATAACGTTATACGTTATATCGTAATGCTACATAACGTTATACGTTATATCGTAATGCTACATAACGTTATACGTTATATCGTAATGCTACATAACGTTATACGTTATATCGTAATGCTACATAACGCCATACGTTATAACGTAATACTACATAACGTTATACGTTATATCGTAATGCTGCATAACGTTATACGTTATATCACTATGCTACATAACGTTATACGTTATATCGTAATGGTACATAACGTTAATCGTTATATGGTAATGCTACATAACGTTATACGTTTTATCGTATTTCTACATAACGTTATACGTTATATCGTAATGCCACATAACGTTATACGTTATATCGTAACGCTACATAACGTTATACGATATATCGTAAAGCTACATAACATTATACGTTTTGTCGTTATGCTACATAACGTTATACGTTATAACGTAATGCTACATAACGTTATTCGTTATATCGTAATGCTACATAACGTTATACGTTATATCGTAATGCTACATAACGTTATACGTTATATCGTAACGCTACATAACGTTATACGTTATATCGTTATGCTACATAACGTTATACGTTATAACGTAATACTATATAAAGTTATACGTTGTATCGTAACGCTACATAACGTTATACGTTATATCGTAATGCTGCATAACGTTATACGTTATATCACTATGCTACATAACGTTATACGTTATATCGTAATGCTACATAACGTTAATCGTTATATCGTAATGCTACATAACGTTATACGTTTTATCGTAATTCTACATAACGTTATACGTTATATCGTAATGCTACATAACGTTATACGTTATATCGTAACGCTACATAACGTTATACGTTATATCGTTATGCTACATAACGTTATACGTTATAACGTAATACTATATAACGTTATACGTTATATCGTAATGCTACATAACGTTATACGTTATATCGTAATGCTACATAACGTTATACGTTATATCGTAATGCTACATAACGTTATACGTTATATCGTAATGCTACATAACGTTATACGTTATATCGTAATGCTACATAACGTTATACGTTATATCGTAATGCTACATAACGCCATACGTTATAACGTAATACTACATAACGTTATACGTTATATCGTAATGCTGCATAACGTTATACGTTATATCACTATGCTACATAACGTTATACGTTATATCGTAATGGTACATAACGTTAATCGTTATATGGTAATGCTACATAACGTTATACGTTTTATCGTATTTCTACATAACGTTATACGTTATATCGTAATGCCACATAACGTTATACGTTATATCGTAACGCTACATAACGTTATACGATATATCGTAAAGCTACATAACATTATACGTTTTGTCGTTATGCTACATAACGTTATACGTTATAACGTAATGCTACATAACGTTATTCGTTATATCGTAATGTTACATAACGTTATACGTTATAACGTATTACCATATAACGTTATACGTTATATCGTAATGTTACATAACGTTATACGTTATAACGTATTACCATATAACGTTATACGTTATATCGTAATGCTACATATCGCCATACGTTAAAACGTAATACAACATAACGTTATACGTTATATCGTAATGCTACATAACGCCATACGTTATAACGTAATACTACATAACGTTATACGTTATATCGTAATGCTACATAATGTTATACGATATAACGTATTAGCATATAACGTTATACGTTATATCGTAATGCTACATAACGTTATACGTTATATCGTAATGCTGCATAACGTTATACGTTATATCGTAATGCTACGTAACGTTATAGATTATATCGTAATGCTACATAACGTTATACGTTATAACGTGATGCTACATAACTTTATACGTTATAACGTAATACTATATAAAGTTATACTTTGTATCGTAATGCTACATAACGTTATACGTTATATCGTAATGCTGCATAACGTTATACGTTATATCACTATGCTACATAACGTTATACGTTATATCGTAATGCTACATAACGTTAATCGTTATATCGTAATGCTACATAACGTTAATCGTTATATCGTAATGCTACATAACGTTATACGTTTTATCGTAATTCCACATAACGTTATACGTTATATCGTAATGCTACATAACGTTATACGTTATATCGTTATGCTACATAACGTTATACGTTATAACGTAATACTATATAACGTTATACGTTATATCGTAATGCTACATAACGTTATACGTTATATCGTAATGCTACATAACGTTATACGTTATATCGTAATGCTACATAACGTTATACGTTATATCGTAATGCTACATAACGTTATACGTTATATCGTAATGCTACATAACGTTATACGTTATAACGTAATGCTACATAACGTTATACGTTATATCGTAATGCTACATAACGCCATACGTTATAACGTAATACTACATAACATTATACGTTATATCGTAATGCTACATAACGTTATACGTTATATCGTAATGCTGCATAACGTTATACGTTATATCACTATGCTACATAGCGTTATACGTTATATCGTAATGCTACATAACGTTAATCGTTATATCGTAATGCTACATAACGTTATACGTTTTATCGTAATTCTACATAACGTTATACGTTATATCGTAATGCTACATAACGTTATACGTTATATCGTAATGCTACATAACGTTATACGTTATATCGTAATGCTACATAACGTTATACGTTATAACGTATAACCATATAACGTTATACGTTATATCGTAATGTTACATAACGTTATACGTTATAACGTATTACCATATAACGTTATACGTTATATCGTAATGCTACATATCGCCATACGTTAAAACGTAATACAACATAACGTTATACGTTATATCGTAATGCTACATAACGCCATACGTTATAACGTAATACTACATAACGTTATACGTTATATCGTAATGCTACATAATGTTATACGATATAACGTATTAGCATATAACGTTATACGTTATATCGTAATGCTACATAACGTTATACGTTATATCGTAATGCTGCATAACGTTATACGTTATGTCGTAATGCTACGTAACGTTATAGGTTATATCGTAATGCTACATAACGTTATACGTTATAACGTAATGCTACATAACTTTATACGTTATAACGTAATACTATATAAAGTTATACTTTGTATCGTAATGCTACATAACGTTATACGTTATATCGTAATGCTGCATAACGTTATACGTTATATCACTATGCTACATAACGTTATACGTTATATCGTAATGCTACATAACGTTAATCGTTATATCGTAATGCTACATAACGTTATACGTTTTATCGTAATGCTACATAACGTTATTCGTTATATCGTAATGTTACATAACGTTATACGTTATAACGTATTACCATATAACGTTATACGTTATATCGTAATGTTACATAACGTTATACGTTATAACGTATTACCATATAACGTTATACGTTATATCGTAATGCTACATAACGCCATACGTTAAAACGTAATACAACATAACGTTATACGTTATATCGTAATGCTACATAACGCCATACGTTATAACGTAATACTACATAACGTTATACGTTATATCGTAATGCTACGTAATGTTATACGATATAACGTATTAGCATATAACGTTATACGTTATATCGTAATGCTACATAACGTTATACGTTATATCGTAATGCTACATAACGTTATACGTTATATCGTAATGTTACATAACGTTATACGTTATATCGTAATGCTACATAACGTTATACGTTATAACGTATTACCATATAACGTCATACGTTATATCGTAATGCTACATAACGTTATACGTTATATCGTAATGCTACATAATGTTATACGTTATATCGTAATGCTGCATAACGTTATACGTTATATCGTAAAGCTACATAACGTTATACGTTATATCGTAATGCTACATAAGGTTATACGTTATATCGTTATGCTACATAACGTTATACGTTATAACGTAATACTATATAACGTTATACGTTACATTGTAATGCTACATAAAGTTATACGTTATATCGTAATGCTACATAACGTTATACGTTATATCGTAATGTTACATAACGTTATACGATATAACGTTTTAGCATATAACGTTATACGTTATGTCGTAATGCCACATAACGTTATACGTTATATCGTTATGCTACATATCGTTATAAGTTATAACGTAATGCTACATAACGTTATTCGTTATATCGTAATGCTACATGACCTTATACGTTATATGGTAATGCTACATAACGTTAGACGTTATATCGTAATGCTACATAACGTTATACGTTATAACGTAATACTATATAAAGTTATACTTTGTATCGTAATGCTACATAACGTTATACGTTATATCGTAATGCTGCATAACGTTATACGTTATATCACTATGCTACATAACGTTATACGTTATATCGTAATGCTACATAACGTTAATCGTTATATCGTAATGCTACATAACGTTAATCGTTATATCGTAATGCTACATAACGTTATACGTTTTATCGTAATTCCACATAACGTTATACGTTATATCGTAATGCTACATAACGTTATACGTTATATCGTTATGCTACATAACGTTATACGTTATAACGTAATACTATATAACGTTATACGTTATATCGTAATGCTACATAACGTTATACGTTATATCGTAATGCTACATAACGTTATACGTTATATCGTAATGCTACATAACGTTATACGTTATATCGTAATGCTACATAACGTTATACGTTATATCGTAATGCTACATAACGTTATACGTTATAACGTAATGCTACATAACGTTATACGTTATATCGTAATGCTACATAACGCCATACGTTATAACGTAATACTACATAACGTTATACGTTATATCGTAATGCTACATAACGTTATACGTTATATCGTAATGCTGCATAACGTTATACGTTATATCACTATGCTACATAGCGTTATACGTTATATCGTAATGCTACATAACGTTAATCGTTATATCGTAATGCTACATAACGTTATACGTTTTATCGTAATTCTACATAACGTTATACGTTATATCGTAATGCTACATAACGTTATACGTTATATCGTAATGCTACATAACGTTATACGTTATATCGTAATGCTACATAACGTTATACGTTATAACGTATAACCATATAACGTTATACGTTATATCGTAATGTTACATAACGTTATACGTTATAACGTATTACCATATAACGTTATACGTTATATCGTAATGCTACATATCGCCATACGTTAAAACGTAATACAACATAACGTTATACGTTATATCGTAATGCTACATAACGCCATACGTTATAACGTAATACTACATAACGTTATACGTTATATCGTAATGCTACATAATGTTATACGATATAACGTATTAGCATATAACGTTATACGTTATATCGTAATGCTACATAACGTTATACGTTATATCGTAATGCTGCATAACGTTATACGTTATGTCGTAATGCTACGTAACGTTATAGGTTATATCGTAATGCTACATAACGTTATACGTTATAACGTAATGCTACATAACTTTATACGTTATAACGTAATACTATATAAAGTTATACTTTGTATCGTAATGCTACATAACGTTATACGTTATATCGTAATGCTGCATAACGTTATACGTTATATCACTATGCTACATAACGTTATACGTTATATCGTAATGCTACATAACGTTAATCGTTATATCGTAATGCTACATAACGTTATACGTTTTATCGTAATGCTACATAACGTTATTCGTTATATCGTAATGTTACATAACGTTATACGTTATAACGTATTACCATATAACGTTATACGTTATATCGTAATGTTACATAACGTTATACGTTATAACGTATTACCATATAACGTTATACGTTATATCGTAATGCTACATAACGCCATACGTTAAAACGTAATACAACATAACGTTATACGTTATATCGTAATGCTACATAACGCCATACGTTATAACGTAATACTACATAACGTTATACGTTATATCGTAATGCTACGTAATGTTATACGATATAACGTATTAGCATATACCGTTATACGTTATATCGTAATGCTACATAACGTTATACGTTATATCGTAATGCTACATAACGTTATACGTTATATCGTAATGTTACATAACGTTATACGTTATATCGTAATGCTACATAACGTTATACGTTATAACGTATTACCATATAACGTCATACGTTATATCGTAATGCTACATAACGTTATACGTTATATCGTAATGCTACATAATGTTATACGTTATATCGTAATGCTGCATAACGTTATACGTTATATCGTAAAGCTACATAACGTTATACGTTATATCGTAATGCTACATAAGGTTATACGTTATATCGTTATGCTACATAACGTTATACGTTATAACGTAATACTATATAACGTTATACGTTACATTGTAATGCTACATAAAGTTATACGTTATATCGTAATGCTACATAACGTTATACGTTATATCGTAATGTTACATAACGTTATACGATATAACGTTTTAGCATATAACGTTATGCGTTATGTCGTAATGCCACATAACGTTATACGTTATATCGTTATGCTACATATCGTTATAAGTTATAACGTAATGCTACATAACGTTATTCGTTATATCGTAATGCTACATGACCTTATACGTTATATGGTAATGCTACATAACGTTAGACGTTATATCGTAATGCTACATAACGTTATACGTTATATCGTAATGCTACATAACGTTATACGTTATAACGTATTACCATATAACGTCATACGTTATATCGTAATGCTGCATAACGTTATACGTTATATCACTATGCTACATAACGTTATACGTTATATCGTAATGCTACATAACGTTACACGTTATATCGTAATGCTACAAAACGTTATACGTCATATCGTAGTGCTACATAACGTTATACGTCATATCGTAATGCTACATAACGTTATACGTTATATCGTAACGCTACATAACGTTACACGTTATATCGTAATGCTACATAACGTTATACGTTATATCGTAATGCTACATAACGTTATACGTTATAACGTATTACCATATAACGTTATACGTTATATCGTAATGCTACAAAAGGTTATACGTTATAACGTATTACCATATAACGTTATATGTTATATCGTAATGCTACATAACGTTATACGTTATATCGTAATGCTGCATAACGTTATACGTTATATCACTATGCTACATAACGTTATACGTTATATCGTAATGCTACATAACGTTACACGTTATATCGTAATGCTACAAAACGTTATACGTCATATCGTAATGCTACATAACGTTATACGTCATATCGTAATGCTACATAACGTTATACGTTATATCGTAACTCTACATAACGTTACACGTTATATCGTAATGCTACATAACGGTATACGTTATATCGTAATGCTACATAACGTTATACGTTATATCGTAATGCTACATAAAGTTATACGTTATATCGTAATGCTACATAACGTTATACGTTATAACGTATTACCATACAACGTTATACGTTATATCGTAAAGCTACATAACGTTATACCTTATGTCGTTATGCTACATAACGTTATACGTTATAACGTAATGCTACATAACGTTATTCGTTATATCGTAATGTTACATAACGTTATACGTTATAACGTATTACCATATAACGTTATACGTTATATCGTAATGCTACATAACGCCATACGTTAAAACGTAATACTACATAACGTTATACGATATATCGTAATGTTACATAACGCCATACGTTATAACGTAATACTACATAACGTTATACGTTATATCGTAAAGCTACATAACGTTATACGATATGTGGTTATGCTACATAACGTTATACGTTATATCGTAAAGCTACATAACGTTATACGATATATCGTAATGCTACATAACGTTATACGTTATATCGTAATGCTACATAACGTTATACGTTATATCGTAATGCTACATAACGTTATACGTTATATCGTAATGCTACATAACGTTATACGTTATAACGTAATGCTACATAACGTTATACGTCATATCGTAATGCTACATAACGTTATACGTTATATCGTAACTCTACATAACGTTACACGTTATATCGTAATGCTACATAACGGTATACGTTATATCGTAATGCTACATAACGTTATACGTTATATCGTAATGCTACATAAAGTTATACGTTATATCGTAATGCTACATAACGTTATACGTTATAACGTAATACTATATAAAGTTATACGTTGTATCGTAACGCTACATAACGTTATACGTTATATCGTAATGCTGCATAACGTTATACGTTATATCACTATGCTACATAACGTTATACGTTATATCGTAATGCTACATAACGTTAATCGTTATATCGTAATGCTACATAACGTTATACGTTTTATCGTAATTCTACATAACGTTATACGTTATATCGTAATGCTACATAACGTTATACGTTATATCGTAATGCTACATAACGTTATACGTTATATCGTAATGCTGCATAACGTTATACGTTATATCACTATGCTACATAACGTTATACGTTATATCGTAATGCTACATAACGTTACACGTTATATCGTAATGCTACAAAACGTTATACGTCATATCGTAATGCTACATAACGTTATACGTCATATCGTAATGCTACATAACGTTATACGTTATATCGTCACTCTACATAACGTTACACGTTATATCGTAATGCTACATAACGGTATACGTTATATCGTAATGCTAAATAACGTTATACGTTATATCGTAATGCTACATAAAGTTATACGTTATATCGTAATGCTACATAACGTTATACGTTATAACGTATTACCATACAACGTTATACGTTATATCGTAAAGCTACATAACGTTATACCTTATGTCGTTATGCTACATAACGTTATACGTTATAACGTAATGCTACATAACGTTATTCGTTATATCGTAATGTTACATAACGTTATACGTTATAACGTATTACCATATAACGTTATACGTTATATCGTAATGCTACATAACGCCATACGTTAAAACGTAATACTACATAACGTTATACGATATATCGTAATGTTACATAACGCCATACGTTATAACGTAATACTACATAACGTTATACGTTATATCGTAAAGCTACATAACGTTATACGATATGTCGTTATGCTACATAACGTTATAGGTTATAACGTATTACCATATAACGTTATACGTTATATCGTAAAGCTACATAACGTTATACGATATATCGTAATGCTACATAACGTTATACGTTATATCGTAATGCTACATAACGTTATACGTTATATCGTAATGCTACATAACGTTATACGTTATATCGTAATGCTACATAACGTTATACGTTATAACGTAATGCTACATAACGTTATACGTTATATCGTAATGCTACATAACGCCATACGTTATAACGTAATACTACATAACGTTATACGTTATATCGTAATGCTACATAACGTTATACGTTATATCGTAATGCTGCATAACGTTATACGTTATATCACTATGCTACATAACGTTATACGTTATATCGTAATGCTACATAACGTTAATCGTTATATCGTAATGCTACATAACGTTATTCGTTATGTCGTTATGCTACATAACGTTATACGTTATAACGTAATGCTACATAACGTTATTCGTTATATCGTAATGTTACATAACGTTATACGTTATAACGTATTACCATATAACGTTATACGTTATATCGTAATGTTACATAACGTTATACGTTATAACGTATTACCATATAACGTTATACGTTATATCGTAATGCTACATATCGCCATACGTTAAAACGTAATACAACATAACGTTATACGTTATATCTTAATGCTACATAACGCCATACGTTATAACGTACTACTACATAACGTTATACGTTATATCGTAATGCTACATAATGTTATACGATATAACGTATTAGCATATAACGTTATACGTTATATCGTAATGCTACATAACGTTATACGTTATATCGTTATGCTACATAACGTTATACGTTATAACGTAATACTATATAACGTTATACGTTATATCGTAATGCTACATAACGTTATACGTTATATCGTAATGCTGCATAACGTTATACGTTATATCGTAATGCTACGTAACGTTATAGGTTATATCGTAATGCTACATAACGTTATACGTTATAACGTAATGCTACATAACTTTATACGTTATAACGTAATACTATATAAAGTTATACTTTGTATCGTAATGCTACATAACGTTATACGTTATATCGTAATGCTGCATAACGTTATACGTTATATCACTATGCTACATAACGTTATACGTTATATCGTAATGCTACATAACGTTAATCGTTATATCGTAATGCTACATAACGTTATACGTTTTAACGTAATTCTACATAACGTTATACGTTATATCGTAATGCTACATAACGTTATACGTTATATCGTAACGCTACATAACGTTATACGTTATATCGTAATTCTACATAACGTTATACGTTATATCGTAATGCTACATAACGATATACGTTATATCGTAATGCTACATAACGTTATACGTTATAATGCATTACCATATAACGTTATACGTTATATCGTAATGCAACATAACGTTATACGTTATATCGTAATGCTACATAACGTTATACATTATAACGTATTGCCATATAACGTTATACGTTATATCGTAAAACTACATAACGCTATACTTTATATCGTAATGCTACATAACGTTATACGTTATATCGTAATGCTACATAACGATATACGTCATATCGTAATGCTACATAACGTTATACGTTATAACGCATTACCATATAACATTATACGTTATATCGTAATGCAACATAACGTTATACGTTATATCGTAATACTACATAACGTTATACGTTATATCACTATGCTACATAACGTTATACGTTATATCGTAATGCTACATAACGTTATACGTTATATCGTAATGCTACATTATGTTATACGATATAACGTATTAGCATATAACGTTATACGTTATATCGTAATGCCACATAACGTTATACGTTATATCGTAATGCTACATAACGTTATACGTTATATCGTAATGCTACATAACCTTATACGTTATATCGTAAAACTACATAACGTTATACGTTATAACGTAATGCTACATAACGTTATTCGTTATATCGTAATGCTACATGACCTTATACGTTTTATCGTAATTCTACATAACGTTATACGATATATCGTAATGCTACATAACGTTATACGTTATATCGTAACGCTACATAACGTTATACGTTATATCGTAATGCTACATAAAGTTATACGTTATATCGTAATGCTACATAACGTTATACGTTATAACGTATTACCATACAACGTTATACGTTATATCGTAAAGCTACATAACGTTATACCTTATGTCGTTATGCTACATAACGTTATACGTTATAACGTAATGCTACATAACGTTATTCGTTATATCGTAATGTTACATAACGTTATACGTTATAACGTATTACCATATAACGTTATACGTTATATCGTAATGCTACATAACGCCATACGTTAAAACGTAATACTACATAACGTTATACGATATATCGTAATGTTACATAACGCCATACGTTATAACGTAATACTACATAACGTTATACGTTATATCGTAAAGCTACATAACGTTATACGATATGTCGTTATGCTACATAACGTTATAGGTTATAACGTATTACCATATAACGTTATACGTTATATCGTAAAGCTACATAACGTTATACGATATATCGTAATGCTACATAACGTTATACGTTATATCGTAATGCTACATAACGTTATACGTTATATCGTAATGCTACATAACGTTATACGTTATATCGTAATGCTACATAACGTTATACGTTATAACGTAATGCTACATAACGTTATACGTTATATCGTAATGCTACATAACGCCATACGTTATAACGTAATACTACATAACGTTATACGTTATATCGTAATGCTACATAACGTTATACGTTATATCGTAATGCTGCATAACGTTATACGTTATATCACTATGCTACATAACGTCATACGTTATATCGTAATTCTACATAACGTTAATCGTTATATCGTAATGCTACATAACGTTATTCGTTATGTCGTTATGCTACATAACGTTATACGTTATAACGTAATGCTACATAACGTTATTCGTTATATCGTAATGTTACATAACGTTATACGTTATAACGTATTACCATATAACGTTATACGTTATATCGTAATGTTACATAACGTTATACGTTATAACGTATTACCATATAACGTTATACGTTATATCGTAATGCTACATATCGCCATACGTTAAAACGTAATACAACATAACGTTATACGTTATATCTTAATGCTACATAACGCCATACGTTATAACGTACTACTACATAACGTTATACGTTATATCGTAATGCTACATAATGTTATACGATATAACGTATTAGCATATAACGTTATACGTTATATCGTAATGCTACATAACGTTATACGTTATATCGTTATGCTACATAACGTTATACGTTATAACGTAATACTATATAACGTTATACGTTATATCGTAATGCTACATAACGTTATACGTTATATCGTAATGCTGCATAACGTTATACGTTATATCGTAATGCTACGTAACGTTATAGGTTATATCGTAATGCTACATAACGTTATACGTTATAACGTAATGCTACATAACTTTATACGTTATAACGTAATACTATATAAAGTTATACTTTGTATCGTAATGCTACATAACGTTATACGTTATATCGTAATGCTGCATAACGTTATACGTTATATCACTATGCTACATAACGTTATACGTTATATCGTAATGCTACATAACGTTAATCGTTATATCGTAATGCTACATAACGTTATACGTTTTAACGTAATTCTACATAACGTTATACGTTATATCGTAATGCTACATAACGTTATACGTTATATCGTAACGCTACATAACGTTATACGTTATATCGTAATTCTACATAACGTTATACGTTATATCGTAATGCTACATAACGATATACGTTATATCGTAATGCTACATAACGTTATACGTTATAATGCATTACCATATAACGTTATACGTTATATCGTAATGCAACATAACGTTATACGTTATATCGTAATGCTACATAACGTTATACATTATAACGTATTGCCATATAACGTTATACGTTATATCGTAAAACTACATAACGCTATACTTTATATCGTAATGCTACATAACGTTATACGTTATATCGTAATGCTACATAACGATATACGTCATATCGTAATGCTACATAACGTTATACGTTATAACGCATTACCATATAACATTATACGTTATATCGTAATGCAACATAACGTTATACGTTATATCGTAATACTACATAACGTTATACGTTATATCACTATGCTACATAACGTTATACGTTATATCGTAATGCTACATAACGTTATACGTTATATCGTAATGCTACATTATGTTATACGATATAACGTATTAGCATATAACGTTATACGTTATATCGTAATGCCACATAACGTTATACGTTATATCGTAATGCTACATAACGTTATACGTTATATCGTAATGCTACATAACCTTATACGTTATATCGTAAAACTACATAACGTTATACGTTATAACGTAATGCTACATAACGTTATTCGTTATATCGTAATGCTACATGACCTTATACGTTTTATCGTAATTCTACATAACGTTATACGATATATCGTAATGCTACATAACGTTATACGTTATATCGTAACGCTACATAACGTTATACGTTATATCGTAATGCTACATAACGTTATACGTTATATCGGAATGCTACATAACGTTATACGATATATCGTACTGCTACATAACGTTATACGTTATATCGTAATGCTACATAACGCCGTACGTTATAACGTAATACTACATAACGTTATACGTTATATCGTAATGCTACATAACGTTATACGTTATATCGTAATGCTACATAACGTTATACGTTATATCGTTATGGTACATAACGTTATACGTTATAACGTAATACTATATAACGTTATACGTTATATCGTAATGCTACATAACGTTATACGTTATATCGTAATGCTACATAACGTTATACGTTATATCGGAATGCTACATAACGTTATACGTTATATCGTAATGCTACATAACGTTATACGCTATAACGTAATGCTACATAACGTTATACGTTATAACGTAATGCTACATAACGTTATACGTTATAACGTAATGCTATATAAAGTTATACGTTGTATCGTAATGCTACATAACGTTATACGTTATATCGTAATGCTGCATAACGTTATACGTTATATCACTATGCTACATAACGTTATACGTTATATCGTAATGCTACATAACGTTAATCGTTATATCGTAATGCTACATAACGTTATACGTTATATCGTAACGCTACATAACGTTATACGTTATATCGTAATGCTACATAACGTTATACGTTATATCGTAATGCTACATAACGTTATACGTTATATCGTACTGCTACATAACGTTATACGTTATATCGTAATGCTACATAACGTTATACGTTATAACGTATTACCACATAACGTTATACGTTATATCGTAATGCTACATAACGTTATACGTTATATCGTAATGCTACATAACGTTATACGTTATATCGTAATGCTACAAAACGTTATACGTTATAACGTATTGCCATATAACGTTATACGTTATATCGTAATACTACATAACGTTATACGTTATATCGTAATGCTACATAACGCCGTACGTTATAACGTAATACTACATAACGTTATACGTTATATCGTAATGCTACATAACGTTATACGTTATATCGTAATGCTACATAACGTTATACGTTATATCGTTATGCTACATAACGTTATACGTTATATCGTAATACTATATAACGTTATTACGTTATATCGTAATGCTACATAACGTTATACGTTATATCGTAATGCTACATAACGTTATACGTTATATCGTAATGCTACATAACGTTATACGTCATATCGTAATGCTACATAACGTTATACGTTATATCGTAATGCTACATAACGTTATACGTTATAACGCAATGCTACATAACGTTATACGTTATAACGTAATACTATATAAAGTTATACGTTGTATCGTAATGCTACATAACGTTATACGTTATATCGTAATGCTGCATAACGTTATACGTTATATCACTATCCTACATAACGTTATACGTTATATCGTAATGCTACATAACGTTAATCGTTATATCGTAATGCTACATAACGTTATACGTTTTATCGTAATTCTACATAACGTTATACGTTAGATCGTAATGCTACATAACGTTATACGTTATATCGTAACGCTACATAACGGTATATGTTATATCGTAAAGCTACATAACGTTATACGTTATGTCGTTATGCTACATAACGTTATACGTTATAACGTAATGCTACAAAACGTTATTCGTTATATCGTAATGTTACATACCGTTATACGTTATAACGTATTACCATATAACGTTATACGTTATATCGTAATGTTACATAACGTTATACGTTATAACGTATTACCATATAACGTTATACGTTATATCGTAATGCTACATAACGCCATACGTTAAAACGTAATACAACATAACGTTATACGTTATATCGTAATGCTACATAACGCCATACGTTATAACGTAATACTACATAACGTTATACGTTATATCGTAATGCTACATAATGTTATACGATATAACATATTAGCTATAACGTTATACGTTATATCGTAATGCTACATAACGTTATACGTTATATCGTAATGCTACATAACGTTATACGTTATATCGTAATGTTACATAACGTTATACGTTATATCGTAATGCTACATAACGTTATACGTTATAACGTATTACCATATAACGTCATACGTTATATCGTAATGCTACATAATGTTATACGTAATATCGTAATGCTACATAATGTTATACGTTATATCGTAATGCTGCATAACGTTATACGTTATATCGTAAAGCTACATAACGTTATACGTTATATCGTAATGCTACATAACGTTATACGTTATATCGTAATGTTACATAACGTTATACGATATAACGTATTAGCATATAACGTTATACGTTATATCGTAATGCCACATAACGTTATACGTTATATCGTTATGCTACATACCGTTATAAGTTATAACGTAATGCTACATAACGTTATTCGTTATATCGTAATGCTACATGACCTTATACGTTATATGGTAATGCTACATAACGTTAGACGTCATATCGTAATGCTACATAACGTTATACGTTATATCGTAAAGCTACATAACGTTACACGTTATATCGTAATGCTACATAACGGTATACGTTATATCGTAATGCTACATAACGTTATACGTTATATCGTAATGCTACATAACGTTATACGTTATATCGTAATGCTACATAATGTTATACGTTATATCGTAATGCTGCATAACGTTATACGTTATATCGTAAAGCTACATAACGTTATACGTTATATCGTAATGCTACATAAGGTTATACGTTATATCGTTATGCTACATAACGTTATACGTTATAACGTAATACTATATAACGTTATACGTTACATTGTAATGCTACATAAAGTTATACGTTATATCGTAATGCTACATAACGTTATACGTTATATCGTAATGCTACATAACGTTATACGTTATATCGTAATGCTACATAACGTTATACGTTATATCGTAATGCTACATAACGTTATACGTTATAACGTAGAACTATATAAAGTTATACGTTGTATCGTAATGCTACATAACGTTATACGTTATATCGTAATGCTGCATAACGTTATACGTTATATCACTATGCTACATAACGTTATACGTTATATCGTAATGCTACATAACGTTAATCGTTATATCGTAATGCTACATAACGTTATACGTTTTATCGTAATTCTACATAACGTCATACGTTATATCGTAATGCTACATAACGTTATACGTTATATCGTAACGCTACATAACGTTATACGTTGTATCGTTATGCTACATAACGTTATGCGTTATACCGTACTACTATATAACGTTATACGTTATATCGTAATGCTACATAACGTTATACGTTATATCGTAATGCTACATAACGTTATACGTTATATCGTAATGCTACATAACGTTATACGTTATATCGTAATGCTACATAACGTTATACGTTATATCGTAATGTTACATAACGTTATACGTTATATCGTAATGGTACATAACGTTATACGTTATAACGTATTACCATATAACGTCATACGTTATATCGTAATGCTACATAACGTTATACGTTATATCGTAATGCTACATAATGTTATACGTTATATCGTAATGCTGCATAACGTTATACGTTATATCGTAAAGCTACATAACGTTATACGTTATATCGTAATGCTACATAAGGTTATACGTTATATCGTTATGCTACATAACGTTATACGTTATAACGTAATACTATATAACGTTATACGTTACATTGTAATGCTACATAAAGTTATACGTTATATCGTAATGCTACATAACGTTATACGTTATATCGTAATGTTACATAACGTTATACGATATAACGTATTAGCATATAACGTTATACGTTATATCGTAATGCCACATAACGTTATACGTTATATCGTTATGCTACATATCGTTATAAGCTATAACGTAATGCTACATAACGTTATTCGTTATATCGTAATGCTACATGACCTTATACGTTATATGGTAATGCTACATAACGTTATACGTTATGTCGTAATGCTACATAATGTTATACGTTATATCGTAATGCTGCATATCGTTATACGTTATATCGTAATGTTACATAACGTTATACGTTATATCGTAATGCTACATAACGTTATACGTTATAACGTATTACCATATAACGTCATACGTTATATCGTAATGCTACATAACGTTATACGTTATATCGTAATGCTACATAATGTTATACGTTATATCGTAATGCTGCATAACGTTATACGTTATATCGTAAAGCTACATAACGTTATACGTTATATCGTAATGCTACATAAGGTTATACGTTATATCGTTATGCTACATAACGTTATACGTTATAACGTAATACTATATAACGTTATACGTTACATTGTAATGCTACATAAAGTTATACGTTATATCGTATTGCTACATAACGTTATACGTTATATCGTAATGTTACATAACGTTATACGATATAACGTATTAGCATATAACGTTATACGTTATATCGTAATGCCACATAACGTTATACGTTATATCGTTATGCTACATACCGTTATAAGTTATAACGTAATGCTACATAACGTTATTCGTTATATCGTAATGCTACATGACCTTATACGTTATATGGTAATGCTACATAACGTTAGACGTTATATCGTAATGCTACATAACGTTATACGTTATATCGTAATGCTACATAACGTTATACGTTATAACGTATTACCATATAACGTCATACGTTATATCGTAATGCTACATAACGTTATACGTTATAACGTTATGCTACATAACGTTATACGTTATAACGTAATACTATATAAAGTTATACGTTGTATCGTAATGCTACATAACGTTATACGTCATATCGTAATGCTACATAACGTTATACGTCATATCGTAATGCTACATAACGTTATACGTTATATCGTAACGCTACATAACGTTACACGTTATATCGTAATGCTACATAACGTTATACGTTATATCGTAATGCTACATAACGTTATACGTTATAACGTATTACCATATAACGTTATACGTTATATCGTAATGCTACAAAACGTTATACGTTATAACGTATTACCATATAACGTTATACGTTATATCGTAATGCTACATAACATTATACGTTATATCGTAATGCTGCATAACGTTATACGTTATATCACTATGCTACATAACGTTATACGTTATATCGTAATGCTACATAACGTTACACGTTATATCGTAATGCTACAAAACGTTATACGTCATATCGTAATGCTACATAACGTTATACGTCATATCGTAATGCTACATAACGTTATACGTTATATCGTAAAGCTACATAACGTTACACGTTATATCGTAATGCTACATAACGGTATACGTTATATCGTAATGCTACATAACGTTATACGTTATATCGTAATGCTACATAACGTTATACGTTATATCGTTATGCTACAAAACGTTATACGTTATAACGTAATACTATATAACGTTGTACGTTATATCGTAATGCTACATAACGTTATACGTTATATCGTAATGCTACATAACGTTATACGTTATATCACTATGCTACATAACGTTATACGTTATATCGTAATGCTACATAACGTTAATCGTTGTATCGTAATGCTACATAACGTTATACGTTTTATCGTAATTCTACATAACGTTATACGTTATATCGTAATGCTACATATCGTTATACGTTATATCGTAACGCTACATAACGTTATACGTTATATCGTTATGCTACATAACGTTATACGTTATAACGTAATACTATATAACGATATACGTTATATCGTAGTGCTGCATAACGTTATGCGTTATATCGTAATGCTACATAAGGTTATACGTTATATCGTTATGCTACATAACGTTATACGTTATAACGTAATACTATATAACGTTATACGTTACATTGTAATGCTACATAAAGTTATACGTTATATCGTAATGCTACATAACGCCATACGTTATAACGTAATACTACATAACGTTATACGTTATATGGTAATGCTACATAATGTTATACGATATAACGTATTAGCATATAACGTTATACGTTATATCGTAATGTTACATAACGTTATACGTTATATCGTAATGCTACATAACGTTATACGTTATATCGTAATGTTACATAACGTTATACGTTATATCGTAATGCTACATAACGTTATACGTTATAACGTATTACCATATAACGTCATACGTTATATCGTAATGCTACATAACGTTATACGTTATATCGTAATGCTACATAATGTTATACGTTATATCGTAATGCTGCATAACGTTATACGTTATATCGTAATGCTACATAACGTTACACGTTATATCGTAATGCTACAAAACGTTATACGTCATATCGTAATGCTACATAACGTTATACGTCATATCGTAATGCTACATAACGTTATACGTTATATCGTAACGCTACATAACGTTACACGTTATATCGTAATGCTACATAACGGTATACGTTATATCGTAATGCTACATAACGTTATACGTTATATCGTAATGCTACATAACGTTATAAGTTATATCGTTATGCTACAAAACGTTATACGTTATAACGTAATACTATATAACGTTGTACGTTATATCGTAATGCTACATAACGTTATACGTTATATCGTAATGCTACATGACGATATACGTTATATCGTAGTGCTACATAACGTTATACGTTATATCGCAATGCTACATAAAGTTATACGTTATATCGTAATGCTACATAACGTTATACGTTATAACGTATTACCATACAACGTTATACGTTATATCGTAAAGCTACATAACGTTATACGTTATGTCGTTATGCTACATAACGTTATACGTTATAACGTAATGCTACATAACGTTATTCGTTATATCGTATTGTTACATAACGTTATACGTTATAACGTATTACCATATAACGTTATAGGTTATATCGTAATGCTACATAACGCCATACGTTAAAACGTAATACTACATAACGTTATACGTTATATCGTAATGTTACATAACGCCATACGTTATAACGTAATACTACATAACGTTATACGTTATATCGTAAAGCTACATAACGTTATACGTTATGTCGTTATGCTACATAACGTTATACGTTATAACGTATTACCATATAACGTTATACGTTATATCGTAAAGCTACATAACGTTATACGATATATCGTAATGCTACATAACGTTATACGTTATATCGTAATGCTACATAACGTTATACGTTATATCGTAATGCTACATAACGTTATACGTTATATCGTAATGTTACATAACGTTATACGTTATAACGTATTATCATATAACGTTATACGTTATATCGTAATGCTACATAACGTTATACGTTATATCGTAATGCTACATAACGTTATACGTTATAACGTAATGCTACGTAACGTTATACGTTATATCGTAATGCTACATAACGCCATACGTTATAACGTAATACTACATAACGTTATACGTTATATCGTAATGCTACATAACGTTATACGTTATATCGTAATGCTGCATAACGTTATACGTTATATCACTATGCTACATAACGTTATACGTTATATCGTAATGCTACATAACGTTAATCGTTATATCGTAATGCTACATAACGTTATACGTTTTATCGTAATTCAACATAACGTTATACGTTATATCGTAATGCTACATAACGTTATACGTTATATCGTAACGCTACATAACGTTATACGATATATCGTAAAGCTACATAACATTATACGTTATGTCGTTATGCTACATAACGTTATACGTTATAACGTAATGCTACATAAGGTTATTCGTTATATCGTAATGTTACATAACGTTATACGTTATAACGTATTACCATATAACGTTATACGTTATATCGTAATGTTACATAACGTTATACGTTATAACGTATTACCATATAACGTTATACGTTATGTCGTAATGCTACATAACGCCATACGTTAAAACGTAATACAACATAACGTTATACGTTATATCGTAATGCTACATAACGCCATACGTTATAACGTAATACTACATAACGTTATACGTTATATGGTAATGCTACATAAGGTTATACGTTATATCGTTATGCTACATAACGTTATACGTTATAACGTAATACTATATAACGTTATACGTTACATTGTAATGCTACATAAAGTTATACGTTATATCGTATCGCTACATAACGTTATACGTTATATCGTAATGTTACATAACGTTATACGATATAACGTATTAGCATATAACGTTATACGTTATATCGTAATGCCACATAACGTTATACGTTATATCGTTATGCTACATACCGTTATAAGTTATAACGTAATGCTACATAACGTTATTCGTTATATCGTAATGCTACATGACCTTATACGTTATATAGTAATGCTACATAACGTTAGACGTTATATCGTAATGCTACAGAACGTTATACGTTATATCGTAATGCTACATAACGTTATACGTTATAACGTATTAGCATATAACGTTACACGTTATATCGTAATGCTACAAAACGTTATACGTCATATCGTAATGCTACATAACGTTATACGTCATATCGTAATGCTACATAACGTTATACGTTATATCGTAAAGCTACATAACGTTACACGTTATATCGTAATGCTACATAACGGTATACGTTATATCGTAATGCTACATAACGTTATACGTTATATCGTAATGCTACATAACGTTATACGTTATATCGTTATGCTACAAAACGTTATACGTTATAACGTAATACTATATAACGTTGTACGTTATATCGTAATGCTACATAACGTTATACGTTATATCGTAATGCTACATAACGTTATACGTTATATCACTATGCTACATAACGTTATACGTTATATCGTAATGCTACATAACGTTAATCGTTGTATCGTAATGCTACATAACGTTATACGTTTTATCGTAATTCTACATAACGTTATACGTTATATCGTAATGCTACATAACGTTATACGTTATATCGTAACGCTACATAACGTTATACGTTATGTCGTTATGCTACATAACGTTATACGTTATAACGTAATACTATATAACGATATACGTTATATCGTAGTGCTGCATAACGTTATACGTTATATCGTAATGCTACATAAGGTTATACGTTATATCGTTATGCTACATAACGTTATACGTTATAACGTAATACTATATAACGTTATACGTTACATTGTAATGCTACATAAAGTTATACGTTATATCGTAATGCTACATAACGCCATACGTTATAACGTAATACTACATAACGTTATACGTTATATGGTAATGCTACATAATGTTATACGATATAACGTATTAGCATATAACGTTATACGTTATGTCGTAATGTTACATAACGTTATACGTTATATCGTAATGCTACATAACGTTATACGTTATATCGTAATGTTACATAACGTTATACGTTATATCGTAATGCTACATAACGTTATACGTTATAACGTATTACCATATAACGTCATACGTTATATCGTAATGCTACATAACGTTATACGTTATATCGTAATGCTACATAATGTTATACGTTATATCGTAATGCTGCATAACGTTATACGTTATATCGTAAAGCTACATAACGTTATACGTTATATCGTAATGCTACATAAGGTTATACGTTATATCGTTATGCTACATAACGTTATACGTTATAACGTATTACTATATAACGTTATACGTTACATTGTAATGCTACATAAAGTTATACGTTATATCGTAATGCTACATAACGTTAAACGTTATATCGTAATGTTACATAACGTTATACGATATAACGTATTAGCATATAACGTTATACGTTATATCGTAATGCCACATAACGTTATACGTTATATCGTTATACTACATATCGTTATAAGTTATAACGTAATGCTACATAACGTTATTCGTTATATCGTAATGCTACATGACCTTATACGTTATATGGTAATGCTACATAACGTTAGACGTTATATCGTAATGCTACATAACGTTATACGTTATATCGTAATGCTACATAACGTTATACGTTATAACGTATTACCATATAACGTCATACGTTATATCGTAATGCTACATAACGTTATACGTTATAACGTTATGCTACATAACGTTATACATTATAACGTAATACTATATAAAGTTATACGTTGTATCGTAATGCTACATAACGTTATACGTTATATCGTAATGCTGCATAACGTTATACGTTATATCACTATGCTACATAACGTTATACGTTATATCGTAATGCTACATAACGTTACACGTTATATCGTAATGCTACAAAACGTTATACGTCATATCGTAATGCTACAAAACGTTATACGTCATATCGTAATGCTACATAACGTTATACGTCATATCGTAATGCTACATAACGTTATACGTTATATCGTATCGCTACATAACGTTACACGTTATATCGTAATACTACATAACGTTATACGTTATATCGTAATGCTACATAACGTTATACGTTATAACGTATTACCATATAACGTTATACGTTATATCGTAATGCTACAAAACGTTATACGTTATAACGTATTACCATATAACGTTATACGTTATATCGTAATGCTACATCACGTTATACGTTATATCGTAATGCTGCATAACGTTATACGTTATATCACTATGCTACATAACGTTATACGTTATATCGTAATGCTACATAACGTTACACGTTATATCGTAATGCTACAAAACGTTATACGTCATATCGTAATGCTACATAACGTTATACGTCATATCGTAATGCTACATAACGTTATACGTTATATCGTAACGCTACATAACGTTACACGTTATATCGTAATGCTACATAACGGTATACGTTATATCGTAATGCTACATAACGTTATACGTTATATCGTAATGCTACATAACGATATACGTTATATCGTTATGCTACAAAACGTTATACGTTATAACGTAATACTATATAACGTTGTACGTTATATCGTAATGCTACATGACGATATACGTTATATCGTAGTGCTACATAACGTTATACGTTATATCGTAATGCTACATAAAGTTATACGTTATATCGTAATGCTACAAAACGTTATACGTTATAACGTATTACCATATAACGTTATACGTTATATCGTAATGCTACATAACGTTATACGTTATATCGTAATGCTGCATAACGTTATACGTTATATCACTATGCTACATAACGTTATACGTTATATCGTAATGCTACATAACGTTACACGTTATATCGTAATGCTACAAAACGTTATACGTCATATCGTAATGCTACATAACGTTATACGTCATATCGTAATGCTACATAACGTTATACGTTATATCGTAACGCTACATAACGTTATACGTTATAACGTTATGCTACATAACGTTATACATTATAACGTAATACTATATAAAGTTATACGTTGTATCGTAATGCTACATAACGTTATACGTTATATCGTAATGCTGCATAACGTTATACGTTATATCACTATGCTACATAACGTTATACGTTATATCGTAATGCTACATAACGTTACACGTTATATCGTAATGCTACAAAACGTTATACGTCATATCGTAATGCTACAAAACGTTATACGTCATATCGTAATGCTACATAACGTTATACGTCATATCGTAATGCTACATAACGTTATACGTTATATCGTATCGCTACATAACGTTACACGTTATATCGTAATACTACATAACGTTATACGTTATATCGTAATGCTACATAACGTTATACGTTATAACGTATTACCATATAACGTTATACGTTATATCGTAATGCTACAAAACGTTATACGTTATAACGTATTACCATATAACGTTATACGTTATATCGTAATGCTACATAACGTTATACGTTATATCGTAATGCTGCATAACGTTATACGTTATATCACTATGCTACATAACGTTATACGTTATATCGTAATGCTACATAACGTTACACGTTATATCGTAATGCTACAAAACGTTATACGTCATATCGTAATGCTACATAACGTTATACGTCATATCGTAATGCTACATAACGTTATACGTTATATCGTAACGCTACATAACGTTACACGTTATATCGTAATGCTACATAACGGTATACGTTATATCGTAATGCTACATAACGTTATACGTTATATCGTAATGCTACATAACGATATACGTTATATCGTTATGCTACAAAACGTTATACGTTATAACGTAATACTATATAACGTTGTACGTTATATCGTAATGCTACATGACGATATACGTTATATCGTAGTGCTACATAACGTTATACGTTATATCGTAATGCTACATAAAGTTATACGTTATATCGTAATGCTACATAACGTTATACGTTATAACGTATTACCATACAACGTTATACGTTATATCGTAAAGCTACATAACGTTATACGTTATGTCGTTATGCTACATAACGTTATACGTTATAACGTAATGCTACATAACGTTATTCGTTATATCGTATTGTTACATAACGTTATACGTTATAACGTATTACCATATAACGTTATACGTTATATCGTAATGCTACATAACGCCATACGTTAAAACGTAATACTACATAACGTTATACGTTATATCGTAATGTTACATAACGCCATACGTTATAACGTAATACTACATAACGTTATACGTTATATCGTAAAGCTACATAACGTTATACGTTATGTCGTTATGCTACATAACGTTATACGTTATAACGTATTACCATATAACGTTATACGTTATATCGTAAAGCTACATAACGTTATACGATATATCGTAATGCTACATAACGTTATACGTTATACCGTAATGCTACATAACGTTATACGTTATATCGTAATGCTACATAACGTTATACGTTATATCGTAATGTTACATAACGTTATACGTTATAACGTATTATCATATAACGTTATACGTTACATCGTAATGCTACATAACGTTATACGTTATATCGTAATGCTACATAACGTTATACGTTATATCGTAATGCTACATAACGTTATACGTTATATCGTAATGCTACATAACGTTATACGTTATATCGTAATGCTACATAACGTTATACGTTATAACGTAATGCTACATAACGTTATACGTTATATCGTAATGCTACATAACGCCATACGTTATAACGTAATACTACATAACGTTATACGTTATATCGTAATGCTACATAACGTTATACGTTATATCGTAATGCTGCATAACGTTATACGTTATATCACTATGCTACATAACGTTATACGTTATATCGTAATGCTACATAACGTTAATCGTTATATCGTAATGCTACATAACGTTATACGTTTTATCGTAATTCAACATAACGTTATACGTTATATCGTAATGCTACATAACGTTATACGTTATATCGTAACGCTACATAACGTTATACGATATATCGTAAAGCTACATAACATTATACGTTATGTCGTTATGCTACATAACGTTATACGTTATAACGTAATGCTACATAAGGTTATTCGTTATATCGTAATGTTACATAACGTTATACGTTATAACGTATTACCATATAACGTTATACGTTATATCGTAATGTTACATAACGTTATACGTTATAACGTATTACCATATAACGTTATACGTTATGTCGTAATGCTACATAACGCCATACGTTAAAACGTAATACAACATAACGTTATACGTTATATCGTAATGCTACATAACGTTATACGTTATAACGTAATGCTACATAACGTTATACGTTATATCGTAATGCTACATAACGCCATACGTTATAACGTAATACTACATAACGTTATACGTTATATCGTAATGCTACATAACGTTATACGTTATATCGTAATGCTGCATAACGTTATACGTTATATCACTATGCTACATAACGTTATACGTTATATCGTAATGCTACATAACGTTAATCGTTATATCGTAATGCTACATAACGTTATACGTTTTATCGTAATTCAACATAACGTTATACGTTATATCGTAATGCTACATAACGTTATACGTTATATCGTAACGCTACATAACGTTATACGATATATCGTAAAGCTACATAACATTATACGTTATGTCGTTATGCTACATAACGTTATACGTTATAACGTAATGCTACATAAGGTTATTCGTTATATCGTAATGTTACATAACGTTATACGTTATAACGTATTACCATATAACGTTATACGTTATATCGTAATGTTACATAACGTTATACGTTATAACGTATTACCATATAACGTTATACGTTATGTCGTAATGCTACATAACGCCATACGTTAAAACGTAATACAACATAACGTTATACGTTATATCGTAATGCTACATAACGCCATACGTTATAACGTAATACTACATAACGTTATACGTTATATGGTAATGCTACATAATGTTATACGATATAACGTATTAGCATATAACGTTACACGTTATATCGTAATGCTGCATAACGTTATACGTTATATCGTAAAGCTACATAACGTTATACGTTATATCGTAATGCTACATAGGGTTATACGTTATATCGTTATGCTACATAACGTTATACGTTATAACGTAATACTATATAACGTTATACGTTACATTGTAATGCTACATAAAGTTATACGATATATCGTATTGCTACATAACATTATACGTTATATCGTAATGTTACATAACATTATACGATGTAACGTATTAGCATATAACGTTATACGTTATATCGTAATGCCACATAACGTTATACGTTATATCGTTATGCTACATACCGTTATAAGTTATAACGTAATGCTACATAACGTTATTCGTTATATCGTAATGCTACATGACCTTATACGTTATATGGTAATGCTACATAACGTTAGACGTTATATCGTAATGCTACATAACGTTATACGTTATATCGTAATGCTACATAACGTTATACGTTATAACGTATTACCATATAACGTCATACGTTATATCGTAATGCTACATAACGTTATACGTTATAACGTTATGCTACATAACGTTATACGTTATAACGTAATACTATATAAAGTTATACGTTGTATCGTAATGCTACATAACGTTATACGTTATATCGTAATGCTGCATAACGTTATACGTTATATCACTATGCTACATAACGTTATACGTTATATCGTAATGCTACATAACGTTACACGTTATATCGTAATGCTACAAAACGTTATACGTCATATCGTAATGCTACATAACGTTATACGTCATATCGTAATGCTACATAACGTTATACGTTATATCGTAACGCTACATAACGTTACACGTTATATCGTAATGCTACATAACGTTATACGTTATATCGTAATGCTACATAACGTTATACGTTATAACGTATTACCATATAACGTTATACGTTATATCCTAATGCTACAAAACGTTATACGTTATAACGTATTACCATATAACGTTATACGTTATATCGTAATGCTACATAACATTATACGTTATATCGTAATGCTACAAAACGTTATACGTCATATCGTAATGCTACATAACGTTATACGTCATATCGTAATGCTACATAACGTTATACGTTATATCGTAAAGCTACATAACGTTACACGTTATATCGTAATGCTACATAACGGTATACGTTATATCGTAATGCTACATAACGTTATACGTTATATCGTAATGCTACATAACGTTATACGTTATATCGTTATGCTACAAAACGTTATACGTTATAACGTAATACTATATAACGTTGTACGTTATATCGTAATGCTACATAACGTTATACGTTATATCGTAATGCTACATAACGTTGTACGTTATATCGTAACGCTACATAACGTTATACGTTATGTCGTTATGCTACATAACGTTATACGTTATAACGTAATACTATATAACGATATACGTTATATCGTAGTGCTGCATAACGTTATACGTTATATCGTAATGCTACATAAGGTTATACGTTATATCGTTATGCTACATAACGTTATACGTTATAACGTAATACTATATAACGTTATACGTTACATTGTAATGCTACATAAAGTTATACGTTATATCGTAATGCTACATAACGCCATACGTTATAACGTAATACTACATAACGTTATACGTTATATGGTAATGCTACATAATGTTATACGATATAACGTATTAGCATATAACGTTTTACGTTATATCGTAATGTTACATAACGTTATACGTTATATCGTAATGCTACATAACGTTATACGTTATAACGTATTACCATATAACGTCATACGTTATATCGTAATGCTACATAACGTTATACGTTATATCGTAATGCTACATAATGTTATACGTTATATCGTAATGCTGCATAACGTTATACGTTATATCGTAAAGCTACATAACGTTATACGTTATATCGTAACGCTACATAAGGTTATACGTTATATCGTTATGCTACATAACGTTATACGTTATAACGTAATACTATATAACGTTATACGTTACATTGTAATGCTACATAAAGTTATACGTTATATCGTAATGCTACATAACGTTAAACGTTATATCGTAATGTTACATAACGTTATACGATATAACGTATTAGCATATAACGTTATACGTTATATCGTAATGCCACATAACGTTATACGTTATATCGTTATGCTACATATCGTTATAAGTTATAACGTAATGCTACATAACGTTATTCGTTATATCGTAATGCTACATGACCTTATACGTTATATGGTAATGCTACATAACGTTAGACGTTATATCGTAATGCTACATAACGTTATACGTTATATCGTAATGCTACATAACGTTATACGTTATAACGTATTACCATATAACGTCATACGTTATATCGTAATGCTACATAACGTTATACGTTATAACGTTATGCTACATAACGTTATACATTATAACGTAATACTATATAAAGTTATACGTTGTATCGTAATGCTACATAACGTTATACGTTATATCGTAATGCTGCATAACGTTATACGTTATATCACTATGCTACATAACGTTATACGTTATATCGTAATGCTACATAACGTTACACGTTATATCGTAATGCTACAAAACGTTATACGTCATATCGTAATGCTACAAAACGTTATACGTCATATCGTAATGCTACATAACGTTATACGTCATATCGTAATGCTACATAACGTTATACGTTATATCGTATCGCTACATAACGTTACACGTTATATCGTAATACTACATAACGTTATACGTTATATCGTAATGCTACATAACGTTATACGTTATAACGTATTACCATATAACGTTATACGTTATATCGTAATGCTACAAAACGTTATACGTTATAACGTATTACCATATAACGTTATACGTTATATCGTAATGCTACATAACGTTATACGTTATATCGTAATGCTGCATAACGTTATACGTTACATCACTATGCTACATAACGTTATACGTTATATCGTAATGCTACATAACGTTACACGTTATATCGTAATGCTACAAAACGTTATACGTCATATCGTAATGCTACATAACGTTATACGTCATATCGTAATGCTACATAACGTTATACGTCATATCGTAATGCTACATAACGTTATACGTTATATCGTATCGCTACATAACGTTACACGTTATATCGTAATACTACATAACGTTATACGTTATATCGTAATGCTACATAACGTTATACGTTATAACGTATTACCATATAACGTTATACGTTATATCGTAATGCTACAAAACGTTATACGTTATAACGTATTACCATATAACGTTACACGTTATATCGTAATGCTACATAACGGTATACGTTATATCGAAATGCTACATAACGCCATACGTTAAAACGTAATACTACATAACGTTATACGTTATACCGTAATGTTACATAACGCCATACGTTATAACGTAATACTACATAACGTTATACGTTTTATCGTAAAGCTACATAACGTTATACGTTATGTCGTTATGCTACATAACGTTATACGTTATAACGTATTACCATATAACGTTATACGTTATATCGTAAAGCTACATAACGTTATACGATATATCGTAATGCTACATAACGTTATACGTTATATCGTAATGCTACATAACGTTATACGTTATATCGTAATGCTACATAACGTTATACGTTATATGGTAATGCTACATAATGTTATACGATATAACGTATTAGCATATAACGTTACACGTTATATCGTAATGCTGCATAACGTTATACGTTATATCGTAAAGCTACATAACGTTATACGTTATATCGTAATGCTACATAACGTTATACGTTATAACGTAATACTATATAACGTTATACGTTACATTGTAATGCTACATAAAGTTATACGTTATATCGTATTGCTACATAACATTATACGTTATATCGTAATGTTACATAACGTTATACGATATAACGTATTAGCATATAACGTTATACGTTATATCGTAATGCCACATAACGTTATACGTTATATCGTTATGCTACATACCGTTATAAGTTATAACGTAATGCTACATAACGTTATTCGTTATATCGTAATGCTACATGACCTTATACGTTATATGGTAATGCTACATAACGTTAGACGTTATATCGTAATGCTACATAACGTTATACGTTATATCGTAATGCTACATAACGTTATACGTTATAACGTATTACCATATAACGTCATACGTTATATCGTAATGCTACATAACGTTATACGTTATAACGTTATGCTACATAACGTTATACGTTATAACGTAATACTATATAAAGTTATACGTTGTATCGTAATGCTACATAACGTTATACGTTATATCGTAATGCTGCATAACGTTATACGTTATATCACTATGCTACATAACGTTATACGTTATATCGTAATGCTACATAACGTTACACGTTATATCGTAATGCTACAAAACGTTATAGGTCATATCGTAATGCTACATAACGTTATACGTCATATCGTAATGCTACATAACGTTATACGTTATATCGAAACGCTACATAACGTTACACGTTATATCGTAATGCTACATAACGTTATACGTTATAACGTATTACCATATAACGTTATACGTTATATCGTAATGCTACATAACATTATACGTTATATCGTAATGCTACAAAACGTTATACGTCATATCGTAATGCTACATAACGTTATACGTCATATCGTAATGCTACATAACGTTATACGTTATATCGTAAAGCTACATAACGTTACACGTTATATCGTAATGCTACATAACGGTATACGTTATATCGTAATGCTACATAACGTTATACGTTATATCGTAATGCTACATAACGTTATACGTTATATCGTTATGCTACAAAACGTTATACGTTATAACGTAATACTATATAACGTTGTACGTTATATCGTAATGCTACATAACGTTATACGTTATATCGTAATGCTACATAACGTTATACGTTATATCACTATGCTACATAACGTTATACGTTATATCGTAATGCTACATAACGTTAATCGTTGTATCGTAATGCTACATAACGTTATACGTTTTATCGTAATTCTACATAACGTTATACGTTATATCGTAATGCTACATAACGTTATACGTTATATCGTAACGCTACATAACGTTATACGTTATGTCGTTATGCTACATAACGTTATACGTTATAACGTAATACTATATAACGATATACGTTATATCGTAGTGCTGCATAACGTTATACGTTATATCGTAATGCTACATAAGGTTATACGTTATATCGTTATGCTACATAACGTTATACGTTATAACGTAATACTATATAACGTTATACGTTACATTGTAATGCTACATAAAGTTATACGTTATATCGTAATGCTACATAACGCCATACGTTATAACGTAATACTACATAACGTTATACGTTATATGGTAATGCTACATAATGTTATACGATATAACGTATTAGCATATAACGTTTTACGTTATATCGTAATGTTACATAACGTTATACGTTATATCGTAATGCTACATAACGTTATACGTTATATCGTAATGTTACATAACGTTATACGTTATATCGTAATGCTACATAACGTTATACGTAATAACGTATTACCATATAACGTCATACGTTATATCGTAATGCTACATAACGTTATACGTTATATCGTAATGCTACATAATGTTATACGTTATATCGTAATGCTGCATAACGTTATACGTTATATCGTAAAGCTACATAACGTTATACGTTATATCGTAATGCTACATAAGGTTATACGTTATATCGTTATGCTACATAACGTTATACGTTATAACGTAATACTATATAACGTTATACGTTACATTGTAATGCTACATAAAGTTATACGTTATATCGTAATGCTACATAACGTTAAACGTTATATCGTAATGTTACATAACGTTATACGATATAACGTATTAGCATATAACGTTATACGTTATATCGTAATGCTACATAACGTTATACGTTATATCGTAATGCTACATAACGTTATACGTTATAACGTATTACCATATAACGTCATACGTTATATCGTAATGCTACATAACGTTATACGTTATAACGTTATGCTACATAACGTTATACATTATAACGTAATACTATATAAAGTTATACGTTGTATCGTAATGCTACATAACGTTATACGTTATATCGTAATGCTGCATAACGTTATACGTTATATCACTATGCTACATAACGTTATACGTTATATCGTAATGCTACATAACGTTACGCGTTATATCGTAATGCTACAAAACGTTATACGTCATATCGTAATGCTACAAAACGTTATACGTCATATCGTAATGCTACATAACGTTATACGTCATATCGTAATGCTACATAACGTTATACGTTATATCGTATCGCTACATAACGTTACACGTTATATCGTAATACTACATAACGTTATACGTTATATCGTAATGCTACATAACGTTATACGTTATAACGTATTACCATATAACGTTATACGTTATATCGTAATGCTACAAAACGTTATACGTTATAACGTATTACCATATAACGTTATACGTTATATCGTAATGCTACATAACGTTATACGTTATATCGTAATGCTGCATAACGTTATACGTTACATCACTATGCTACATAACGTTATACGTCATATCGTAATGCTACATAACGTTATACGTTATATCGTAAAGCTACATAACGTTACACGTTATATCGTAATGCTACATAACGGTATACGTTATATCGTAATGCTACATAACGTTATACGTTATATCGTAATGCTACATAACGTTATACGTTATATCGTTATGCTACAAAACGTTATACGTTATAACGTAATACTATATAACGTTGTACGTTATATCGTAATGCTACATAACGTTATACGTTATATCGTAATGCTACATAACGTTATACGTTATATCACTATGCTACATAACGTTATACGTTATATCGTAATGCTACATAACGTTAATCGTTGTATCGTAATGCTACATAACGTTATACGTTTTATCGTAATTCTACATAACGTTATACGTTATATCGTAATGCTACATAACGTTATACGTTATATCGTAACGCTACATAACGTTATACGTTATGTCGTTATGCTACATAACGTTATACGTTATAACGTAATACTATATAACGATATACGTTATATCGTAGTGCTGCATAACGTTATACGTTATATCGTAATGCTACATAAGGTTATACGTTATATCGTTATGCTACATAACGTTATACGTTATAACGTAATACTATATAACGTTATACGTTACATTGTAATGCTACATAAAGTTATACGTTATATCGTAATGCTACATAACGCCATACGTTATAACGTAATACTACATAACGTTATACGTTATATGGTAATGCTACATAATGTTATACGATATAACGTATTAGCATATAACGTTTTACGTTATATCGTAATGTTACATAACGTTATACGTTATATCGTAATGCTACATAACGTTATACGTTATATCGTAATGTTACATAACGTTATACGTTATATCGTAATGCTACATAACGTTATACGTTATAACGTATTACCATATAACGTCATACGTTATATCGTAATGCTACATAACGTTATACGTTATATCGTAATGCTACATAATGTTATACGTTATATCGTAATGCTGCATAACGTTATACGTTATATCGTAAAGCTACATAACGTTATACGTTATATCGTAATGCTACATAAGGTTATACGTTATATCGTTATGCTACATAACGTTATACGTTATAACGTAATACTATATAACGTTATACGTTACATTGTAATGCTACATAAAGTTATACGTTATATCGTAATGCTACATAACGTTAAACGTTATATCGTAATGTTACATAACGTTATACGATATAACGTATTAGCATATAACGTTATACGTTATATCGTAATGCCACATAACGTTATACGTTATATCGTTATGCTACATATCGTTATAAGTTATAACGTAATGCTACATAACGTTATTCGTTATATCGTAATGCTACATGACCTTATACGTTATATGGTAATGCTACATAACGTTAGACGTTATATCGTAATGCTACATAACGTTATACGTTATATCGTAATGCTACATAACGTTATACGTTATAACGTATTACCATATAACGTCATACGTTATATCGTAATGCTACATAACGTTATACGTTATAACGTTATGCTACATAACGTTATACATTATAACGTAATACTATATAAAGTTATACGTTGTATCGTAATGCTACATAACGTTATACGTTATATCGTAATGCTGCATAACGTTATACGTTATATCACTATGCTACATAACGTTATACGTTATATCGTAATGCTACATAACGTTACACGTTATATCGTAATGCTACAAAACGTTATACGTCATATCGTAATGCTACAAAACGTTATACGTCATATCGTAATGCTACATAACGTTATACGTCATATCGTAATGCTACATAACGTTATACGTTATATCGTATCGCTACATAACGTTACACGTTATATCGTAATACTACATAACGTTATACGTTATATCGTAATGCTACATAACGTTATACGTTATAACGTATTACCATATAACGTTATACGTTATATCGTAATGCTACAAAACGTTATACGTTATAACGTATTACCATATAACGTTATACGTTATATCGTAATGCTACATAACGTTATACGTTATATCGTAATGCTGCATAACGTTATACGTTACATCACTATGCTACATAACGTTATACGTTATATCGTAATGCTACATAACGTTACACGTTATATCGTAATGCTACAAAACGTTATACGTCATATCGTAATGCTACATAACGTTATACGTCATATCGTAATACTACATAACGTTATACGTTATATCGTAACGCTACATATCGTTACACGTTATATCGTAATGCTACATAACGGTATACGTTATATCGAAATGCTACATAACGTTATACGTTATATCGTAATGCTACATAACGTTATACGTTATATCGTTATGCTACAAAACGATATACGTTATAACGTAATACTATATAACGTTGTACGTTATATCGTAATGCTACATAACGTTATACGTTATATCGTAATGCTACATGACGATATACGTTATATCGTAGTGCTACATAACGTTATACGTTATATCGTAATGCTACATAAAGTTATACGTTATATCGTAATGCTACATAACGTTATACGTTATAACGTATTACCATACAACGTTATACGTTATATCGTAAAGCTACATAACGTTATACGTTATGTCGTTATGCTACATAACGTTATACGTTATAACGTAATGCTACATAACGTTATTCGTTATATCGTATTGTTACATAACGTTATACGTTATAACGTATTACCATATAACGTTATACGTTATATCGTAATGCTACATAACGCCATACGTTAAAACGTAATACTACATAACGTTATACGTTATACCGTAATGTTACATAACGCCATACGTTATAACGTAATACTACATAACGTTATACGTTTTATCGTAAAGCTACATAACGTTATACGTTATGTCGTTATGCTACATAACGTTATACGTTATAACGTATTACCATATAACGTTATACGTTATATCGTAAAGCTACATAACGTTATACGATATATCGTAATGCTACATAACGTTATACGTTATATCGTAATGCTACATAACGTTATACGTTATATCGTAATGCTACATAACGTTATACGTTATATCGTAATGTTACATAACGTTATACGTTATAACTTATTATCATATAACGTTATACGTTATATCGTAATGCTACATAACATTATACGTTATATCGTAATGCTACATAACGTTATACGTTATATCGTAATGCTACATAACGTTATACGTTATATCGTAATGCTACATAACGTTATACGTTATATCGTAATGCTACATAACGATATACGTTATAACGTAATGCTACATAACGTTATACGTTATATCGTAATGCTACATAACGCCATACGTTATAACGTAATACTACATAACGTTATACGTTATATCGTAATGCTACATAACGTTATACGTTATATCGTAATGCTGCATAACGTTATACGTTATATCACTATGCTACATAACGTTATACGTTATATCGTAATGCTACATAACGTTAATCGTTATATCGTAATGCTACATAACGTTATACGTTTTATCGTAATTCAACATAACGTTATACGTTATATCGTAATGCTACATAACGTTATACGTTATATCGTAACGCTACATAACGTTATACGATATATCGTAAAGCTACATAACATTATACGTTATGTCGTTATGCTACATAACGTTATACGTTATAACGTAATGCTACATAAGGTTATTCGTTATATCGTAATGTTACATAACGTTATACGTTATAACGTATTACCATATAACGTTATACGTTATATCGTAATGTTACATAACGTTATACGTTATAACGTATTACCATATAACGTTATACGTTATGTCGTAATGCTACATAACGCCATACGTTAAAACGTAATACAACATAACGTTATACGTTATATCGTAATGCTACATAACGCCATACGTTATAACGTAATACTACATAACGTTATACGTTATATGGTAATGCTACATAATGTTATACATTATATCGTAATGCTACATAACGTTATACGTTATATCGTAATGTTACATAACGTTATACGATATAACGTATTAGCATATAACGTTATACGTTATATCGTAATGCCACATAACGTTATACGTTATATCGTTATGCTACATATCGTTATAAGTTATAACGTAATGCTACATAACGTTATTCGTTATATCGTAATGCTACATGACCTTATACGTTATATGGTAATGCTACATAACGTTAGACGTTATATCGTAATGCTACATAACGTTATACGTTATATCGTAATGCTACATAACGTTATACGTTATAACGTATTACCATATAACGTCATACGTTATATCGTAATGCTACATAACGTTATACGTTATATCGTAATGCTGCATAACGTTATACGTTATATCACTATGCTACATAACGTTATACGTTATATCGTAATGCTACATAACGTTACACGTTATATCGTAATGCTACAAAACGTTATACGTCATATCGTAATGCTACATAACGTTATACGTCATATCGTAATGCTACATAACGTTATACGTTCTATCGTAACGCTACATAACGTTACACGTTATATCGTAATGCTACATAACGTTATACGTTATATCGTAATGCTACATAACGTTATACGTTATAACGTATTACCATATAACGTTACACGTTATATCGTAATGCTACAAAACGTTATACGTCATATCGTAATGCTACATAACGTTATACGTCATATCGTAATGCTACATAACGTTATACGTTATATCGTAACGCTACATAACGTTACACGTTATATCGTAATGCTACATAACGGTATACGTTATATCGTAATGCTACATAACGTTATACGTTATATCGTAATGCTACATAACGCCATACGTTATAACGTAATACTACATAACGTTATACGTTATATCGTAATGCTACATAACGTTATACGTTATATCGTAATGCTGCATAACGTTATACGTTATATCACTATGCTACATAACGTTATACGTTATATCGTAATGCCACATAACGTTAATCGTTATATCGTAATGCTACATAACGTTATACGTTTTATCGTAATTCAACATAACGTTATACGTTATATCGTAATGCTACATAACGTTATACGTTATATCGTAACGCTACATAACGTTATACGATATATCGTAATGCTACATAACGTTATACGTTATATCGTAATGCTGCATAACGTTATACGTTATATCACTATGCTACATAACGTTATACGTTATATCGTAATGCTACATAACGTTAATCGTTATATCGTAATGCTACATAACGTTATACGTTTTATCGTAATTCAACATAACGTTATACGTTATATCGTAATGCTACATAACGTTATACGTTATATCGTAACGCTACATAACGTTATACGATATATCGTAAAGCTACATAACATTATACGTTATATCGTAATGCTACATAACGCCATACGTTATAACGTATTACCATATAACCTTACACGTTATATCGTAATGCTACATAACGGTATACGTTATATCGTAATGCTACATAACGTTATACGTTATATCGTAATGCTACATAACGTTATACGTTATATCGTTATGCTACAAAACGTTATACGTTATAACGTAATACTATATAACGTTGTACGTTATATCGTAATGCTACATAACGTTATACGTTATATCGTAATGCTACATGACGATATACGTTATATCGTAGTGCTACATAACGTTATACGTTATATCGTAATGCTACATAAAGTTATACGTTATATCGTAATGCTACATAACGTTATACGTTATAACGTATTACCACACAACGTTATACGTTATATCGTAAAGCTACATAACGTTATACGTTATGTCGTTATGCTACATAACGTTATACGTTATAACGTAATGCTACATAACGTTATTCGTTATATCGTATTGTTACATAACGTTATACGTTATAACGTATTACCATATAACGTTATACGTTATATCGTAATGCTACATAACGCCATACGTTAAAACGTAATACTACATAACGTTATACGTTATATCGTAATGTTACATAACGCCATACGTTATAACGTAATACTACATAACGTTATACGTTATATCGTAAAGCTACATAACGTTATACGTTATGTCGTTATGCTACATAACGTTATACGTTATAACGTATTACCATATAACGTTATACGTTATATCGTAAAGCTACATAACGTTATACGATATATCGTAATGCTACATAACGTTATACGTTATATCGTAATGCTACATAACGTTATACGTTATATCGTAATGCTACATAACGTTATACGTTATATCGTAATGTTACATAACGTTATACGTTATAACGTATTACCATATAACGTTATACGTTATATCGTAATGCTACATAACGCCATACGTTAAAACGTAATACAACATAACGTTATACGTTATATCGTAATGCTACATAACGCCATACGTTATAACGTAATACTACATAACGTTATACGTTATATCGTAATGCTACATAAATGTTATACGATATAACGTATTAGCATATAACGTTATACGTTATATCGTAATGCTACATAACGTTATACGTTATATCGTAATGCTACATAACGTTATACGTTATATCGTAATGCTACATAACGTTATACGTTATATCGTAATGCTACATAACGTTATACGTTATATCGTAATGCTACATAACGTTATACGTTATAACGTATTACCATATAACGTCATACGTTATATCGTAATGCTACATAACGTTATACGTTATATCGTAATGCTACATAATGTTATAGGTTATATCGTAATGCTGCATAACGTTATACGTTATATCGTAAAGCTACATAACGTTATACGTTATATCGTAATGCTACATAAGGTTATATCGTTATGCTACATAACGTTATACGTTATAACGTAATACTATATAACGTTATACGTTACATTGTAATGCTACATAAAGTTATACGTTATATCGTAATGCTACATAACGTTATACGTTATATCGTAATGTTACATAACGTTATACGATATAACGTATTAGCATATAACGTTATACTTTATATCGTAATGCCACATAACGTTATACGTTATATCGTTATGCTACATAACGTTATAAGTTATAACGTAATGCTACATAACGTTATTCGTTATATCGTAATGCTACATGACCTTATACGTTATATGGTATGCTACATAACGTTAGACGTTATATCGTAATGCTACATAACGTTATACGTTATATCGTAATGCTACATAACGTTATACGTTATATCATAATGCTACATAACGTTATACGTTATAACGTATTACCATATAACGTTATACGTTATATCGTAATGCTACATAACGTTATACGTTATATCGTAATGCTACATAACGTTATTCGTTATATCGTAATGCTACATAACGTTATACGTTGTATCGTAATTCTACATAACGTTATACGTTATATCGTGATGCTACATAACGTTATACGTTATATCGTTATGCTACATAACGTTATACGTTATAACGTAATACTATATAACGTTATACGTTATATCGTAATGCTACATAACGTTATACGTTATATCGTAATGCTACATAACGTTATACGTTATATCGTAATGCTACATAACGTTATACGTTATATAGTAATGCTGCATAACGTTATACGTTATATCGTAATGCTACATATCGTTATACGTTATAACGTAATGCTACATAACGTTATACGTTATAACGTAATACTATATAAAGTTATACGTTGTATCGTAATGCTACATAACGTTATACGTTATATCGTAATGCTGCACAACGTTATACGTTATATCGTAATGCTACATAACGTTATACGTCATATCGTAATGCTACATAACGTTATACGTTATATCGTAACGCTACATAACGTTACACGTTATATCGTAATGCTACATAACGTTATACATTATATCGTAATGCTACATAACGTTAAACGTTATATCGTAATGCTACATAACGTTATACGTTATATCGTTATGCTACAAAACGTTATACGTTATAACGTAATACTATATAACGTTGTACGTTATATCGTAATGTTACATAACGTTATACGTTATATCGTAATGCTACATGACGATATACGTTATATCGTAGTGCTACATAACGTTATACGTTATATCGTAATGCTACATAAAGTTATACGTTATATCGTAATGCTACATAACGTTATACGTTATAACGTATTACCATACAACGTTATACGTTATGTCGTAAAGCTACATAACGTTATACGTTATGTCGTTATGCTACATAACGTTATACGTTATAACGTAATGCTACATAACGTTATTCGTTATATCGTAATGTTACATAACGTTATACGTTATAACGTATTACCATATAACGTTATACGTTATATCGTAATGCTACATAACGCCATACGTTAAAACGTAATACTACATAACTTTATACGTTATATCGTAATGTTACATAACGTTATACGATATATCGTAATGTTACATAACGTTATACGTTATATCGTAATGCTACATAACGTTATACGTATTATCGTAATGCTACATAACGTTATACGTTATATCGTAATGTTACATAACGTTATACGTTATAACGTATTACCATATAACGTTGTACGTTATATCGTAATCCTACATAACGCCATACGTTAAAACGTAATACAACATAACGTTATACGTTATATCGTAAAGCTACATAACGTTATACGTTATGTCGTTATGCTACATAACGTTATACGTTATAACGTATTACCATATAACGTTATACGTTATATCGTAAAGCTACATAACGTTATACGTTATATCGTAATGCTACATAACGCCATACGTTATAACGTAATACTACATAACGTTATACGTTATATCGAAATGCTACATAATGTTATACGATATAACGTATTAGCATATAACGTTATACGTTATATCGTAATGCTACATAACGTTATACATTATATCGTAATGCTACATAATGTTATACGTTATATCGTAATGCTACATAACGTTATACGTTATAACGTATTACCATATAACGTCATACGTTATATCGTAATGCTACATAACGTTATACATTATATCGTAATGCTACATAATGTTATACGTTATATCGTAATGCTACATAACGTTATACGTTATATCGTAATGCTACATAACGTTATACGTTATATCGTAATGCTACATAACGTTATACGTTATATCGTAATGCTACATGACCTTATACGTTATATGGTAATGCTACATAACGTTAGACGCTATATCGTAATGCTACATAACGTTATACGTTATATCGTAATGCTACATAACGTTATACGTTATGTCGTAATGCTACATAAAGTTATACGTTATAACGTATTACCATATAACGTTATACGTTATATCGTAATGCTACATAACGTTATACGTTATATCGTAATGCTACATAACGTTATTAGTTATATCGTAATGCTACATAACGTTATACGTTATATCGTAATTCTACATAACGTTATACGTTATATCGTAATGCTACATAACGTTATACGTTATATCGTTATGCTACATAACGTTATACGTTATAACGTAATACTATATAACGTTATACGTTATATCGTAATGCTACACAACGTTATACGTTATATCGTAATGCTACATAACGTTATACGTTATATCGTAATGCTACATAAAGTTATACGTTATAACGTATTACCATATAACGTTATACGTTATATCGTAATGCTACATAACGTTATACGTTATATCGTAAAGCTACATAACGTTATAGGTTATGTCGTTATGCTACATAACGTTATACGTTATAACGTAATGCTACATAACGTTATTCGTTATATCGTAATGTTACATAACGTTATACGTTATAACGTATTACCATATAACGTTATACGTTATAACGTATTACCATATAACGTTATATGTTATATCGTAATGTTACATAACGTTATACGTTATAACGTATTACCATACAACGTTATACGTTATATCGTAATGCTACATAACGCCATACGTTAAAACGTAATACAACATAACGTTATAAGTAATATCGTAATGCTACATAACGCCATACGTTATAACGTAATGCTACATAACGTTATACGTTATATCGTAATGCTACATAACGTTATACGTTATATCGTAATGCTACATAACGTTATACGTTATATCGTAATGCTACATAATGTTATACGATATAACGTATTAGCATATAACGTTATGCGTGATATCGTAATGCTACATAACGTTATACGTTATATCGTAATGGTATATAACGTTATACGTTATAACGTATTACCATATAACGTCATACGTTATATCGTAATGCTACATAACGTTATACGTTATATCGTAATGCTACATAATGTTATACGTTATATCGTAATGTTACATAACGTTATACGATATAACGTATTAGCATATAACGTTATACGTTATATCGTAATGCCACATAACGTTATACGTTATATCGTTATGCAACATAACGTTATAAGTTATAACGTAATGCTACATAACGTTATTCGTTATATCGTAATGCTACATGACCTTATACGTTATATGGTAATGCTACATAACGTTAGACGTTATATCGTAATGCTACATAACGTTATACGTTATACCGTAATGCTACATAACGTTATACGTTATATCGTAATGCTACATAACGTTATACGTTATAACGTATTACCATATAACGTTATACGTTATATCGTAATGCTACATAACGTTATACGTTATATCGTAATGCTACATAACGTTATACGTTATATCGTAATGCTACATAACGTTATACGTTATATCGTTATGCTACATAACGTTATACGTTATAACGTAATACTATGTAACGTTATACGTTATATCGTAATGCTACATAACGTTATACGTTATATCGTAATGCTACATAACGTTATACGTTTTATCGTAATTCTACATAACGTTATACGTTATATCGTAATGCTACATAACGTTATACGTTATATCGTAACGCTACATAACGTTATACGTTATATCGTAATGCTACATAACGTTATACGTTATATCGTAATGCTACATATAGATATACGTTATATCGTAATGCTACATAACGTTATACGTTATAACGCATTACCATATAACGTTATACGTTATATCGTAATGCAACATAACGTTATACGTTATATCGTAATGCTACATAACGTTATACATTATAACGTATTGCCATATAACGTTATACGTTATATCGTAAAACTACATAATGTTATACGTTATATCGTTATGCTACAATACGTTATACGTTATATCGTAAAACTACATAACGTTATACGTTATATCGTTATGGTACATAACGTTGTACGTTATAACGTATTACCATATAACGTTATACGTTATATCGTAATGCTACATAACGCCATACGTTAAAACGTAATACTACATAACGTTATACGTTATATCACTATGCTACATAACGTTATACGTTATATCGTAATGCTACATAACGTTATACGTTATATCGTAATGCTACATAACGTTATACGATATAACGTATTAGCATATAACGTTATACGTTATATCGTAAAACTACATAACGTTATACGTTATATCGTAATGCTACATAACGTTATACGTTATATCGTAAAACTACATAACGTTATACGTTATAACGTAATGCTACATAACGTTATTCGTTATATCGTAATGCTACATAACGTTATACGATATAACGTATTAGCATATAACGTTATACGTTATATCGTAATGCCACATAACGTTATACGTTATATCGTAATGCTACATAACGTTATACGTTATATCGTAATGCTACATAACGTTATACGTTATATCGTAATGCTACATAACGTAATACGTTATATCGTAAAACTACATAACGTTATACGTTATATCGTAATGCTACATAACGTTATACGTTATATCGTAAAACTACATAACGTTATACGTTATAACGTAATGCTACATAACGTTATTCGTTATATCGTAATGCTACATAACGTTATACGATATAACGTATTAGCATATAACGTTATACGTTATATCGTAATGCCACATAACGTTATACGTTATATCGTAATGCTACATAACGTTATACGTTATATCACTATGCTACATAACGTTATACGTTATATCGTAATGCTACATAACGTTATACGTTATATCGTAATGCTACATAACGTTATACGATGTAACGTATTAGCATATAACGTTATACGTTATATCGTAATGCCACATAACGTTATACGTTATATCGTAATGCTACATAACGTTATACGTTATAACGTAATGCTACATAACGATATACGTTATATCGTAATGCTACATGACCTTATACGTTATATGGTAATGCTACATAACGTTAGACGTTATGTCGTAATGCTACATAACGTTATACGTTTATCGTAATGCTACATAACATTATACGATATATCGTAATGCTACATAACGTTATACATTATATCGTAATGCTACATAACGTTATACGTTATATCGTAATGCTACATAACGTTATACGTTATATCGTAATGCTACATAACGTTATACGTTATATCGTTATGCTACATAACGTTATACGTTATAACGTAATACTATATAACGTTATACGTTATATCGTAATGCTACATAACGTTATACGTTATATCGTAATGCTACATAACGTTATACGTTTTATCGTAATTCTACATAACGTTATACGTTATATCGTAATGCTACATAACGTTATACGTTATATCGTAACGCTACATAACGTTATACGTTATATCGTAATGCTACATAACGTTATACGTTATATCGTAATGCTACATATAGATATACGTTATATCGTAATGCTACATAACGTTATACGTTATAACGCATTACCATATAACGTTATACGTTATATCGTAATGCAACATAACGTTATACGTTATATCGTAATGCTACATAACGTTATACATTATAACGTATTGCCATATAACGTTATACGTTATATCGTAAAACTACATAACGTTATACGTTATATCGTTATGCTACAATACGTTATACGTTATATCGTAAAACTACATAACGTTATACGTTATATCGTTATGGTACATAACGTTGTACGTTATAACGTATTACCATATAACGTTATACGTTATATCGTAATGCTACATAACGCCATACGTTAAAACGTAATACTACATAACGTTATACGTTATATCACTATGCTACATAACGTTATACGTTATATCGTAATGCTACATAACGTTATACGTTATATCGTAATGCTACATAACGTTATACGGTATAACGTATTAGCATATAACGTTATACGTTATATCGTAAAACTACATAACGTTATACGTTATATCGTAATGCTACATAACGTTATACGTTATATCGTAAAACTACATAACGTTATACGTTATAACGTAATGCTACATAACGTTATTCGTTATATCGTAATGCTACATAACGTTATACGATATAACGTATTAGCATATAACGTTATACGTTATATCGTAATGCCACATAACGTTATACGTTATATCGTAATGCTACATAACGTTATACGTTATATCACTATGCTACATAACGTTATACGTTATATCGTAATGCTACATAACGTTATACGTTATATCGTAATGCTACATAACGTTATACGATGTAACGTATTAGCATATAACGTTATACGTTATATCGTAATGCCACATAACGTTATACGTTATATCGTAATGCTACATAACGTTATACGTTATAACGTAATGCTACATAACGATATACGTTATATCGTAATGCTACATGACCTTATACGTTATATGGTAATGCTACATAACGTTAGACGTTATGTCGTAATGCTACATAACGTTATACGTTTATCGTAATGCTACATAACATTATACGATATATCGTAATGCTACATAACGTTATACATTATATCGTAATGCTACATAACGTTATACGTTATATCGTAATGCTACATAACGTTATACGTTATATCGTAATGCTACATAACGTTATACGTTATATCGTAATGCTACATAAAGTTGTACGTTATAACGTATTGCCATATAACGTTATACGTTATATCGTAATACTACATAACGTTATACGTTATATCGTAATGCTACATAACGCCGTACGTTATAACGTAATGCTACATAACGATATACGTTATATCGTAATGCTACATAACGTTATATGTTATATCGTAACGCTACATAACGTTATACGTTATATCGTACTGCTACATAACGTTATACGTTATATCGTAATGCTACATAACGTTATACGTTATAACGTATTACCATATAACGTTATACGTTATATCGTAATGCTACATAACGTTATACGTTATATCGTAATGCTACATAACGTTATACGTTATATCGTAATGCTACAAAACGTTATACGTTATAACGTATTGCCATATAACGTTATACGTTATACCGTAATACTACATAACGTTATACGTTATATCGTAATGCTACATAACGCCGTACGTTATAACGTAATACTACATAACGTTATACGTTATATCGTAATGCTACATAACGTTATACGTTATATCGTAATGCTACAAAACGTTATACGTTATAACGTATTGCCATATAACGTTATACGTTATATCGTAATACTACATAACGTTATACGTTATATCGTAATGCTACATAACGCCGTACGTTATAACGTAATGCTACATAACGATATACGTTATATCGTAATGCTACATAACGTTATACGTTATATCGTAATGCTACATAACGTTATACATTATAACGTATTGCCATATAACGTTATACGTTATATCGTAAAACTACATAACGTTATACGTTATATCGTTATGCTACATAACGTTATACGTTATATCGTAAAACTACATAACGTTATACGTTATATCGTAAAACTACATAACGTTATACGTTATAACGTAATGCTACATAACGTTATTCGTTATATCGTAATGCTACATGACCTTATACGTTATATGGTAATGCTACATAACGTTAGACGTTATGTCGTAATGCTACATAACGTTATACGTTATATCGTAATGCTATATAACGTTATACGTTATATCGTAATGCTACATAACGTTATACGTTATATCGTAATGCTACAAAACGTTATACGTTATAACGTATTGCCATATAACGTTATACGTTATATCGTAATACTACATAACGTTATACGTTATATCGTAATGCTACATAACGTTATACGTTATACCGTAAAACTACATAACGTTATACGTTATATCGTTATGCTACATAACGTTATACGTTATATCGTAAAACTACATAACGTTATACGTTATATCGTAATGCTACATAAAGTTGTACGTTATATCGTAACGCTACATAACGTTATACGTTATATCGTAACGCTACATAACGTTATACGTTATATCGTAATGCTACATAACGTTAGACGTTATGTCGTAATGCTACATAACGTTATACGTTATATCGTAATGCTATATAACGTTATACGTTATATCGTAATGCTACATAACGTTATACGTTATATCGTAATGCTACAAAACGTTATACGTTATAACGTATTGCCATATAACGTTATACGTTATATCGTAATACTACATAACGTTATACGTTATATCGTAATGCTACATAACGTTATACGTTATATCGTAAAACTACATAACGTTATACGTTATATCGTTATGCTACATAACGTTATACGTTATATCGTAATGCTACATAACGTTATTCGTTATATCGTAATGCTACATAACGTTGTACGTTATATCGTAATTCTACATAACGTTATACGTTATATCGTAATGCTACATAACGTTATACGTTATATCGTTATGCTACATAACGTTATACGTTATAACGTAATACTATATAACGTTATACGTTATATCGTAATGCTACATAACGTTATACGTTATATCGTAATGCTACATAACGTTATACGTTATATCGTAATGCTACATAACGTTATACGTTATATCGTTATGCTACATAACGTTATACGTTATAACGTAATACTATATAACGTTATACGTTATATCGTAATGCTACATAACGTTATACGTTATATCGTAATGCTACATAACGTTATACGTTTTATCGTAATTCTACATAACGTTATACGTTATATCGTAATGCTACATAACGTTATACGTTATATCGTAAAGCTACATAACGTTATACGTTATATCGTAATGCTACATAACGTTATACGTTATATCGTAATGCTACATATCGATATACGTTATATCGTAATGCTACATAACGTTATACGTTATAACGCATTACCATATAACGTTATACGTTATATCGTAATGCAACATAACGTTATACGTTATATCGTAATGCTACATAACGTTATTCGTTATATCGTAATGCTACATAACGTTATACGATATAACGTATTAGCATATAACGTTATACGTTATATCGTAATGCCACATAACGTTATACGTTATATCGTAATGCTACATAACGCCATACGTTAAAACGTAATACTACATAACGTTATACGTTATATCGTATAACTACATAACGTTATACGTTATATCGTAATGCTACATAACGTTATACGTTATATCGTAAAACTACATAACGTTATACGTTATAACGTAATGCTACATAACGTTATTCGTTATATCGTAATGCTACATAACGTTATACGTTATAACGTAATGCTACATAACGATATACGTTATATCGTAATGCTACATGACCTTATACGTTATATGGTAATGCTACATAACGTTAGACGTTATGTCGTAATGCTACATAACGTTATACGTTTATCGTAATGCTACATAACATTATACGATATATCGTAATGCTACATAACGTTATACGTTATAACGTAATGCTACATAACGATATACGTTATATCGTAATGCTACATGACCTTATACGTTATATGGTAATGCTACATAACGTTAGACGTTATGTCGTAATGCTACATAACGTTATACGTTATATCGTAATGCTACATAACGTTATACGTTATAACGTATTACCATATAACGTTATACGTTATATCGTAATGCTACATAACGTTATACGTTATATCGTAATGCTACATAACGTTATACGTTATATCGTAATGCTACAAAACGTTATACGTTATAACGTATTGCCATATAACGTTATACGTTATACCGTAATACTACATAACGTTATACGTTATATCGTAATGCTACATAACGCCGTACGTTATAACGTAATACTACATAACGTTATACGTTATATCGTAATGCTACATAACGTTATACGTTATATCGTAATGCTACAAAACGTTATACGTTATAACGTATTGCCATATAACGTTATACGTTATATCGTAATACTACATAACGTTATACGTTATATCGTAATGCTACATAACGCCGTACGTTATAACGTAATGCTACATAACGATATACGTTATATCGTAATGCTACATAACGTTATACGTTATATCGTAATGCTACATAACGTTATACATTATAACGTATTGCCATATAACGTTATACGTTATATCGTAAAACTACATAACGTTATACGTTATATCGTTATGCTACATAACGTTATACGTTATATCGTAAAACTACATAACGTTATACGTTATATCGTAAAACTACATAACGTTATACGTTATAACGTAATGCTACATAACGTTATTCGTTATATCGTAATGCTACATGACCTTATACGTTATATGGTAATGCTACATAACGTTAGACGTTATAACGCATTACCATATAACGTTATACGTTATATCGTAATGCAACATAACGTTATACGTTATATCATAATGCTACATAATGTTATACGATATAACGTATTAGCATATAACGTTATACGCTATATCGTAATGCCACATAACGTTATACGTTATATCGTAATGCTACATAACGTTATACGTTATATCGTAATGCTACATAACGTTATACGTTATAACGTATTACCATATAACGTTATACGTTATATCGTAACGCTACATAACGTTATACGTTATATCGTAACGCTACATAACGTTATACGTTATATCGTAATGCTACATAACGTTATACGTTATAACGTATTACCATATAACGTTATACGTTATAACGTATTGCCATATAACGTTATACGTTATATCGTAATAGTACATAACGTTATACGTTATATCGTAATGCTACATAACGCCGTACGTTATAACGTAATACTACATAACGTTATACGTTATATCGTAATGCTACATAATGTTATACGAAATAACGTATTAGCATATAACGTTATACGTTATATCGTAATGCCACATAGCGTTATACGTTTTATCGTAATGCTACATAACGTTATACGTTATATCGTAATGCTACATAACGTTATACGTTATATCGTAATGCTACATAACGTTATTCGTTATATCGTAATGCTACATAACGTTATTCGTTATATCGTAATGCTACATAACGTTATACGTTATATCGTAATGCTACATAATGTTATACGATATAACGTATTAGCATATAACGTTATACGTTATATCGTAATGCCACATAACGTTATACGTTATATCGTAATGCTACATAACGTTATACGTTATATCGTAATGCTACATAACGTTATACGTTATATCGTAAAACTACATAACGTTATACGTTATAACGTAATGCTACATAACGTTATTCGTTATATCGTAATGCTACATGACCTTATACGTTATATCGTAATGCTACATAACGTTAGACGTTATGTCGTAATGCTACATAACGTTATACGTTATATCGTAATGCTACATAACATTATACGTTATATCGTAATGCTACATTACGTTATACATTATATCGTAATGCTACATAACGTTATACGTTATATCGTAATGCTACATAACGTTATACGTTATATCGTAATGCTACATAACGTTATACGTTATATCGTAATGCTACATAAAGTTATACGTTATATCGTAATGCTACATAACGTTGTACGTTATATCGTAACGCTACATAACGTTATACGTTATATCGTAACGCTACATAACGTTATACGTTATATCGTAATGCTACATAACGTTATACGTTATAACGTATTACCATATAACGTTATACGTTATAACGTATTGCCATATAACGTTATACGTTATATCGTAATACTACATAACGTTATACGTTATATCGTAATGCTACATAACGCCGTACGTTATAACGTAATACTACATAACGTTATACGTTATATCGTAATGCTACATAATGTTATACGAAATAACGTATTAGCATATAACGTTATACGTTATATCGTAATGCCACATAACGTTATACGTTATATCGTAATGCTACATAACGTTATTCGTTATATCGTAATGCTACATAACGTTATGCGTTATATCGTAATGCTACATAACGTTATACGTTATATCGTAATGCTACATAATGTTATACGATATAACGTATTAGCATATAACGTTATACGTTATATCGTAATGCCACATAACGTTATACGTTTTATCGTAATGCTACATAACGTTATACGTTATATCGTAATGCTACATAACGTTATACGTTATATCGTAATGCTACATAACGTTATTCGTTATATCGTAATGCTACATAACGTTATTCGTTATATCGTAATGCTACATAACGTTATACGTTATATCGTAATGCTACATAATGTTATACGATATAACGTATTAGCATATAACGTTATACGTTATATCGTAATGCCACATAACGTTATACGTTATATCGTAATGCTACATAACGTTATACGTTATATCGTAATGCTACATAACGTTATACGTTATATCGTAAAACTACATAACGTTATACGTTATAACGTATTGCCATATAACGTTATACGTTATATCGTAAAACAACATAACGTTATACGTTATATCGTTATGCTACATAACGTTATACGTTATATCGTAAAACTACATAACGTTATACGTTATATGGTTATGCTACATAACGTTATACGTTATAACGTATTACCATGTAACGTTATACGTTATATCGTAATGCTACATAACGCCATACGTTAGAACGTAACACTACATAACGTTATACGTTATATCACTGTGCTACATAACGTTATACGTTATATCGTAATGCTACATAACGTTATACGTTATATCGTAATGCTACATAATGTTATACGATATAACGTATTAGCATATAACGTTATACGCTATATCGTAATGCCACATAACGTTATACGTTATATCGTAATGCCACATAACGTTATACGTTATATCGTAATGCTACATAACGCCATACGTTAGAACGTAATACTACATAACGTTATACGTTATATCACTGTGCTACATAACGTTATACGTTATATCGTAATGCTACATAACGTTATACGTTATATGGTTATGCTACATAACGTTATACGTTATAACGTATTACCATGTAACGTTATACGTTATATCGTAATGCTACATAACGTTATTCGTTATATCGTAATGCTACATAACGTTATTCGTTATATCGTAATGCTACATAACGTTATACGTTATATCGTAATGCTACATAATGTTATACGATATAACGTATTAGCATATAACGTTATACGTTATATCGTAATGCCACATAACGTTATACGTTATATCGTAATGCTACATAACGTTATACGTTATATCGTAATGCTACATAACGTTATACGTTATATCGTAAAACTACATAACGTTATACGTTATAACGTATTGCCATATAACGTTATACGTTATATCGTAAAACAACATAACGTTATACGTTATATCGTTATGCTACATAACGTTATACGTTATATCGTAAAACTACATAACGTTATACGTTATATGGTTATGCTACATAACGTTATACGTTATAACGTATTACCATGTAACGTTATACGTTATATCGTAATGCTACATAACGCCATACGTTAGAACGTAACACTACATAACGTTATACGTTATATCACTGTGCTACATAACGTTATACGTTATATCGTAATGCTACATAACGTTATACGTTATATCGTAATGCTACATAATGTTATACGATATAACGTATTAGCATATAACGTTATACGCTATATCGTAATGCCACATAACGTTATACGTTATATCGTAATGCCACATAACGTTATACGTTATATCGTAATGCTACATAACGCCATACGTTAGAACGTAATACTACATAACGTTATACGTTATATCACTGTGCTACATAACGTTATACGTTATATCGTAATGCTACATAACGTTATACGTTATATCGTAATACTACATAACATTATACGTTATATCGTAATGCTACATAATGTTATACGAAATAACGTATTAGCATATAACGTTATACGTTATATCGTAATGCCACATAACGTTATACGTTATATCGTAATGCTACATAATGTTATACGATATAACGTATTAGCATATAACGTTATACGCTATATCGTAATGCCACATAACGTTATACGTTATATCGTAATGCTACATAACGTTATTCGTTATATCGTAATGCTACATAACGTTATACGTTATATCGTAATGCTACATAACGTTATACGTTATATCGTAATGCTACATTACGTTATACATTATATCGTAATGCTACATAACGTTATACGTTATATCGTAATGCTACATAACGTTATACGTTATATCGTAATGCTACATAACGTTATACGTTATATCGTAATGCTACATAAAGTTATACGTTATATCGTAATGCTACATAACGTTGTACGTTATATCGTAACGCTACATAACGTTATACGTTATATCGTAACGCTACATAACGTTATACGTTATATCGTAATGCTACATAACGTTATACGTTATAACGTATTACCATATAACGTTATACGTTATAACGTATTGCCATATAACGTTATACGTTATATCGTAATACTACATAACGTTATACGTTATATCGTAATGCTACATAACGCCGTACGTTATAACGTAATACTACATAACGTTATACGTTATATCGTAATGCTACATAATGTTATACGAAATAACGTATTAGCATATAACGTTATACGTTATATCGTAATGCCACATAACGTTATACGTTATATCGTAATGCTACATAACGTTATTCGTTATATCGTAATGCTACATAACGTTATGCGTTATATCGTAATGCTACATAACGTTATACGTTATATCGTAATGCTACATAATGTTATACGATATAACGTATTAGCATATAACGTTATACGTTATATCGTAATGCCACATAACGTTATACGTTTTATCGTAATGCTACATAACGTTATACGTTATATCGTAATGCTACATAACGTTATACGTTATATCGTAATGCTACATAACGTTATTCGTTATATCGTAATGCTACATAACGTTATTCGTTATATCGTAATGCTACATAACGTTATACGTTATATCGTAATGCTACATAATGTTATACGATATAACGTATTAGCATATTACGTTATACGTTATATCGTAATGCCACATAACGTTATACGTTATATCGTAATGCTACATAACGTTATACGTTATATCGTAATGCTACATAACGTTATACGTTATATCGTAAAACTACATAACGTTATACGTTATAACGTATTGCCATATAACGTTATACGTTATATCGTAAAACAACATAACGTTATACGTTATATCGTTATGCTACATAACGTTATACGTTATATCGTAAAACTACATAACATTATACGTTATATGGTTATGCTACATAACGTTATACGTTATAACGTATTACCATGTAACGTTATACGTTATATCGTAATGCTACATAACGCCATACGTTAGAACGTAATACTACATAACGTTATACGTTATATCACTGTGCTACATAACGTTATACGTTATATCGTAATGCTACATAACGTTATACGTTATATCGTAATGCTACATAATGTTATACGATATAACGTATTAGCATATAACGTTATACGCTATATCGTAATGCCACATAACGTTATACGTTATATCGTAATGCCACATAACGTTATACGTTATATCGTAATGCTACATAACGCCATACGTTAGAACGTAATACTACATAACGTTATACGTTATATCACTGTGCTACATAACGTTATACGTTATATCGTAATGCTACATAACGTTATACGTTATATCGTAATACTACATAACATTATACGTTATATCTTAATGCTACATAATGTTATACGAAATAACGTATTAGCATATAACGTTATACGTTATATCGTAATGCCACATAACGTTATACGTTATATCGTAATGCTACATAATGTTATACGATATAACGTATTAGCATATAACGTTATACGCTATATCGTAATGCCACATAACGTTATACGTTATATCGTAATGCTACATAACGTTATTCGTTATATCGTAATGCTACATAACGTTATACGTTATATCGTAATGCTACATAACGTTATACGTTATATCGTAATGCTACAAAACGTTATTCGTTATAACGTATTACCATATAACGTTATACGTTATATCGTAATACTACATAACATTATACGTTATATCGTAATGCTACATAATGTTATAGGAAATAACGTATTAGCATATAACGTTATACGTTATATCGTAATGCCACATAACGTTATACGTTATATCGTAATGCTACATAACGTTATTCGTTATATCGTAATGCTACATAACGTTATACGTATTATCGTAATTCTACATAACGTTATACGTTATATCGTAATGCTACATAACGTTATACGTTATAACGTATTACCATATAACGTTATACGTTATATCGTAATGCTACATAACGCCATACGTTAAAACGTAATACTACATAACGTTATACGTTATATCGTAATGCTACATAATGTTATACGATATAACGTATTAGCATATAACGTTATTCGTTATATCGTAATGCTACATAACGTTATACGTTATATCGTAATGCTACATAACGTTATACGTTATAACGTATTACCATATAACGATATACGTTATATCGTAATGCTACATAACGTTATACGTTATATCGTAATGCTACATAACGTTATACGTTATAACGTATTGCCATATAACGTTATACGTTATATCGTAAAACTACATAACATTATACGTTCTATCGTTATGCTACATAACGTTATGCGTTATATCGTAAAACTACATAATGTTATACGTTATATCGTTATGCTACATAACGTTATACGTTATAACGTATTACCATATAACGTTATACGTTATATCGTAATGCTACATAACGAAATACGTTAAAACGTAATACTACATAACGTTATACGTTATATCGTAATGCTACATAACGTTATTCGTTATATCGTAATGCTACATAACGTTATTCGTTATATCGTAATGCTACATAACGTTATACGTTATATCGTAATGCTACATAATGTTATACGATATAACGTATTAGCATATAACGTTATACGTTATATCGTAATGCCACATAACGTTATACGTTTTATCGTAATGCTACATAACGTTATACGTTATATCGTAATGCTACATAACGTTATACGTTATATCGTAATGCTACATAACGTTTTTCGTTATATCGTAATGCTACATAACGTTATTCGTTATATCGTAATGCTACATAACGTTATACGTTATATCGTAATGCTACATAACGTTATATGTTATATCGTAATGCTACATAACGTTATACGTTATATCGTAATGCTACATAACGTTATACGTTATATCGTAATGCTACAAAACGTTATTCGTTATAACGTATTACCATATAACGTTATACGTTATATCGTAATACTACATAACATTATACGTTATATCGTAATGCTACATAATGTTATACGAAATAACGTATTAGCATATAACGTTATACGTTATATCGTAATGCCACATAACGTTATACGTTATAACGTATTACCATATAACGTTATACGTTATATCGTAATGCTACATAACGTTATACGTTATATCGTAATGCTACATAACGTTATACGTTATATCGTAAAGCTACAAAACGTTATACGTTATAACGTATTGCCATATAACGTTATACGTTATATCGTAATACTACATAACGTTATACGTTATATCGTAATGCTACATAACGCCGTACGTTATAACGTAATACTACATAACGTTATACGTTATATCGTAATGCTACATAATGTTATACGAAATAACGTATTAGCATAGAACGTTATACGTTATATCGTAATGCCACATAACGTTATTCGTTATATCGTAATGCTACATAACGTTATTCGTTATATCGTAATGCTACATGACCTTATACGTTATATGGTAATGCTACATAACGTTATACGTTATAACGTATTACCATATAACGTTATACGTTATATCGTAATGCTACATAACGTTATTCGTTATATCGTAATGCTACATAACGTTATACGTTCTATCGTAATTCTACATAACGTTATACGTTATATCGTAATGCTACATAACGTTATACGTTATAACGTATTACCATATAACGTTATACGCTATATCGTAAAGCTACATAACGTTATACGTTATATCGTTATGCTACATAACGTTATAAGTTATAACGTAATGCTACATAACGTTAATCGTTATATCGTAATGCTACATGACCTTATACGTTATATGGTAATGCTACATAACGTTAGACGTTATATCGTAATGCTACATAACGTTATACGTTATATCGTAATGCTACATAACGTTATTCGTTATATCGTAATGCTACATAACGTTATACGTTATATCGTAATTCTACATAACGTTATACGTTATATCGTAACGCTACATAACGTTATACGTTATATCGTAATGCTACATAACGTTATACGTTATATCGTAATGCTACATAACGTTGTACGTTATAACGTATTGCCATATAACGTTATACGTTATATCGTAAAACAACATAACGTTATACGTTATATCGTTATGCTACATAACGTTATACGTTATATCGTAAAACTACATAACGTTATACGTTATATGGTTATGCTACATAACGTTATACGTTATAACGTATTACCATGTAACGTTATACGTTATATCGTAATGCTACATAACGCCATACGTTAGAACGTAATACTACATAACGTTATACGTTATATCACTGTGCTACATAACGTTATACGTTATATCGTAAAACTACATAACGTTATACGTTATAACGTAATGCTACATAACGTTATTCGTTATATCGTAATGCTACATGACCTTATACGTTATATGGTAATGCTACATAACGTTAGACGTTATGTCGTAATGCTACATAACGTTATACGTTATATCGTAATGCTACATAACGTTATACGTTATATCGTAATGCTACATAACGTTATACGATGTAACGTATTAGCATATAACGTTATACGTTATATCGTAATGCCACATAACGTTATACGTTATATCGTAATGCTACATAACGTTATACGTTATAACGTAATGCTACATAACGATATACGTTATATCGTAATGCTACATGACCTTATACGTTATATGGTAATGCTACATAACGTTAGACGTTATGTCGTAATGCTACATAACGTTATACGTTTATCGTAATGCTACATAACATTATACGATATATCGTAATGCTACATAACGTTATACATTATATCGTAATGCTACATAACGTTATACGTTATATCGTAATGCTACATAACGTTATACGTTATATCGTAATGCTACATAACGTTATACGTTATATCGTAATGCTACATAAAGTTGTACGTTATAACGTATTGCCATATAACGTTATACGTTATATCGTAATACTACATAACGTTATACGTTATATCGTAATGCTACATAACGCCGTACGTTATAACGTAATGCTACATAACGATATACGTTATATCGTAATGCTACATAACGTTATATGTTATATCGTAACGCTACATAACGTTATACGTTATATCGTACTGCTACATAACGTTATACGTTATATCGTAATGCTACATAACGTTATACGTTATAACGTATTACCATATAACGTTATACGTTATATCGTAATGCTACATAACGTTATACGTTATATCGTAATGCTACATAACGTTATACGTTATATCGTAATGCTACAAAACGTTATACGTTATAACGTATTGCCATATAACGTTATACGTTATACCGTAATACTACATAACGTTATACGTTATATCGTAATGCTACATAACGCCGTACGTTATAACGTAATACTACATAACGTTATACGTTATATCGTAATGCTACATAACGTTATACGTTATATCGTAATGCTACAAAACGTTATACGTTATATCGTAATACTACATAACGTTATACGTTATATCGTAATGCTACATAACGCCGTACGTTATAACGTAATGCTACATAACGATATACGTTATATCGTAATGCTACATAACGTTATACGTTATATCGTAATGCTACATAACGTTATACATTATAACGTATTGCCATATAACGTTATACGTTATATCGTAAAACTACATAACGTTATACGTTATATCGTTATGCTACATAACGTTATACGTTATATCGTAAAACTACATAACGTTATACGTTATATCGTAAAACTACATAACGTTATACGTTATAACGTAATGCTACATAACGTTATTCGTTATATCGTAATGCTACATGACCTTATACGTTATATGGTAATGCTACATAACGTTAGACGTTATGTCGTAATGCTACATAACGTTATACGTTATATCGTAATGCTATATAACGTTATACGTTATATCGTAATGCTACATAACGTTATACGTTATATCGTAATGCTACAAAACGTTATACGTTATAACGTATTGCCATATAACGTTATACGTTATATCGTAATACTACATAACGTTATACGTTATATCGTAATGCTACATAACGTTATACGTTATATCGTAAAACTACATAACGTTATACGTTATATCGTTATGCTACATAACGTTATACGTTATATCGTAAAACTACATAACGTTATACGTTATATCGTAATGCTACATAAAGTTGTACGTTATATCGTAACGCTACATAACGTTATACGTTATATCGTAACGCTACATAACGTTATACGTTATATCGTAATGCTACATAACGTTAGACGTTATGTCGTAATGCTACATAACGTTATACGTTATATCGTAATGCTATATAACGTTATACGTTATATCGTAATGCTACATAACGTTATACGTTATATCGTAATGCTACAAAACGTTATACGTTATAACGTATTGCCATATAACGTTATACGTTATATCGTAATACTACATAACGTTATACGTTATATCGTAATGCTACATAACGTTATACGTTATATCGTAAAACTACATAACGTTATACGTTATATCGTTATGCTACATAACGTTATACGTTATATCGTAATGCTACATAACGTTATTCGTTATATCGTAATGCTACATAACGTTGTACGTTATATCGTAATTCTACATAACGTTATACGTTATATCGTAATGCTACATAACGTTATACGTTATATCGTTATGCTACATAACGTTATACGTTATAACGTAATACTATATAACGTTATACGTTATATCGTAATGCTACATAACGTTATACGTTATATCGTAATGCTACATAACGTTATACGTTATATCGTAATGCTACATAACGTTATACGTTATATCGTTATGCTACATAACGTTATACGTTATAACGTAATACTATATAACGTAATACGTTATATCGTAATGCTACATAACGTTATACGTTATATCGTAATGCTACATAACGTTATACGTTTTATCGTAATTCTACATAACGTTATACGTTATATCGTAATGCTACATAACGTTATACGTTATATCGTAAAGCTACATAACGTTATACGTTATATCGTAATGCTACATAACGTTATACGTTATATCGTAATGCTACATATCGATATACGTTATATCGTAATGCTACATAACGTTATACGTTATAACGCATTACCATATAACGTTATACGTTATATCGTAATGCAACATAACGTTATACGTTATATCGTAATGCTACATAACGTTATTCGTTATATCGTAATGCTACATAACGTTATACGATATAACGTATTAGCATATAACGTTATACGTTATATCGTAATGCCACATAACGTTATACGTTATATCGTAATGCTACATAACGCCATACGTTAAAACGTAATACTACATAACGTTATACGTTATATCGTATAACTACATAACGTTATACGTTATATCGTAATGCTACATAACGTTATACGTTATATCGTAAAACTACATAACGTTATACGTTATAACGTAATGCTACATAACGTTATTCGTTATATCGTAATGCTACATAACGTTATACGATATAACGTATTAGCATATAACGTTATACGTTATATCGTAACGCCACATAACGTTATACGTTATATCGTAATGCTACATAACGTTATACGTTATATCGTAATGCTACATAACGTTATAGGTTATATCGTAATGCTACATAACGTTATATGTTATATCGTAAAACTACATAACGTTATACGTTATATCGTAATGCTACATAACGTTATACGTTATATCGTAAAACTACATAACGTTATACGTTATAACGTAATGCTACATAACGTTATTCGTTATATCGTAATGCTACATAACGTTATACGATATAACGTAATGCTACATAACGTTATACGATATAACGTATTAGCATATAACGTTATACGTTATATCGTAATGCCACATAACGTTATACGTTATATCGTAATGCTACATAACGTTATAGGTTATATCGTAATGCTACATAACGTTATATGTTATATCGTAAAACTACATAACGTTATACGTTATATCGTAATGCTACATAACGTTATACGTTATATCGTAAAACTACATAACGTTATACGTTATAACGTAATGCGACATAACGTTATACGTTATATCGTAATGCCACATAACGTTATACGTTATATCGTAATGCTACATAACGTTATACGTTATATCACTATGCTACATAACGTTATACGTTATATCGTAATGCTACATAACGTTATACGTTATATCGTAATGCTACATAACGTTATACGATATAACGTATTAGCATATAACGTTATACGTTATATCGTAATGCCACATAACGTTATACGTTATATCGTAATGCTACATAACGTTATACGTTATATCGTAATGCTACATAACGTTATACGTTATATCGTAAAACTACATAACGTTATACGTTATAACGTAATGCTACATAACGTTATTCGTTATATCGTAATGCTACATGACCTTATACGTTATATGGTAATGCTACATAACGTTAGACGTTATGTCGTAATGCTATATAACGTTATACGTTTATCGTAATGCTACATAACATTATACGATATATCGTAATGCTACATAACGTTATACATTATATCGTAATGCTACATAACGTTATACGTTATATCGTAATGCTACATTACGTTATACGTTATATCGTAATGCTACATAACGTTATACGTTATATCGTAATGCTACATAAAGTTGTACGTTATATCGTAATGCTACATAACGTTATACGTTATAACGTATTACCATATAACGTTATACGTTATATCGTAATGCTACATAACGTTATACGTTATATCGTAATGCTACATAACGTTATACGTTATATCGTAATGCTACAAAACGTTATACGTTATAACGTATTGCCATATAACGTTATACGTTATATCGTAATACTACATAACGTTATACGTTATATCGTAATGCTACATAACGCCGTACGTTATAACGTAATACTACATAACGTTATACGTTATATCGTAATGCTACATAACGTTATACGTTATATCGTAATGCTACAAAACGTTATACGTTATAACGTATTGCCATATAACGTTATACGTTATATCGTAATACTACATAACGTTATACGTTATATCGTAATGCTACATAACGCCGTACGTTATAACGTAATGCTACATAACAATATACGTTATATCGTAATGCTACATAACGCCGTACGTTATAACGTAATACTACATAACGTTATACGTTATATCGTAATGCTACATAACGTTATACGTTATATCGTAATGCTACATAACGCCGTACGTTATAACGTAATACTACATAACGTTATACGTTATATCGTAATGGTACATAACGTTATACGTTATATCGTAATGCTACATAACGTTATACGTTATATCGTAATGCTACATAAAGTTGTACGTTATATCGTAATGCTACATAACGTTATACGTTATAACGTATTACCATATAACGTTATACGTTATATCGTAATGCTACATAACGTTATACGTTATATCGTAATGCTACATAACGTTATACGTTATATCGTAATGCTACAAAACGTTATACGTTATAACGTATTGCCATATAACGTTATACGTTATATCGTAATACTACATAACGTTATACGTTATATCGTAATGCTACATAACGCCGTACGTTATAACGTAATGCTACATAACGATATACGTTATATCGTAATGCTACATAACGTTATACGTTATATCGTAATGCTACATAACGTTATACATTATAACGTATTGCCATATAACGTTATACGTTATATCGTAAAACTACATAACGTTATACGTTATATCGTTATGCTACATAACGTTATACGTTATATCGTAAAACTACATAACGTTATACGTTATATCGTAAAACTACATAACGTTATACGTTATAACGTAATGCTACATAACGTTATTCGTTATATCGTAATGCTACATGACCTTATACGTTATATGGTAATGCTACATAACGTTAGACGTTATGTCGTAATGCTACATAACGTTATACGTTAGATCGTAATGCTATATAACGTTATACGTTATATCGTAATGCTACATAACGTTATACGTTATATCGTAATGCTACAAAACGTTATACGTTATAACGTATTGCCATATAACGTTATACGTTATATCGTAATACTACATAACGTTATACGTTATATCGTAATGCTACATAACGTTATACGTTATATCGTAAAACTACATAACGTTATACGTTATATCGTTATGCTACATAACGTTATATGTTATATCGTAAAACTACATAACGTTATACGTTATATCGTAATGCTACATAACGTTGTACGTTATATCGTAACGCTACATAACGTTATACGTTATATCGTAACGCTACATAACGTTATACGTTATATCGTAATGCTACATAACTTTATACGTTATAACGTATTAGCATATAACGTTATACGTTATATCGTAATGCCACATAACGTTATACGTTATATCGTAATGCTACATAACGTTATACGTTATATCGTAATGCTACATAACGTTATACGTTATATCGTAAAACTACATAACGTTATACGTTATAACGTAATGCTACATAACGTTATTCGTTATATCGTAATGCTACATGACCTTATACGTTATATGGTAATGCTACATAACGTTAGACGTTATGTCGTTATGCTACATAACGTTATACGTAATATCGTAATGCTACATAACGTTATACGTTATATCGTAATGCTACATAACGTTATACATTATATCGTAATGCTACATAACGTTATACGTTATATCGTAATGCTACATAACGTTATACGTTATATCGTAATGCTACATAACGTTATACGTTATATCGTAATGCTACATAAAGTTATACGTTATATCGTAATGCTACATAACGTTGTACGTTATATCGTAACGATACATAACGTTATACGTTATATCGTAACGCTACATAACGTTATACGTTATATCGTAATGCTACATAACGTCATACGTTATAACGTATTACCATATAACGTTATACGTTATATCGTAATGCTACATAACGTTATACGTTATATCGTAATGCTACATAACGTTATACGTTATATCGTAATGCTACAAAACGTTATACGTTATAACGTATTGCCATATAACGTTATACGTTATATCGTAATACTACATAACGTTATACGTTATATCGTAATGCTACATAACGCCGTACGTTATAACGTAATACTACATAACGTTATACGTTATATCGTAATGCTACATAATGTTATACGAAATAACGTATTAGCATATAACGTTATACGTTATATCGTAATGCCACATAACGTTATACGTTATATCGTAATGCTACATAACGTTATTCGTTATATCGTAATGCTACATAACGTTATTCGTTATATCGTAATGCTACATAACGTTATACGTTATATCGTAATGCTACAAAACGTTATAAGTTATAAGGTAATGCTACATAGCGTTATTCGTTATATCGTAATGCTACATGACCTTATACGTTATATGGTAATGCTACATAACGTTAGACGTTATATCGTAATGCTACATAACGTTATTCGTTATATCGTAATGCTACATGACCTTATACGTTATATGGTAATGCTACATAACGTTATACGTTATAACGTATTACCATATAACGTTATACGTTATATCGTAATGCTACATAACGTTATTCGTTATATCGTAATGCTACATAACGTTATACGTTATATCGTAATTCTACATAACGTTATACGTTATATCGTAATGCTACATAACGTTATACGTTATAACGTATTACCATATAACGTTATACGCTATATCGTAAAGCTACATAACGTTATACGTTATATCGTAATGCTACATAACGTTATACGTTATATCGTAATGCTACATAACGTTATACGTTATAACGTATTGCCATATAACGTTATACGTTATATCGTAAAACAACATAACGTTATACGTTATATCGTTAAGCTACATAACGTTATACGTTATATCGTAAAACTACATAACGCTATACGTTATATGGTTATGCTACATAACGTTATACGTTATAACGTATTACCATGTAACGTTATACGTTATATCGTAATGCTACATAACGCCATACGTTAGAACGTAATACTACATAACGTTATACGTTATATCACTGTGCTACATAACGTTATACGTTATATCGTAATGCTACATAACGTTATACGTTATATCGTAATGCTACATAATGTTATACGATATAACGTATTAGCATATAACGTTATACGCTATATCGTAATGCCACATAACGTTATACGTTATATCGTAATGCTACATAACGTTATTCGTTATATCGTAATGCTACATAACGTTATACGTTATATCGTAATTCTACATAACGTTATACGTTATAACGTATTGCCATATAACGTTATACGTTATATCGTAAAACAACATAACGATATACGTTATATCGTAATGCTACATAACGTTATACGTTATATCGTAATGCTACATAACGTTATACGTTATATCGTAATGCTACAAAACGTTATACGTTATAACGTATTACCATATAACGTTATACGTTATATCGTAATACTACATAACATTATACGTTATATCGTAATGCCACATAATGTTATACGAAATAACGTATTAGCAAATAACGTTATACGTTATATCGTAATGCCACATAACGTTATACGTTATATCGTAATGCTACATAACGTTATTCGTTATATCGTAATGCTACATAACGTTATACGTATTATCGTAATTCTACATAACGTTATACGTTATATCGTAATGCTACATAACGTTATACGTTATAACGTATTACCATATAACGTTATACGTTATATCGTAATGCTACATAACGCCATACGTTAAAACGTAATACTACATAACGTTATACGTTATATCGTAATGCTACATAATGTTATACGATATAACGTATTAGCATATAACGTTATTCGTTATATCGTAATGCTACATAACGTTATACGTTATATCGTAATGCTACATAACGTTATACGTTATAACGTATTACCATATAACGATATACGTTATATCGTAATGCTACATAACGTTATACGTTATATCGTAATGCTACATAACGTTATACGTTATAACGTATTGCCATATAACGTTATACGTTATATCGTAAAACTACATAACATTATACGTTCTATCGTTATGCTACATAACGTTATGCGTTATATCGTAAAACTACATAACGTTATACGTTATATCGCTATGCTACATAACGTTATACGTTATAACGTATTACCATATAACGTTATACGTTATATCGTAATGCTACATAACGAAATACGTTAAAACGTAATACTACATAACGTTATACGTTATATCGTAATGCTACATAACGCCATACGTTATAACGTAATACTACATAACGTTATACGTTATATCGTAATGCTACATAATGTTATACGATATAATGTATTAGCATATAACGTTATACGTTATATCGTAATGCCACATAACGTTATACGTTATATCACTATGCTACATAACGTTATACGTTATATCGTAATGCTACATAACGTTATATGTCATATCGTAATGCTACATAACGTTATACGTCATATCGTAACGCTACATAACGTTATACGTTATATCGTAACGCTACATAACGTTATCCGTTATATCGTAATGCTACATAACGTTATATGTTATATCGTAATGCTACATAACGTTATACGTTATAACGTATTACCATATAACGTTATACGTTATATCGTAATGCTACATAACGTTATACGTTATATCGTAATGCTACATAAAGTTACACGTTATAACGTATTGCCATATAACGTTATACGTTATATCGTAAAACTACATAACGTTATACGTTATATCGTTATGCTACATAACGTTATACGTTATAACGTATTACCATATAACGTTATACGTTATATCGTAATGCTACATAATGTTATACGATATAACGTATTAGCATATAACGTTATACGTTATATCGTAATGCCACATAACGTTATACGTTATATCGTAATGCTACATAACGTTATTCGTTATATCGTAATGCTACATAACGTTATACGTTATATCGTAATTCTACATAACGTTATACGTTATATCGAAATGCTACATAACGTTATACGTTATATCGTAATGCTACATAACGTTATACATCATATCGTAATGCTACATAACGTTAAACCTCATATCGTAACGCTACATAACGTTATACGTTATATCGTAACGCTACATAACGTTATCCGTTATATCGTAATGCTACATAACGTTATATGTTATATCGTAATGCTACATAACGTTATACGTTATAACGTAATGCTACATAACGTTATACGTTATAACGTATTGCCATATAACGTTATACGTTATATCGTAAAACTACATAACGTTATACGTTATATCGTTATGCTACATAACGTTATGCGTTATATCGTAAAACTACATAACGTTATACGTTATATCGTTATGCCACATAACGTTATACGTTATATCGTAATGCTACATAACGCCATACGTTAAAACGTAATACTACATAACGTTATACGTTATATCGTAATGCTACATAATGCCATACGTTATAACGTAATACTACATAACGTTATACGTTATATCGTAATGCTACGTAATGTTATACGATATAACGTATTAGCATATAACGTTATACGTTATATCGTAATGCCACATAACGTTATACGTTATATCACTATGCTACATAACGTTATACGTTATATCGTAATGCTATATAACGTTATATGTTATATCGTAATGCTACATAACGTTATACGTCATATCGTAATGCTACATAACGTTATACGTCATATCGTAACGCTACATAACGTTATACGTTATATCGTAACGCTACATAACGTTATCCGTTATATCGTAATGCTACATAACGTTATATGTTATATCGTAATGCTACATAACGTTATACGTTATAACGTATTACCATATAACGTTATACGTTATATCGTAATGCTACATAACGTTATACGTTATATCGTAATGCTACATAACGTTATACGTTATAACGTATAGCCATATAACGTTATACATTATATCGTAAAACTACATAACGTTATACGTTATATCGTTATGCTACATAACGTTATGCGTTAAATCGTAATGCTACATAACGTTATACGTTATATCGTATTGCTACATAACGCCATACGTTAAAACGTAATACTACATAACGTTATACGTTATATCGTAATGCTACATAATGCCATACGTTATAACGTAATACTACATAACGTTATACGTAATATCGTAATGCTACGTAATGTTATACGATATAACGTATTAGCATATAACGTTATACGTTATATCGTAATGCCACATAACGTTATACGTTATATCACTATGCTACATAACGTTATACGTTATATCGTAATGCTATATAACGTTATATGTTATATCGTAATGCTACATAACGTTATACGTCATATCGTAATGCTACATAACGTTATACGTCATATCGTAACGCTACATAACGTTATACGTTATATCGTAACGCTACATAACGTTATCCGTTATATCGTAATGCTACATAACGTTATATGTTATATCGTAATGCTACATAACGTTATACGTTATATCGTAATGCTACATAACGCCATACGTTAAAACGTAATACTACATAACGTTATACGTTATATCGTAATGCTACATAACGCCATACGTTATAACGTAATACTACATAACGTTATACGTTATATCGTAATGCTACATAATGTTATACGTTATATCGTTATGCTACATAACGTTATACGTTATAACGTATTGCCATATAACGTTATACGTTATATCGTAATGCTACATAACGCCATACGTTAAAACGTAATACTACATAACGTTATACGTTATATCGTAATGCTACATAATGCCATACGTTATAACGTAATACTACATAACGTTATACGTTATATCGTAATGCTACGTAATGTTATACGATATAACGTATTAGCATATAACCTTATACGTTATATCGTAATGCCACATAACGTTATACGTTATATCACTATGCTACATAACGTTATACGTTATATCGTAATGCTATATAACGTTATACGTTATATCGTAATGCTACATAACGTTATACGTCATATCGTAATGCTACATAACGTTATACGTCATATCGTAACGCTACATAACGTTATACGTTATATCGTAACGCTACATAACGTTATTCGTTATATCGTAATGCTACATATCGTTATATGTTATATCGTAATGCTACATAACGTTATACGTTATAACGTATTACCATATAACGTTATACGTTATATCGTAATGCTACATAACGTTATACGTTATATCGTAATGCTACATAACGTTATACGTTATAACGTATTGCCATATAACGTTATACATTATATCGTAAAACTACATAACGTTATACGTTATATCGTTATGCTACATAACGTTATGCGTTAAATCGTAATGCTACATAACGTTATACGTTATATCGTAATGCTACATAACGTTATACGTTATATCGTTATGCTACATAACGTTATACGTTACATCGTAATGCTACATAACGTTATACGTTATATCGTAATGCTACATAACGCCATACGTTAAAACGTAATACTACATAACGTTATACGTTATATCGTAATGCTACATAACGCCATACGTTATAACGTAATGCTACATAACGTTATTCGTTATATCGCAATGCTACATAACGTTATACGTTATATCGTAATTCTACATAACGTTATACGTTATAACGTATTACCATATAGCGTTATACGTTATATCGTAAAGCTACATAACGTTATACGTTATATCGTTATGCTACATAACGTTATACGTTATAACGTAATGCTACACAACGTTATTCGTTATATCGTAATGCTACATGACCTTATACGTTATATGGTAATGCTACATAACGTTAGACGTTATATCGTAATGCTACATAACGTTATTCGTTATATCGTAATGCTACATAACGTTATACGTTATAACGTATTACCATATAGCGTTATACGTTATATCGTAAAGCTACATAACGTTATACGTTATATCGTTATGCTACATAACGTTATACGTTATAACGTAATGCTACATAACGTTATTCGTTATATCGTAATGCTACATGACCTTATACGTTATATGGTAATGCTACATAACGTTAGACGTTATATCGTAATGCTACATAACGTTATACGTTATATCGTAATTCTACATAACGTTATACGTTATATCGTAATGCTACATAACGTTATACGTTATAACGTATTACCATATAGCGTTATACGTTATATCGTAAAGCTACATAACGTTATACGTTATATCGTTATGCTACATAACGTTATACGTTATAACGTAATGCTACATAACGTTATTCGTTATATCGTAATGCTACATGACCTTATACGTTATATGGTAATGCTACATAACGTTAGACGTTATATCGTAATGCTACATAACGTTATTCGTTATATCGTAATGCTACATGACCTTATACGTTATATGGTAATGCTACATAACGTTAGACGTTATATCGTAATGCTACATAACGTTAGACGTTATGTCGTAATGCTACATAACGTTATACGTTATATCGTAATGCTACATAACATTATACGTTATATCGTAATGCTACATAATGTTATACGATATAACGTATTAGCATATAACGTTATACGTTATATCGTAATGCCACATAACGCTATACGTTATATCGTAATGCTACATAACGTTATACGTTATATCGTAATGCTACATAACGTTATACGTTATATCGTAAAACTACATAACGTTATACGTTATAACGTAATGCTACATAACGTTATTCGTTATATCGTAACGCTACATAACGGTATACGTTATATCGTAATGCTACATAACGTTATACGTTATAACGTATTACCATATAACGTTATACGATATATCGTAATGCTATATAACGTTATACGTTATATCGTAATGCTACATAACGTTATACGTTATATCGTAATGCTACAAAACGTTATACGTTATAACGTATTGCCATATAACGTTATACGTTATATCGTAATACTACATAACGTTATACGTTATATCGTAATGCTACATAACGCCGTACGTTATAACGTAATACTACATAACGTTATACGTTATATCGTAATGCTACATAATGTTATACGAAATAACGTATTAGCATATAACGTTATACGTTATATCGTAAAACTACATAACGTTATACGTTATATCGTTATGCTACATAACGTTATACGTTATATCGTAAAACTACATAACGTTGTACGTTATATCGTTATGCTACATAACGTTATACGTTATAACGTAATGCTACATAACGTTATACGTTATATCGTAATGCTACATAACGTTATACGTTATATCGTAAAACTACATAACGTTATACGTTATAACGTAATGCTACATAACGTTATTCGTTATATCGTAATGCTACATGACCTTATACGTTATATGGTAATGCTACATAACGTTAGACGTTATGTCGTAATGCTACATAACGTTATACGTTATATCGTAATGCTACATAACATTATACGTTATATCGTAATGCTACATTACGTTATACATTATATCGTAATGCTACATAACGTTGTACGTTATATCGTAATGCTACATAACGTTATGCGTTATATCGTAACGCTACATAACGTTATACGTTATATCGTAACGCTACATAACGTTATCCGTTATATCGTAATGCTACATAACGTTATATGTTATATCGTAATGCTACATAACGTTATACGTTATAACGTATTACCATATAACGTTATACGTTATATCGTAATGCTACATAACGTTATACGTTATATCGTAATGCTACATAACGTTATACGTTATAACGTATTGCCATATAACGTTATACATTACATCGTAAAACTACATAACGTTATACGTTATATCGTTATGCTACATAACGTTATGCGTTAAATCGTAATGCTACATAACGTTATACGTTATATCGTAATGCTACATAACGTTATACGTTATATCGTTATGCTACATAACGTTATACGTTACATCGTAATGCTACATAACGTTATACGTTATATCGTAATGCTACATAACGCCATACGTTAAAACGTAATACTACATAACGTTATACGTTATATCGTAATGCTACATAACGCCATACGTTATAACGTAATACTACATAACGTTATACGTTATATCGTAATGCTACATAATGTTATACGATATAACGTATTAGCACATAACGTTATACGTTATATCGTAATGCCACATAACGTTATACGTTATATTGTAATGCTACATAACGTTATTCGTTATATCGTAATGCTACATAACGTTATACGTTATATCGTAATTCTACATAACGTTATACGTTATATCGTAATGCTACATAACGTTATACGTTATAACGTATTACCATATAACGTTATTCGTTATATCGTAAAGCTACATAACGTTATACGTTATATCGTTATGCTACATAACGTTATACGTTATAACGTAATGCTACATAACGTTATTCGTTATATCGTAATGCCACATGACCTTATACGTTATATGGTAATGCTACATAACGTTAGACGTTATATCGTAATGCTACATAACGTTAGACGTTATGTCGTAATGCTACATAACGTTATACGTTATATCGTAATGCTACATAACATTATACGTTATATCGTAATGCTACATAATGTTATACGATATAACGTATTAGCATATAACGTTATACGTTATATCGTAATGCCACATAACGCTATACGTTATATCGTAATGCTACATAACATTATACGTTATATCGTAATGCTACATAATGTTATACGATATAACGTATTAGCATATAACGTTATACGTTATATCGTAATGCCACATAACGCTATACGTTATATCGTAATGCTACATAACGTTATACGTTATATCGTAATGCTACATAACGTTATACGTTATATCGTAAAACTACATAACGTTATACGTTATAACGTAATGCTACATAACGTTATTCGTTATATCGTAATGCTACATGACCTTATACGTTATATGGTAATGCTACATAACGTTAGACGTTATGTCGTAATGCTACATAACGTTATACGTTATATCGTAATGCTACATAACATTATACGTTATATCGTAATGCTACATTACGTTATACATTATATCGTAATGCTACATAACGTTATACGTTATATCGTAATGCTACATAACGTTATACGTTATATCGTAATGCTACATAACGTTATACGTTATATCGTAATGCTACATAAAGTTATACGTTATATCGTAACGCTACATAACGTTATACGTTATATCGTAACGCTACATAACGTTATCCGTTATATCGTAATGCTACATAACGTTATATGTTATATCGTAATGCTACATAACGTTATACGTTATAACGTATTACCATATAACGTTATACGTTATATCGTAATGCTACATAACGTTATACGTTATATCGTAATGCTACATAACGTTATACGTTATAACGTATTGCCATATAACGTTATACATTATATCGTAAAACTACATAACGTTATACGTTATATCGTTGTGCTACATAACGTTATGCGTTAAATCGTAATGCTACATAACGTTATACGTTATATCGTAATGCTACATAACGTTATACGTTATATCGTAAAACTATATAACGTTGTACGTTATATCGTTATGCTACATAACGTTATACGTTATAACGTATTACCATATAACGTTATACGTTATATTGTAATGCTACATAACGTTATTCGTTATATCGTAATGCTACATAACGTTATACGTTATATCGTAATTCTACATAACGTTATACGTTATATCGTAATGCTACATAACGTTATACGTTATAACGTATTACCATATAACGTTATACGTTATATCGTAAAGCTACATAACGTTATACGTTATATCGTTATGCTACATAACGTTATACGTTATAACGTAATGCTACATAACGTTATTCGTTATATCGTAATGCTACATGACCTTATACGTTATATGGTAATGCTACATAACGTTAGACGTTATATCGTAATGCTACATAACGTTATTCGTTATATCGTAATGCTACATGATCTTATACGTTATATGGTAATGCTACATAACGTTAGACGTTATATCGTAATGCTACATAACGTTAGACGTTATGTCGTAATGCTACATAACGTTATACGTTATATCGTAATGCTACATAACGTTATACGTTATATCGTAATGCTACATAACGTTATACGTTATATCGTAATGCTACATAATGTTATACGATATAACGTATTAGCATATAACGTTATACGTTATATCGTAATGCCACATAACGTTATACGTTATATCGTAACGCTACATAACGTTATACGTTATATCGTAATGCTACATAACGTTATACGTTATATCGTAAAACTACATAACGTTATACGTTATAACGTAATGCTACATAACGTTATTCGTTATATCGTAATGCTACATGACCTTATACGTTATATGGTAATGCTACATAACGTTAGACGTTATGTCGTAATGCTACATAACGTTATACGTTATATCGTAATGCTACATAACATTATACGTTATATCGTAATGCTACATTACGTTATACATTATATCGTAATGCTACATAACGTTATACGTTATATCGTAATGCTACATAACGTTATGCGTTATATCGTAACGCTACATAACGTTATACGTTATATCGTAACGCTACATAACGTTATCCGTTATATCGTAATGCTACATAACGTTATATGTTATATCGTAATGCTACATAACGTTATACGTTATAACGTATTACCATATAACGTTATACGTTATATCGTAATGCTACATAACGTTATACGTTATATCGTAATGCTACATAACGTTATACGTTATGACGTATTGCCATATAACGTTATACATTACATCGTAAAACTACATAACGTTATACGTTATATCGTTATGCTACATAACGTTATGCGTTAAATCGTAATGCTACATAACGTTATACGTTATATCGTAATGCTACATAACGTTATACGTTATATCGTTATGCTACATAACGTTATACGTTACATCGTAATGCTACATAACGTTATACGTTATATCGTAATGCTACATAACGCCATACGTTAAAACGTAATACTACATAACGTTATACGTTATATCGTAATGCTACATAACGCCATACGTTATAACGTAATACTACATAACGTTATACGTTATATCGTAATGCTACATAATGTTATACGATATAACGTATTAGCACATAACGTTATACGTTATATCGTAATGCCACATAACGTTATACGTTATATTGTAATGCTACATAACGTTATTCGTTATATCGTAATGCTACATAACGTTATACGTTATATCGTAATTCTACATAACGTTATACGTTATATCGTAATGCTACATAACGTTATACGTTATAACGTATTACCATATAACGTTATTCGTTATATCGTAAAGCTACATAACGTTATACGTTATATCGTTATGCTACATAACGTTATACGTTATAACGTAATGCTACATAACGTTATTCGTTATATCGTAATGCCACATGACCTTATACGTTATATGGTAATGCTACATAACGTTAGACGTTATATCGTAATGCTACATAACGTTAGACGTTATGTCGTAATGCTACATAACGTTATACGTTATATCGTAATGCTACATAACATTATACGTTATATCGTAATGCTACATAATGTTATACGATATAACGTATTAGCATATAACGTTATACGTTATATCGTAATGCCACATAACGCTATACGTTATATCGTAATGCTACATAACATTATACGTTATATCGTAATGCTACATAATGTTATACGATATAACGTATTAGCATATAACGTTATACGTTATATCGTAATGCCACATAACGCTATACGTTATATCGTAATGCTACATAACGTTATACGTTATATCGTAATGCTACATAACGTTATACGTTATATCGTAAAACTACATAACGTTATACGTTATAACGTAATGCTACATAACGTTATTCGTTATATCGTAATGCTACATGACCTTATACGTTATATGGTAATGCTACATAACGTTAGACGTTATATCGTAATGCTACATTACGTTATACATTATATCGTAATGCTACATAACGTTATACGTTATATCGTAATGCTACATAACGTTATACGTTATATCGTAATGCTACATAACGTTATACGTTATATCGTAATGCTACATAAAGTTATACGTTATATCGTAACGCTACATAACGTTATACGTTATATCGTAACGCTACATAACGTTATCCGTTATATCGTAATGCTACATAACGTTATACGTTATAACGTATTACCATATAACGTTATACGTTATATCGTAATGCTACATAACGTTATACGTTATATCGTAATGCTACATAACGTTATACGTTATAACGTATTGCCATATAACGTTATATATTATATCGTAAAACTACATAACGTTATACGTTATATCGTTGTGCTACATAACGTTATGCGTTAAATCGTAATGCTACATAACGTTATACGTTATATCGTAATGCTACATAGCGTTATACGTTATATCGTAAAACTACATAACGTTGTACGTTATATCGTTATGCTACATAACGTTATACGTTATAACGTGTTACCATATAACGTTATACGTTATATTGTAATGCTACATAACGTTATTCGTTATATCGTAATGCTACATAACGTTATACGTTATATCGTAATTCTACATAACGTTATACGTTATATCGTAATGCTACATAACGTTATACGTTATAACGTATTACCATATAACGTTATACGTTATATCGTAAAGCTACATAACGTTATACGTTATATCGTTATGCTACATAACGTTATACGTTATAACGTAATGCTACATAACGTTATTCGTTATATCGTAATGCTACATGACCTTATACGTTATATGGTAATGCTACATAACGTTAGACGTTATATCGTAATGCTACATAACGTTATTCGTTATATCGTAATGCTACATGATCTTATACGTTATATGGTAATGCTACATAACGTTAGACGTTATATCGTAATGCTACATAACGTTAGACGTTATGTCGTAATGCTACATAACGTTATACGTTATATCGTAATGCTACATAACATTATACGTTATATCGTAATGCTACATAATGTTATACGATATAACGTATTAGCATATAACGTTATACGTTATATCGTAATGCCACATAACGCTATACGTTATATCGTAATGCTACATAACGTTATACGTTATAACGTATTGCCATATAACGTTATACATTATATCGTAAAACTACATAACGTTATACGTTATATCGTTATGCTACATAACGTTATGCGTTAAATCGTAATGCTACATAACGTTATACGTTATATCGTAATGCTACATAACGTTATACGTTATATCGTAAAACTACATAACGTTGTACGTTATATCGTTATGCTACATAACGTTATACGTTATAACGTATTACCATATAACGTTATACGTTATATTGTAATGCTACATAACGTTATTCGTTATATCGTAATGCTACATAACGTTATACGTTATATCGTAATTCTACATAACGTTATACGTTATATCGTAATGCTACATAACGTTATACGTTATAACGTATTACCATATAACGTTATACGTTATATCGTAAAGCTACATAACGTTATACGTTATATCGTTATGCTACATAACGTTATACGTTATAACGTAATGCTACATAACGTTATTCGTTATATCGTAATGCTACATGACCTTATACGTTATATGGTAATGCTACATAACGTTAGACGTTATATCGTAATGCTACATAACGTTAGACGATATGTCGTAATGCTACATAACGTTATACGTTATATCGTAATGCTACATAACATTATACGTTATATCGTAATGCTACATAATGTTATACGATATAACGTATTAGCATATAACGTTATACGTTATATCGTAATGCCACATAACGCTATACGTTATATCGTAATGCTACATAACGTTATACGTTATATCGTAATGCTACATAACGTTATACGTTATATCGTAAAACTACATAACGTTATACGTTATAACGTAATGCTACATAACGTTATTCGTTATATCGTAATGCTACATGACCTTATACGTTATATGGTAATGCTACATAACGTTAGACGTTATGTCGTAATGCTACATAACGTTATATGTTATATCGTAATGCTACATAACATTATACGTTATATCGTAATGCTACATAACGTTATACATTATATCGTAGTGCTAAATAACGCCATACGTTAAAACGTAATACTACATAACGTTATACGTTATATCACTATGCTACATAACGTTATACGTTATATCGTAATGCTACATAACGTTATACGTTATATCGTAATGCTACATAATGTTATACGATATAACGTATTAGCATATAACGTTATACGTTATATCGTAATGCCACATAACGTTATACGTTATATCGTAATGCTACATAACGTTATACGTTATATCGTAATGCTACATAACGTTATACGTTATATCGTAAAACTACATAACGTTATACGTTATAACGTAATGCTACATAACGTTATTCGTTATATCGTAATGCTACATGACCTTATACGTTATATGGTAATGCTACATAACGTTAGACGTTATGTCGTAATGCTACATAACGTTATACGTTATATCGTAATGCTACATAACATTATACGTTATATCGTAATGCTACATTACGTTATACATTATATCGTAATGCTACATAACGTTATACGTTATATCGTAATGCTACATAACGTTATACGTTATATCGTAATGCTACATAACGTTATACGTTATATCGTAATGCTACATAAAGTTATACGTTATATCGTAATGCTACATAACGTTGTACGTTATATCGTAACGCTACATAACGTTATACGTTATATCGTAACGCTACATAACGTTATACGTTATATCGTAATGCTACATAACGTTATACGTTATAACGTATTACCATATAACGTTATACGTTATAACGTATTGCCATATAACGTTATACGTTATATCGTAATAGTACATAACGTTATACGTTATATCGTAATGCTACATAACGCCGTACGTTATAACGTAATACTACATAACGTTATACGTTATATCGTAATGCTACATAATGTTATACGAAATAACGTATTAGCATATAACGTTATACGTTATATCGTAATGCCACATAGCGTTATACGTTTTATCGTAATGCTACATAACGTTATACGTTATATCGTAATGCTACATAACGTTATACGTTATATCGTAATGCTACATAACGTTATTCGTTATATCGTAATGCTACATAACGTTATTCGTTATATCGTAATGCTACATAACGTTATACGTTATATCGTAATGCTACATAATGTTATACGATATAACGTATTAGCATATAACGTTATACGTTATATCGTAATGCCACATAACGTTATACGTTATATCGTAATGCTACATAACGTTATACGTTATATCGTAATGCTACATAACGTTATACGTTATATCGTAAAACTACATAACGTTATACGTTATAACGTAATGCTACATAACGTTATTCGTTATATCGTAATGCTACATGACCTTATACGTTATATCGTAATGCTACATAACGTTAGACGTTATGTCGTAATGCTACATAACGTTATACGTTATATCGTAATGCTACATAACATTATACGTTATATCGTAATGCTACATTACGTTATACATTATATCGTAATGCTACATAACGTTATACGTTATATCGTAATGCTACATAACGTTATACGTTATATCGTAATGCTACATAACGTTATACGTTATATCGTAATGCTACATAAAGTTATACGTTATATCGTAATGCTACATAACGTTGTACGTTATATCGTAACGCTACATAACGTTATACGTTATATCGTAACGCTACATAACGTTATACGTTATATCGTAATGCTACATAACGTTATACGTTATAACGTATTACCATATAACGTTATACGTTATAACGTATTGCCATATAACGTTATACGTTATATCGTAATACTACATAACGTTATACGTTATATCGTAATGCTACATAACGCCGTACGTTATAACGTAATACTACATAACGTTATACGTTATATCGTAATGCTACATAATGTTATACGAAATAACGTATTAGCATATAACGTTATACGTTATATCGTAATGCCACATAACGTTATACGTTATATCGTAATGCTACATAACGTTATTCGTTATATCGTAATGCTACATAACGTTATGCGTTATATCGTAATGCTACATAACGTTATACGTTATATCGTAATGCTACATAATGTTATACGATATAACGTATTAGCATATAACGTTATACGTTATATCGTAATGCCACATAACGTTATACGTTTTATCGTAATGCTACATAACGTTATACGTTATATCGTAATGCTACATAACGTTATACGTTATATCGTAATGCTACATAACGTTATTCGTTATATCGTAATGCTACATAACGTTATTCGTTATATCGTAATGCTACATAACGTTATACGTTATATCGTAATGCTACATAATGTTATACGATATAACGTATTAGCATATAACGTTATACGTTATATCGTAATGCCACATAACGTTATACGTTATATCGTAATGCTACATAACGTTATACGTTATATCGTAATGCTACATAACGTTATACGTTATATCGTAAAACTACATAACGTTATACGTTATAACGTATTGCCATATAACGTTATACGTTATATCGTAAAACAACATAACGTTATACGTTATATCGTTATGCTACATAACGTTATACGTTATATCGTAAAACTACATAACGTTATACGTTATATGGTTATGCTACATAACGTTATACGTTATAACGTATTACCATGTAACGTTATACGTTATATCGTAATGCTACATAACGCCATACGTTAGAACGTAACACTACATAACGTTATACGTTATATCACTGTGCTACATAACGTTATACGTTATATCGTAATGCTACATAACGTTATACGTTATATCGTAATGCTACATAATGTTATACGATATAACGTATTAGCATATAACGTTATACGCTATATCGTAATGCCACATAACGTTATACGTTATATCGTAATGCCACATAACGTTATACGTTATATCGTAATGCTACATAACGCCATACGTTAGAACGTAATACTACATAACGTTATACGTTATATCACTGTGCTACATAACGTTATACGTTATATCGTAATGCTACATAACGTTATACGTTATATGGTTATGCTACATAACGTTATACGTTATAACGTATTACCATGTAACGTTATACGTTATATCGTAATGCTACATAACGTTATTCGTTATATCGTAATGCTACATAACGTTATTCGTTATATCGTAATGCTACATAACGTTATACGTTATATCGTAATGCTACATAATGTTATACGATATAACGTATTAGCATATAACGTTATACGTTATATCGTAATGCCACATAACGTTATACGTTATATCGTAATGCTACATAACGTTATACGTTATATCGTAATGCTACATAACGTTATACGTTATATCGTAAAACTACATAACGTTATACGTTATAACGTATTGCCATATAACGTTATACGTTATATCGTAAAACAACATAACGTTATACGTTATATCGTTATGCTACATAACGTTATACGTTATATCGTAAAACTACATAACGTTATACGTTATATGGTTATGCTACATAACGTTATACGTTATAACGTATTACCATGTAACGTTATACGTTATATCGTAATGCTACATAACGCCATACGTTAGAACGTAACACTACATAACGTTATACGTTATATCACTGTGCTACATAACGTTATACGTTATATCGTAATGCTACATAACGTTATACGTTATATCGTAATGCTACATAATGTTATACGATATAACGTATTAGCATATAACGTTATACGCTATATCGTAATGCCACATAACGTTATACGTTATATCGTAATGCCACATAACGTTATACGTTATATCGTAATGCTACATAACGCCATACGTTAGAACGTAATACTACATAACGTTATACGTTATATCACTGTGCTACATAACGTTATACGTTATATCGTAATGCTACATAACGTTATACGTTATATCGTAATACTACATAACATTATACGTTATATCGTAATGCTACATAATGTTATACGAAATAACGTATTAGCATATAACGTTATACGTTATATCGTAATGCCACATAACGTTATACGTTATATCGTAATGCTACATAATGTTATACGATATAACGTATTAGCATATAACGTTATACGCTATATCGTAATGCCACATAACGTTATACGTTATATCGTAATGCTACATAACGTTATTCGTTATATCGTAATGCTACATAACGTTATACGTTATATCGTAATGCTACATAACGTTATACGTTATATCGTAATGCTACATTACGTTATACATTATATCGTAATGCTACATAACGTTATACGTTATATCGTAATGCTACATAACGTTATACGTTATATCGTAATGCTACATAACGTTATACGTTATATCGTAATGCTACATAAAGTTATACGTTATATCGTAATGCTACATAACGTTGTACGTTATATCGTAACGCTACATAACGTTATACGTTATATCGTAACGCTACATAACGTTATACGTTATATCGTAATGCTACATAACGTTATACGTTATAACGTATTACCATATAACGTTATACGTTATAACGTATTGCCATATAACGTTATACGTTATATCGTAATACTACATAACGTTATACGTTATATCGTAATGCTACATAACGCCGTACGTTATAACGTAATACTACATAACGTTATACGTTATATCGTAATGCTACATAATGTTATACGAAATAACGTATTAGCATATAACGTTATACGTTATATCGTAATGCCACATAACGTTATACGTTATATCGTAATGCTACATAACGTTATTCGTTATATCGTAATGCTACATAACGTTATGCGTTATATCGTAATGCTACATAACGTTATACGTTATATCGTAATGCTACATAATGTTATACGATATAACGTATTAGCATATAACGTTATACGTTATATCGTAATGCCACATAACGTTATACGTTTTATCGTAATGCTACATAACGTTATACGTTATATCGTAATGCTACATAACGTTATACGTTATATCGTAATGCTACATAACGTTATTCGTTATATCGTAATGCTACATAACGTTATTCGTTATATCGTAATGCTACATAACGTTATACGTTATATCGTAATGCTACATAATGTTATACGATATAACGTATTAGCATATTACGTTATACGTTATATCGTAATGCCACATAACGTTATACGTTATATCGTAATGCTACATAACGTTATACGTTATATCGTAATGCTACATAACGTTATACGTTATATCGTAAAACTACATAACGTTATACGTTATAACGTATTGCCATATAACGTTATACGTTATATCGTAAAACAACATAACGTTATACGTTATATCGTTATGCTACATAACGTTATACGTTATATCGTAAAACTACATAACATTATACGTTATATGGTTATGCTACATAACGTTATACGTTATAACGTATTACCATGTAACGTTATACGTTATATCGTAATGCTACATAACGCCATACGTTAGAACGTAATACTACATAACGTTATACGTTATATCACTGTGCTACATAACGTTATACGTTATATCGTAATGCTACATAACGTTATACGTTATATCGTAATGCTACATAATGTTATACGATATAACGTATTAGCATATAACGTTATACGCTATATCGTAATGCCACATAACGTTATACGTTATATCGTAATGCCACATAACGTTATACGTTATATCGTAATGCTACATAACGCCATACGTTAGAACGTAATACTACATAACGTTATACGTTATATCACTGTGCTACATAACGTTATACGTTATATCGTAATGCTACATAACGTTATACGTTATATCGTAATACTACATAACATTATACGTTATATCTTAATGCTACATAATGTTATACGAAATAACGTATTAGCATATAACGTTATACGTTATATCGTAATGCCACATAACGTTATACGTTATATCGTAATGCTACATAATGTTATACGATATAACGTATTAGCATATAACGTTATACGCTATATCGTAATGCCACATAACGTTATACGTTATATCGTAATGCTACATAACGTTATTCGTTATATCGTAATGCTACATAACGTTATACGTTATATCGTAATGCTACATAACGTTATACGTTATATCGTAATGCTACAAAACGTTATTCGTTATAACGTATTACCATATAACGTTATACGTTATATCGTAATACTACATAACATTATACGTTATATCGTAATGCTACATAATGTTATAGGAAATAACGTATTAGCATATAACGTTATACGTTATATCGTAATGCCACATAACGTTATACGTTATATCGTAATGCTACATAACGTTATTCGTTATATCGTAATGCTACATAACGTTATACGTATTATCGTAATTCTACATAACGTTATACGTTATATCGTAATGCTACATAACGTTATACGTTATAACGTATTACCATATAACGTTATACGTTATATCGTAATGCTACATAACGCCATACGTTAAAACGTAATACTACATAACGTTATACGTTATATCGTAATGCTACATAATGTTATACGATATAACGTATTAGCATATAACGTTATTCGTTATATCGTAATGCTACATAACGTTATACGTTATATCGTAATGCTACATAACGTTATACGTTATAACGTATTACCATATAACGATATACGTTATATCGTAATGCTACATAACGTTATACGTTATATCGTAATGCTACATAACGTTATACGTTATAACGTATTGCCATATAACGTTATACGTTATATCGTAAAACTACATAACATTATACGTTCTATCGTTATGCTACATAACGTTATGCGTTATATCGTAAAACTACATAATGTTATACGTTATATCGTTATGCTACATAACGTTATACGTTATAACGTATTACCATATAACGTTATACGTTATATCGTAATGCTACATAACGAAATACGTTAAAACGTAATACTACATAACGTTATACGTTATATCGTAATGCTACATAACGTTATTCGTTATATCGTAATGCTACATAACGTTATTCGTTATATCGTAATGCTACATAACGTTATACGTTATATCGTAATGCTACATAATGTTATACGATATAACGTATTAGCATATAACGTTATACGTTATATCGTAATGCCACATAACGTTATACGTTTTATCGTAATGCTACATAACGTTATACGTTATATCGTAATGCTACATAACGTTATACGTTATATCGTAATGCTACATAACGTTTTTCGTTATATCGTAATGCTACATAACGTTATTCGTTATATCGTAATGCTACATAACGTTATACGTTATATCGTAATGCTACATAACGTTATATGTTATATCGTAATGCTACATAACGTTATACGTTATATCGTAATGCTACATAACGTTATACGTTATATCGTAATGCTACAAAACGTTATTCGTTATAACGTATTACCATATAACGTTATACGTTATATCGTAATACTACATAACATTATACGTTATATCGTAATGCTACATAATGTTATACGAAATAACGTATTAGCATATAACGTTATACGTTATATCGTAATGCCACATAACGTTATACGTTATAACGTATTACCATATAACGTTATACGTTATATCGTAATGCTACATAACGTTATACGTTATATCGTAATGCTACATAACGTTATACGTTATATCGTAAAGCTACAAAACGTTATACGTTATAACGTATTGCCATATAACGTTATACGTTATATCGTAATACTACATAACGTTATACGTTATATCGTAATGCTACATAACGCCGTACGTTATAACGTAATACTACATAACGTTATACGTTATATCGTAATGCTACATAATGTTATACGAAATAACGTATTAGCATAGAACGTTATACGTTATATCGTAATGCCACATAACGTTATTCGTTATATCGTAATGCTGCATAACGTTATTCGTTATATCGTAATGCTACATGACCTTATACGTTATATGGTAATGCTACATAACGTTATACGTTATAACGTATTACCATATAACGTTATACGTTATATCGTAATGCTACATAACGTTATTCGTTATATCGTAATGCTACATAACGTTATACGTTCTATCGTAATTCTACATAACGTTATACGTTATATCGTAATGCTACATAACGTTATACGTTATAACGTATTACCATATAACGTTATACGCTATATCGTAAAGCTACATAACGTTATACGTTATATCGTTATGCTACATAACGTTATAAGTTATAACGTAATGCTACATAACGTTAATCGTTATATCGTAATGCTACATGACCTTATACGTTATATGGTAATGCTACATAACGTTAGACGTTATATCGTAATGCTACATAACGTTATACGTTATATCGTAATGCTACATAACGTTATTCGTTATATCGTAATGCTACATAACGTTATAAGTTATAACGTAATGCTACATAACGTTAATCGTTATATCGTAATGCTACATGACCTTATACGTTATATGGTAATGCTACATAACGTTAGACGTTATATCGTAATGCTACATAACGTTATACGTTATATCGTAATGCTACATAACGTTATTCGTTATATCGTAATGCTACATAACGTTATACGTTATATCGTAATTCTACATAACGTTATACGTTATATCGTAACGCTACATAACGTTATACGTTATATCGTAATGCTACATAACGTTATACGTTATATCGTAATGCTACATAACGTTGTACGTTATAACGTATTGCCATATAACGTTATACGTTATATCGTAAAACAACATAACGTTATACGTTATATCGTTATGCTACATAACGTTATACGTTATATCGTAAAACTACATAACGTTATACGTTATATGGTTATGCTACATAACGTTATACGTTATAACGTATTACCATGTAACGTTATACGTTATATCGTAATGCTACATAACGCCATACGTTAGAACGTAATACTACATAACGTTATACGTTATATCACTGTGCTACATAACGTTATACGTTATATCGTAATGCTACATAACGTTATACGTTATATCATAATGCTACATAATGTTATACGATATAACGTATTAGCATATAACGTTATACGCTATATCGTAATGCCACATAACGTTATACGTTATATCGTAATGCTACATAACGTTATACGTTATATCGTAATGCTACATAACGTTATACGTTATATCGTAATGCTATATAACGTTATACGTTATATCGTAATGCTACAAAACGTTATACGTTATAACGTATTGCCATATAACGTTATACGTTATATCGTAATACTACATAACGTTATACGTTATATCGTAATGCTACATAACGCCGTACGTTATAACGTAATACTACATAACGTTATACGTTATATCGTAATGCTACATAATGTTATACGAAATAACGTATTAGCATATAACGTTAGACGTTATATCGTAATGCTACATAACGTTATTCGTTATATCGTAATGCTACATGACCTTATACGTTATATGGTAATGCTACATAACGTTATACGTTATAACGTATTACCATATAACGTTATACGTTATATCGTAATGCTACATAACGTTATTCGTTATATCGTAATGCTACATAACGTTATACGTTCTATCGTAATTCTACATAACGTTATACGTTATATCGTAATGCTACATAACGTTAATCGTTATATCGTAATGCTACATGACCTTATACGTTATATGGTAATGCTACATAACGTTAGACGTTATATCGTAATGCTACATAACGTTATACGTTATATCGTAATGCTACATAACGTTATTCGTTATATCGTAATGCTACATAACGTTATACGTTATATCGTAATTCTACATAACGATATACGTTATATCGTAACGCTACATAACGTTATACGTTATATCGTAATGCTACATAACGTTATACGTTATATCGTAATGCTACATAACGTTATACGTTATAACGTATTGCCATATAACGTTATACGTTATATCGTAAAACAACATAACGTTATACGTTATATGGTTATGCTACATAACGTTATACGTTATAACGTATTACCATGTAACGTTATACGTTATATCGTAATGCTACATAACGCCATACGTTAGAACGTAATACTACATAACGTTATACGCTATATCACTGTGCTACATAACGTTATACGTTATATCGTAATGCTACATAACGTTATACGTTATATCGTAATGCTACATAATGTTATACGATATAACGTATTAGCATATAACGTTATACGCTATATCGTAATGCCACATAACGTTATACGTTATATCGTAATGCTACATAACGTTATTCGTTATATCGTAATGCTACATAACGTTATACGTTATATCGTAATTCTACATAACGTTATACGTTATAACGTATTGCCATATAACGTTATACGTTATATCGTAAAACAACATAACGATATACGTTATATCGTAATGCTACATAACGTTATACGTTATATCGTAATGCTACATAACGTTATACGTTATATCGTAGTGCTACAAAACGTTATTCGTTATAACGTATTACCATATAACGTTATACGTTATATCGTAATACTACATAACATTATACGTTATATCGTAATGCTACATAATGTTATACGAAATAACGTATTAGCATATAACGTTATACGTTATATCGTAATGCCACATAACGTTATACGTTATATCGTAATGCTACATAACGTTATTCGTTATATCGTAATGCTACATAACGTTATAAGTATTATCGTAATTCTACATAACGTTATACGTTATATCGTAATGCTACATAACGTTATACGTTATAACGTATTACCATATAACGTTATACGTTATATCGTAATGCTACATAACGCCATACGTTAAAACGAAATACTACATAACGTTATACGTTATATCGTAATGCTACATAATGTTATACGATATAACGTATTAGCATATAACGTTATTCGTTATATCGTAATGCTACATAACGTTATACGTTATATCGTAATGCTACATAACGTTATACGTTATAACATATTACCATATAACGATATACGTTATATCGTAATGCTACATAACGTTATACGTTATATCGTAATGCTACATAACGTTATACGTTATAACGTATTGCCATATAACGTTATACGTTATATCGTAAAACTACATAACATTATACGTTCTATCGTTATGCTACATAACGTTATGCGTTATATCGTAAAACTACATAACGTTATACGTTATATCGTTATGCTACATATCGTTATACGTTATAACGTATTACCATATAACGTTATACGTTATATCGTAATGCTACATAACGAAATACGTTAAAACGTAATACTACATAACGTTATACGTTATATCGTAATGCTACATAACGCCATACGTTATAACGTAATACTACATAACGTTATACGTTATATCGTAATGCTACATAATGTTATACGATATAATGTATTAGCATATAACGTTATACGTTATATCGTAATGCCACATAACGTTATACGTTATATCACTATGCTACATAACGTTATACGTTATATCGTAATGCTACATAACGTTATATGTTATATCGTAATGCTACATAACGTTATACGTCATATCGTAATGCTACATAACGTTATACGTCATATCGTAACGCTACATAACGTTATACGTTATATCGTAACGCTACATAACGTTATCCGTTATATCGTAATGCTACATAACGTTATATGTTATATCGTAATGCTACATAACGTTATACGTTATAACGTATTACCATATAACGTTATACGTTATATCGTAATGCTACATAACGTTATACGTTATATCGTAATGCTACATAACGTTACACGTTATAACGTATTGCCATATAACGTTATACGTTATATCGTAAAACTACATAACGTTATACGTTATATCGTTATGCTACATAACGTTATACGTTATAACGTATTACCATATAACGTTATACGTTATATCGTAATGCTACATAATGTTATACGATATAACGTATTAGCATATAACGTTATACGTTATATCGTAATGCCACATAACATTATACGTTATATCGTAATGCTACATAACGTTATTCGTTATATCGTAATGCTACATAACGTTATACGTTATATCGTAATTCTACATAACGTTATACGTTATATCGAAATGCTACATAACGTTATACGTTATATCGTAATGCTACATAACGTTATACATCATATCGTAATGCTACATAACGTTAAACCTCATATCGTAACGCTACATAACGTTATACGTTATATCGTAACGCTACATAACGTTATCCGTTATATCGTAATGCTACATAACGTTATATGTTATATCGTAATGCTACATAACGTTATACGTTATAACGTAATGCTACATAACGTTATACGTTATAACGTATTGCCATATAACGTTATACGTTATATCGTAAAACTACATAACGTTATACGTTATATCGTTATGCTACATAACGTTATGCGTTATATCGTAAAACTACATAACGTTATACGTTATATCGTTATGCTACATAACGTTAAACGTTATAACGTATTACCATATAACGTTATACGTTATATCGTAATGCTACATAACGCCATACGTTAAAACGTAATACTACATAACGTTATACGTTATATCGTAAAGCTACATAACGTTATACGTTATATCACTATGCTACATAACGTTATACGTTATATCGTAATGCTATATAACGTTATACGTTATATCGTAATGCTACATAACGTTATACGTCATATCGTAATGCTACATAACGTTATACGACATATCGTAACGCTACATAACGTTATACGTTATATCGTAACGCTACATAACGTTATCCGTTATATCGTAATGCTACATAACGTTATACGTTATATCGTAATGCTACATAACGTTATTCGTTATATCGTAATGCTACATAACGTTATACGTTATATCGTAATTCTACATAACGTTATACGTTATATCGAAATGCTACATAACGTTATACGTTATATCGTAATGCTACATAACGTTATACATCATATCGTAATGCTACATAACGTTAAACCTCATATCGTAACGCTACATAACGTTATACGTTATATCGTAACGCTACATAACGTTATCCGTTATATCGTAATGCTACATAACGTTATCCGTTATATCGTAATGCTACATAACGTTATACGTTATATCGTAATGCTACATAACGTTATTCGTTATATCGTAATGCTACATAACGTTATACGTTATATCGTAATTCTACATAACGTTATACGTTATATCGAAATGCTACATAACGTTATACGTTATAACGTATTGCCATATAACGTTATACGTTATATCGTAAAACTACATAACGTTATACGTTATAACGTATTGCCATATAACGTTATACGTTATATCGTAATACTACATAACGTTATACGTTATATCGTAATGCTACATAATGCCATACGTTATAACGTAATACTACATAACGTTATACGTTATATCGTAATGCTACGTAATGTTATACGATATAACGTATTAGCATATAACGTTATACGTTATATCGTAATGCCACATAACGTTATACGTTATATCACTATGCTACATAACGTTATACATTATATCGTAATGCTATATAACGTTATACGTTATATCGTAATGTTACATAACGTTATACGTTATATCGTAATGCTACATAACGTTATTCGTTATATCGTAATGCTACATAACGTTATAAGTATTATCGTAATTCTACATAACGTTATACGTTATATCGTAATGCTACATAACGTTATACGTTATAACGTATTACCATATAACGTTATACGTTATATCGTAATGCTACATAACGCCATACGTTAAAACGAAATACTACATAACGTTATACGTTATATCGTAATGCTACATAATGTTATACGATATAACGTATTAGCATATAACGTTATTCGTTATATCGTAATGCTACATAACGTTATACGTTATATCGTAATGCTACATAACGTTATACGTTATAACATATTACCATATAACGATATACGTTATATCGTAATGCTACATAACGTTATACGTTATATCGTAATGCTACATAACGTTATACGTTATAACGTATTGCCATATAACGTTATACGTTATATCGTAAAACTACATAACATTATACGTTCTATCGTTATGCTACATAACGTTATGCGTTATATCGTAAAACTACATAACGTTATACGTTATATCGTTATGCTACATATCGTTATACGTTATAACGTATTACCATATAACGTTATACGTTATATCGTAATGCTACATAACGAAATACGTTAAAACGTAATACTACATAACGTTATACGTTATATCGTAATGCTACATAACGCCATACGTTATAACGTAATACTACATAACGTTATACGTTATATCGTAATGCTACATAATGTTATACGATATAATGTATTAGCATATAACGTTATACGTTATATCGTAATGCCACATAACGTTATACGTTATATCACTATGCTACATAACGTTATACGTTATATCGTAATGCTACATAACGTTATATGTTATATCGTAATGCTACATAACGTTATACGTCATATCGTAATGCTACATAACGTTATACGTCATATCGTAACGCTACATAACGTTATACGTTATATCGTAACGCTACATAACGTTATCCGTTATATCGTAATGCTACATAACGTTATATGTTATATCGTAATGCTACATAACGTTATACGTTATAACGTATTACCATATAACGTTATACGTTATATCGTAATGCTACATAACGTTATACGTTATATCGTAATGCTACATAACGTTACACGTTATAACGTATTGCCATATAACGTTATACGTTATATCGTAAAACTACATAACGTTATACGTTATATCGTTATGCTACATAACGTTATACGTTATAACGTATTACCATATAACGTTATACGTTATATCGTAATGCTACATAATGTTATACGATATAACGTATTAGCATATAACGTTATACGTTATATCGTAATGCCACATAACATTATACGTTATATCGTAATGCTACATAACGTTATTCGTTATATCGTAATGCTACATAACGTTATACGTTATATCGTAATTCTACATAACGTTATACGTTATATCGAAATGCTACATAACGTTATACGTTATATCGTAATGCTACATAACGTTATACATCATATCGTAATGCTACATAACGTTAAACCTCATATCGTAACGCTACATAACGTTATACGTTATATCGTAACGCTACATAACGTTATCCGTTATATCGTAATGCTACATAACGTTATATGTTATATCGTAATGCTACATAACGTTATACGTTATAACGTAATGCTACATAACGTTATACGTTATAACGTATTGCCATATAACGTTATACGTTATATCGTAAAACTACATAACGTTATACGTTATATCGTTATGCTACATAACGTTATGCGTTATATCGTAAAACTACATAACGTTATACGTTATATCGTTATGCTACATAACGTTAAACGTTATAACGTATTACCATATAACGTTATACGTTATATCGTAATGCTACATAACGCCATACGTTAAAACGTAATACTACATAACGTTATACGTTATATCGTAAAGCTACATAACGTTATACGTTATATCACTATGCTACATAACGTTATACGTTATATCGTAATGCTATATAACGTTATACGTTATATCGTAATGCTACATAACGTTATACGTCATATCGTAATGCTACATAACGTTATACGACATATCGTAACGCTACATAACGTTATACGTTATATCGTAACGCTACATAACGTTATCCGTTATATCGTAATGCTACATAACGTTATACGTTATATCGTAATGCTACATAACGTTATTCGTTATATCGTAATGCTACATAACGTTATACGTTATATCGTAATTCTACATAACGTTATACGTTATATCGAAATGCTACATAACGTTATACGTTATATCGTAATGCTACATAACGTTATACATCATATCGTAATGCTACATAACGTTAAACCTCATATCGTAACGCTACATAACGTTATACGTTATATCGTAACGCTACATAACGTTATCCGTTATATCGTAATGCTACATAACGTTATCCGTTATATCGTAATGCTACATAACGTTATACGTTATATCGTAATGCTACATAACGTTATTCGTTATATCGTAATGCTACATAACGTTATACGTTATATCGTAATTCTACATAACGTTATACGTTATATCGAAATGCTACATAACGTTATACGTTATAACGTATTGCCATATAACGTTATACGTTATATCGTAAAACTACATAACGTTATACGTTATAACGTATTGCCATATAACGTTATACGTTATATCGTAATACTACATAACGTTATACGTTATATCGTAATGCTACATAATGCCATACGTTATAACGTAATACTACATAACGTTATACGTTATATCGTAATGCTACGTAATGTTATACGATATAACGTATTAGCATATAACGTTATACGTTATATCGTAATGCCACATAACGTTATACGTTATATCACTATGCTACATAACGTTATACATTATATCGTAATGCTATATAACGTTATACGTTATATCGTAATGTTACATAACGTTATACGTTATAACGTATTACCATATAACGTTATACGTTATATCGTAACGCTACATAACGTTATACGTTATATCGTAATGCTACATAATGTTATACGTTATATCGTAATGCTGCATAACGTTATACGTTATATCGTAAAGCTACATAACGTTATACGTTATATCGTAATGCTACATAAGGTTATACGTTATATCGTTATGCTACATAACGTTATACGTTATAACGTAATGCTACATAACGTTATTCGTTATATCGTAATGCTACATGACCTTATACATTATATGGTAATGCTACATAACGTTAGACGTTATATTGTAATGCTACATAACGTTATACGTTATGTCGTAATGCTACATAACATTATACGTTATATCGTAATGCTACATAACGTTATATGTTATATCGTAATGCTACATAACGTTATACGTTATAACGTAGTACCATATAACGTTATACGTTATATCGTAATGCTACATAACGTTATACGTTATATCGTAATGCTACATAACGTTATACGTTATAACGTATTGCCATATAACGTTATACATTATATCGTAAAACTACATAACGTTATACGTTATATCGTTATGCTACATAACGTTATGCGTTAAATCGTAATGCTACATAACGTTATACGTTATATCGTAATGCTACATAACGTTATACGTTATATCGTTATGCTACATAACGTTATACGTTACATCGTAATGCTACATAACGTTATACGTTATGTCGTAATGCTACATAACGCCATACGTTAAAACGTAATACTACATAACGTTATACGTTATATCGTAATGCTACATAACGCCATACGTTATAACGTAATACTACATAACGTTATACGTTATATCGTAATGCTACATAATGTTATACGATGTAACGTATTAGCACATAACGTTATACGTTATATCGTAATGCCACATAACGTTATACGTTATATCGTAATGCTACATAACGTTATTCGTTATATCGTAATGCTACATAACGTTATACGTTATATCGTAATTCTGCATAACGTTATACGTTATATCGTAATGCTACATAACGTTATACGTTATAACGTATTACCATATAACGTTATACGTTATATCGTAAAGCTACATAACGTTATACGTTATATCGTTATGCTACATAACGTTATACGTTATAACGTAATGCTACATAACGTTATTCGTTATATCGTAATGCTACATGACCTTATACGTTATATGGTAATGCTACATAACGTTAGACGTTATATCGTAATGCTACATAACGTTATACGTTATAACGTAATACTATATAAAGTTATACGTTGTATCGTAATGCTACATAACGTTATACGTTATATCGTAACGCTACATAACGTTACACGTTATATCGTAATGCTACATAACGTTATACGTTATATCGTAATGCTACATAACGTTATTCGTTATATCGTAATGCTACATAACGTTATACGTTATATCGTAATTCTACATAACGTTATACGTTATATCGTAATGCTACATAACGTTATACGTTATATCGTAATGCTACATAACGTTATTCGTTATATCGTAATGCTACATAACGTTACACGTTATATCGTAATGCTACATAACGTTATACGTTATATCGTAATGCTACATAACGTTATTCGTTATATCGTAATGCTACATAACGTTATACGTTATATCGTAATGCTACATAACGTTATACGTTATATCGTAATGCTACATAACGTTATTCGTTATATCGTAATGCTACATAACGTTATATGTTATATCGTAATGCTACATAACGTTATACGTTATAACGTATTACCATATAACGTTATACGTTATATCGTAATGCTACATAACGTTATACGTTATATCGTAATGCTACATAACGTTACACGTTATAACGTATTGCCATATAACGTTATACGTTATATCGTAAAACTACATAACGTTATACGTTATATCGTTATGCTACATAACGTTATACGTTATAACGTATTACCATATAACGTTATACGTTATATCGTAATGCTACATAATGTTATACGATATAACGTATTAGCATATAACGTTATACGTTATATCGTAATGCCACATAACATTATACGTTATATCGTAATGCTACATAACGTTATTCGTTATATCGTAATGCTACATAACGTTATACGTTATATCGTAATTCTACATAACGTTATACGTTATATCGAAATGCTACATAACGTTATACGTTATATCGTAATGCTACATAACGTTATACATCATATCGTAATGCTACATAACGTTAAACCTCATATCGTAACGCTACATAACGTTATACGTTATATCGTAACGCTACATAACGTTATCCGTTATATCGTAATGCTACATAACGTTATATGTTATATCGTAATGCTACATAACGTTATACGTTATAACGTAATGCTACATAACGTTATACGTTATAACGTATTGCCATATAACGTTATACGTTATATCGTAAAACTACATAACGTTATACGTTATATCGTTATGCTACATAACGTTATGCGTTATATCGTAAAACTACATAACGTTATACGTTATATCGTTATGCTACATAACGTTAAACGTTATAACGTATTACCATATAACGTTATACGTTATATCGTAATGCTACATAACGCCATACGTTAAAACGTAATACTACATAACGTTATACGTTATATCGTAATGCTACATAACGTTATACGTTATATCACTATGCTACATAACGTTATACGTTATATCGTAATGCTATATAACGTTATACGTTATATCGTAATGCTACATAACGTTATACGTCATATCGTAATGCTACATAACGTTATACGACATATCGTAACGCTACATAACGTTATACGTTATATCGTAACGCTACATAACGTTATCCGTTATATCGTAATGCTACATAACGTTATACGTTATATCGTAATGCTACATAACGTTATTCGTTATATCGTAATGCTACATAACGTTATACGTTATATCGTAATTCTACATAACGTTATACGTTATATCGAAATGCTACATAACGTTATACGTTATATCGTAATGCTACATAACGTTATACATCATATCGTAATGCTACATAACGTTAAACCTCATATCGTAACGCTACATAACGTTATACGTTATATCGTAACGCTACATAACGTTATCCGTTATATCGTAATGCTACATAACGTTATCCGTTATATCGTAATGCTACATAACGTTATACGTTATATCGTAATGCTACATAACGTTATTCGTTATATCGTAATGCTACATAACGTTATACGTTATATCGTAATTCTACATAACGTTATACGTTATATCGAAATGCTACATAACGTTATACGTTATAACGTATTGCCATATAACGTTATACGTTATATCGTAAAACTACATAACGTTATACGTTATATCGTTATGCTACATAACGTTATGCGTTATATCGTAAAACTACATAATGTTATACGTTATATCGTTATGCTACATAACGTTATACGTTATCACGTATTACCATATAACGTTATACGTTATATCGTAATGCTACATAACGCCATACGTTAAAACGTAATACTACATAACGTTATACGTTATATCGTAATGCTACATAATGCCATACGTTATAACGTAATACTACATAACGTTATACGTTATATCGTAATGCTACGTAATGTTATACGATATAACGTATTAGCATATAACGTTATACGTTATATCGTAATGCCACATAACGTTATACGTTATATCACTATGCTACATAACGTTATACATTATATCGTAATGCTATATAACGTTATACGTTATATCGTAATGTTACATAACGTTATACGTTATAACGTATTACCATATAACGTTATACGTTATATCGTAACGCTACATAACGTTATACGTTATATCGTAATGCTACATAATGTTATACGTTATATCGTAATGCTGCATAACGTTATACGTTATATCGTAAAGCTACATAACGTTATACGTTATATCGTAATGCTACATAAGGTTATACGTTATATCGTTATGCTACATAACGTTATACGTTATAACGTAATGCTACATAACGTTATTCGTTATATCGTAATGCTACATGACCTTATACATTATATGGTAATGCTACATAACGTTAGACGTTATATTGTAATGCTACATAACGTTATACGTTATGTCGTAATGCTACATAACATTATACGTTATATCGTAATGCTACATAACGTTATATGTTATATCGTAATGCTACATAACGTTATACGTTATAACGTAGTACCATATAACGTTATACGTTATATCGTAATGCTACATAACGTTATACGTTATATCGTAATGCTACATAACGTTATACGTTATAACGTATTGCCATATAACGTTATACATTATATCGTAAAACTACATAACGTTATACGTTATATCGTTATGCTACATAACGTTATGCGTTAAATCGTAATGCTACATAACGTTATACGTTATATCGTAATGCTACATAACGTTATACGTTATATCGTTATGCTACATAACGTTATACGTTACATCGTAATGCTACATAACGTTATACGTTATGTCGTAATGCTACATAACGCCATACGTTAAAACGTAATACTACATAACGTTATACGTTATATCGTAATGCTACATAACGCCATACGTTATAACGTAATACTACATAACGTTATACGTTATATCGTAATGCTACATAATGTTATACGATGTAACGTATTAGCACATAACGTTATACGTTATATCGTAATGCCACATAACGTTATACGTTATATCGTAATGCTACATAACGTTATTCGTTATATCGTAATGCTACATAACGTTATACGTTATATCGTAATTCTGCATAACGTTATACGTTATATCGTAATGCTACATAACGTTATACGTTATAACGTATTACCATATAACGTTATACGTTATATCGTAAAGCTACATAACGTTATACGTTATATCGTTATGCTACATAACGTTATACGTTATAACGTAATGCTACATAACGTTATTCGTTATATCGTAATGCTACATGACCTTATACGTTATATGGTAATGCTACATAACGTTAGACGTTATATCGTAACGCTACATAACGTTACACGTTATATCGTAATGCTACATAACGTTATACGTTATATCGTAATGCTACATAACGTTATTCGTTATATCGTAATGCTACATAACGTTATACGTTATATCGTAATTCTACATAACGTTATACGTTATATCGTAATGCTACATAACGTTATACGTTATAACGTATTACCATATAACGTTATACGTTATATCGTAAAGCTACATAACGTTATACGTTATATGGTAATGCTACATAACGTTAGACGTTATATTGTAATGCTACATAACGTTATACGTTATATCGTAATGCTACATAACATTATACGTTATATCGTAATGCTGCATAACCTTATACGTTATATCACTATGCTACATAACGTTATACGTTATATCGTTACGCTACATAACGTTACACGTTATATCGTAATGCTACATAACGTTATACGTTATATCGTAATGCTACATAACGTTATACGTCATATCGTAATGTTACATAACGTTATACGTTATATCGTAACGCTACATAACGTTACACGTTATATCGTAATGCTACATAGCGTTATACGTTATATCGTAATGCTACATAACGTTATTCGTTATATCGTAATGCTACATAACGTTATACGTTATATCGTAATTCTACATAACGTTATACGTTATATCGTAATGCTACATAACGTTATACGTTATAACGTATTACCATATAACGTTATACGTTATATCGTAAAGCTACATAACGTTATACGTTATAACGTAATGCCACATAACGTTATACGTTATATCGTAATGCTACATAACGTTATTCGTTATATCGTAATGCTACATAACGTTATACGTTATATCGTAATTCTACATAACGTTATACGTTATATCGTAATGCTACATAACGTTATACGTTATAACGTATTACCATATAACGTTATACGTTATATCGTAAAGCTACATAACGTTATACGTTATATCGTTATGCTACATAACGTTATACGTTATATCGTAATGCTACATAACATTATACGTTATATCGTAATGCTACATAACGTTATACGTTATATCGTAATGCTACATAACGTTATACGTTATATCGTAATGCTACATAACGTTATACGTTATAACGTATTACCATATAACGTTATACGTTATATCGTAATGCTACATAACGTTATACGTTATATCGTTATGCTACATAACGTTATACGTTATATCGTAATGCTACATAACGTTATACGTTATATCGTAATGCTACATAACGTTATACGTCATATCGTAATGCTACATAACGTTATACGTTATATCGTAACGCTACATAACGTTACACGTTATATCGTAATGCTACATAACGTTAGACGTTATATTGTAATCCTACATAACGTTATACGTTATATCGTAATGCTACATAACATTATACGTTATATCGTAATGCTGCATAACGTTATACGTTATATCACTATGCTACATAACGTTACACGTTATATCACTATGCTACATAACGTTATACGTTATATCGTAATGCTACATAACGTTATTCGTTATATCGTAATGCTACATAACGTTATACGTTATGTCGTAATTCTACATAACGTTATACGTTATATCGTAATGCTACATAATGTTATACGTTATAACGTATTACCATATAACGTTATACGTTATATCGTAAAGCTACATAACGTTATACGTTAAATGGTAATGCTACATAACGTTATATGTTATATCGTAATGCTACATAACGTTATACGTTATAACGTATTACCATATAACGTTATACGTTATATCGTAATGCTACATAACGTTATACGTTATAACGTATTACCATATAACGTTATACGTTATATCGTAATGCTACATAACGCCATACGTTAAAACGTAATACTACATAACGTTATACGTTATATCGTAATGCTACATTATGCCATACGTTATAACGTAATACTACATAACGTTATACGTTATATCGTAATGCTACGTAATGTTATACGATATAAGGTATTAGCATATAACGTTATACGTTATATCGTAATGCCACATAACGTTATACGTTATATCACTATGCTACATAACGTTATACGTTATATCGTAATGCTACATAACGTTATACGTTATATCGTAATGCTACATAACGTTATACGTCATATCGTAATGCTACATAACGGTATACGTCATATCGTAACGCTACATAACGTTATACGTTATATCGTAACGCTACATAACGTTATCCGTTATATTGTAATGCTACATAACGTTATACGTTATATCGTAATGTTACATAACGTTATACGTTATAACGTATTACCATATAACGTTATACGTTATATCGTAATGCTACATAACGTTATACGTTATATCGTAATGCTACATAACGTTATTCGTTATATCGTAATGCTGCATAACGTTATACGTTATATCGTAATTCTACAAAACGTTATATGTTATATCGTAGTGCTACATAACGTTATACGTTATAACGTTATGCTACATAACGTTATACGTTATAACGTAATACTATATAAAGTTATACGTTGTATTGTAATGCTACATAACGTTATACGTTATATCGTAATGCTGCATAACGTTATACGTTATATCACTATGCTACATAACGTTATACGTTATAACGTATTACCATATAACGTTATACGTTATATCGTAATGCTACAAAACGTTATACGTTATAACGTATTACCATATAACGTTATACGTTATATCGTAATGCTACATAACGTTATACGTTATATCGTTATGCTACAAAACGTTATACGTTATAACGTAATACTATATAACGTTGTACGTTATATCGTAATGCTACATAACGTTATACGTTATATCGTAATGCTACATAACGTTATACGTTATATCGTAATGCTACATGACGATATACGTTATATCGTAGTGCTACATAACGTTATACGTTATATCGTAATGCTACATAAAGTTATACGTTATATCGTAATGCTACATAACGTTATACGTTATAACGTATTACCATACAACGTTATACGTTATATCGTAAAGCTACATAACGTTATACGTTATGTCGTTATGCTACATAACGTTATACGTTATAACGTAATGCTACATAACGTTATTCGTTATATCGTAATGTTACATAACGTTATACGTTATATCGTAATGCTACATAACGCCATACGTTAAAACGTAATACTACATAACGTTATACGTTACATCGTAATGCTACATAACGCCATACGTTATAACGTAATACTACATAACGTTATACGTTATATCGTAATGCTACATAATGTTATACGATATAACGTATTAGCATATAACGTTATGCGTTATATCGTAATGCCACATAACGTTATACGTTATAACGTATTACCATATAACGTTATACGTTATATCGAAATGCTACATAACGTTATACGTTATATCGTTATGCTACATAACGTTATACGTTATAACGTAATACTATATAACGTTGTACGTTATATCGTAATGCTACATAACGTTATACGTTATATCGTAATGCTACATAACGATATACGTTATATCGTAATGCTACATAACGTTATACGTTATATCGTATTGCTACATAAAGTTATACGTTATATCGTAATGCTACATAACGTTATACGTTATAACGTAATGCTACATGACCTTAAACGTTATATGGTAATGCTACATAACGTTAGACGATATATCGTAAAGCTACATAACGTTATACGGTAAATCGTAATGCTACATAATGTTATACGATATAACGTATTAGCATATAACGTTATACGTTATATCGTAATGCCACATAACGTTATACGTTATATCGTAATGCTACATAACGTTATTCGTTATATAGTAATGCCACATAACGTTATACGTTATATCGTAATGCTACATAACGTTATTCGTTATATCGTAATGCTACATAACGTTATACGTTATATCGTAATTCTACATAACGCTATACATTATATCGTAATGCTACATAACGTTATACGTTATATCGTAATTCTACATAACGTTATACATTATATCGTAATGCTACATACCGTTATACGTTATAACGTATTACCATATAACGTTATACGTTATATCGTAAAGCTACATAACGTTATAGGTTATATCGTTATGCTGCATAACGTTATACGTTATAACGTAATGCTACATAACGTTATTCGTTATATCGTAATGCTACATGACCTTATACGTTATATGGTAATGCTACATAACGTTAGACGTTATATCGTAATGCTACATAACGTTATACGTTATATCGTAATGCTACATAACGTTATACGTTATATCGTAATGCTACATAACGTTATACGTTATATCGTAATGCTACATAACGTTATACGTTATATCGTAATGCTACATAACGTTATACGTTATATCGTAATGCTACATAACGTTATACGTTATATCGTAATGCTACATGACGATATACGTTATATCGTAGTGCTACATAACGTTATACGTTATATCGTAATGCTACATAAAGTTATACGTTATATCGTAATGCTACATAACGTTATACGTTATAACGTATTACCATACAACGTTATACGTTATATCGTAAAGCTACATAACGTTATACGTTATGTCGTTATGCTACATAACGTTATACGTTATAACGTAATGCTACATAACGTTATTCGTTATATCGTAATGTTACATAACGTTATACGTTATATCGTAATGCTACATAACGCCATACGTTAAAACGTAATACTACATAACGTTATACGTTACATCGTAATGCTACATAACGCCATACGTTATAACGTAATACTACATAACGTTATACGTTATATCGTAATGCTACATAATGTTATACGATATAACGTATTAGCATATAACGTTATGCGTTATATCGTAATGCCACATAACGTTATACGTTATAACGTATTACCATATAACGTTATACGTTATATCGAAATGCTACATAACGTTATACGTTATATCGTTATGCTACATAACGTTATACGTTATAACGTAATACTATATAACGTTGTACGTTATATCGTAATGCTACATAACGTTATACGTTATATCGTAATGCTACATAACGATATACGTTATATCGTAATGCTACATAACGTTATACGTTATATCGTATTGCTACATAAAGTTATACGTTATATCGTAATGCTACATAACGTTATACGTTATAACGTAATGCTACATGACCTTAAACGTTATATGGTAATGCTACATAACGTTAGACGATATATCGTAAAGCTACATAACGTTATACGTTAAATCGTAATGCTACATAATGTTATACGATATAACGTATTAGCATATAACGTTATACGTTATATCGTAATGCCACATAACGTTATACGTTATATCGTAATGCTACATAACGTTATTCGTTATATAGTAATGCCACATAACGTTATACGTTATATCGTAATGCTACATAACGTTATTCGTTATATCGTAATGCTACATAACGTTATACGTTATATCGTAATTCTACATAACGCTATACATTATATCGTAATGCTACATAACGTTATACGTTATATCGTAATTCTACATAACGTTATACATTATATCGTAATGCTACATACCGTTATACGTTATAACGTATTACCATATAACGTTATACGTTATATCGTAAAGCTACATAACGTTATAGGTTATATCGTTATGCTGCATAACGTTATACGTTATAACGTAATGCTACATAACGTTATTCGTTATATCGTAATGCTACATGACCTTATACGTTATATGGTAATGCTACATAACGTTAGACGTTATATCGTAATGCTACATAACGTTATACGTTATATCGTAATGCTACATAACGTTATACGTTATATCGTAATGCTACATAACGTTATACGTTATATCGTAATGCTACATAACGTTATACGTTATATCGTAATGCTACATAACGTTATACGTTATAACGTATTACCATATAACGTTATACGTTATATCGTAACGCTACATAACGTTATACGTTATATCGTAATGCTACATAAGGTTATACGTTATATCGTTATGCTACATAACGTTATACGTTATAACGTAATGCTACATAACGTTATTCGTTATATCGTAATGCTACATGACCTTATACATTATATGGTAATGCTACATAACGTTAGACGTTATATTGTAATGCTACATAACGTTATACGTTATGTCGTAATGCTACATAACATTATACGTTATATCGTAATGCTACGTAACGTTATACGTTATATCGTAATGCTACATAACGTTATACGTTATATCGTTATACTACATAACGTTATACGTTATAACGTAATACTATATAACGTTATACGTTACATCGTAATGCTACATAAAGTTATACGTTATATCGTAATGCTACATAACGTTATACGTTATATCGTAATGTTACATAACGTTATACGATATAACGTATTAGCATATAACGTTATACGTTATATCGTAATGCCACATAACGTTATACGTTATATCGTAATGCTACATAACGTTATACGTTATATCGTAATGCTACATAACGTTATACGTTATATCGTAATGCTACATAACGTTATACGTTATATCGTAATGCTACATAACGTTATATGTTATATCGTAATGCTACATAACGTTATACGTTATAACGTAGTACCATATAACGTTATACGTTATATCGTAATGCTACATAACGTTATACGTTATATCGTAATGCTACATAACGTTATACGTTATATCGTAATGCTACATAACGTTATACGTTATGTCGTAATGCTACATAACATTATACGTTATATCGTAATGCTACATAACGTTATATGTTATATCGTAATGCTACATAACGTTATACGTTATAACGTAGTACCATATAACGTTATACGTTATATCGTAATGCTACATAACGTTATACGTTATATCGTAATGCTACATAACGTTATACGTTATAACGTATTGCCATATAACGTTATACATTATATCGTAAAACTACATAACGTTATACGTTATATCGTTATGCTACATAACGTTATGCGTTAAATCGTAATGCTACATAACGTTATACGTTATATCGTAATGCTACATAACGTTATACGTTATATCGTTATGCTACATAACGTTATACGTTACATCGTAATGCTACATAACGTTATACGTTATGTCGTAATGCTACATAACGCCATACGTTAAAACGTAATACTACATAACGTTATACGTTATATCGTAATGCTACATAACGCCATACGTTATAACGTAATACTACATAACGTTATACGTTATATCGTAATGCTACATAATGTTATACGATATAACGTATTAGCACATAACGTTATACGTTATATCGTAATGCCACATAACGTTATACGTTATATCGTAATGCTACATAACGTTATTCGTTATATCGTAATGCTACATAACGTTATACGTTATATCGTAATTCTGCATAACGTTATACGTTATATCGTAATGCTACATAACGTTATACGTTATAACGTATTACCATATAACGTTATACGTTATATCGTAAAGCTACATAACGTTATACGTTATATCGTTATGCTACATAACGTTATACGTTATAACGTAATGCTACATAACGTTATTCGTTATATCGTAATGCTACATGACCTTATACGTTATATGGTAATGCTACATAACGTTAGACGTTATATCGTAATGCTACATAACGTTATACGTTATAACGTAATACTATATAAAGTTATACGTTGTATCGTAATGCTACATAACGTTATACGTTATATCGTAACGCTACATAACGTTACACGTTATATCGTAATGCTACATAACGTTATACGTTATATCGTAATGCTACATAACGTTATTCGTTATATCGTAATGCTACATAACGTTATACGTTATATCGTAATTCTACATAACGTTATACGTTATATCGTAATGCTACATAACGTTATACGTTATATCGTAATGCTACATAACGTTATACGTTATAACGTATTGCCATATAACGTTATACATTATATCGTAAAACTACATAACGTTATACGTTATATCGTTATGCTACATAACGTTATGCGTTAAATCGTAATGCTACATAACGTTATACGTTATATCGTAATGCTACATAACGTTATACGTTATATCGTTATGCTACATAACGTTATACGTTACATCGTAATGCTACATAACGTTATACGTTATGTCGTAATGCTACATAACGCCATACGTTAAAACGTAATACTACATAACGTTATACGTTATATCGTAATGCTACATAACGCCATACGTTATAACGTAATACTACATAACGTTATACGTTATATCGTAATGCTACATAATGTTATACGATATAACGTATTAGCACATAACGCTATACGTTATATCGTAATGCCACATAACGTTATACGTTATATCGTAATGCTACATAACGTTATTCGTTATATCGTAATGCTACATAACGTTATACGTTATATCGTAATTCTGCATAACGTTATACGTTATATCGTAATGCTACATAACGTTATACGTTATAACGTATTACCATATAACGTTATACGTTATATCGTAAAGCTACATAACGTTATACGTTATATCGTTATGCTACATAACGTTATACGTTATAACGTAATGCTACATAACGTTATTCGTTATATCGTAATGCTACATGACCTTATACGTTATATGGTAATGCTACATAACGTTAGACGTTATATCGTAATGCTACATAACGTTATACGTTATAACGTAATACTATATAAAGTTATACGTTGTATCGTAATGCTACATAACGTTATACGTTATATCGTAACGCTACATAACGTTACACGTTATATCGTAATGCTACATAACGTTATACGTTATATCGTAATGCTACATAACGTTATTCGTTATATCGTAATGCTACATAACGTTATACGTTATATCGTAATTCTACATAACGTTATACGTTATATCGTAATGCTACATAACGTTATACGTTATAACGTATTACCATATAACGTTATACGTTATATCGTAAAGCTACATAACGTTATACGTTATATGGTAATGCTACATAACGTTAGACGTTATATTGTAATGCTACATAACGTTATACGTTATATCGTAATGCTACATAACATTATACGTTATATCGTAATGCTGCATAACCTTATACGTTATATCACTATGCTACATAACGTTATACGTTATATCGTTACGCTACATAACGTTACACGTTATATCGTAATGCTACATAACGTTATACGTTATATCGTAATGCTACATAACGTTATACGTCATATCGTAATGTTACATAACGTTATACGTTATATCGTAACGCTACATAACGTTACACGTTATATCGTAATGCTACATAGCGTTATACGTTATATCGTAATGCTACATAACGTTATTCGTTATACCGTAATGCTACATAACGTTATACGTTATATCGTAAATCTACATAACGTTATACGTTATATCGTAATGCTACATAACGTTATACGTTATAACGTATTACCATATAACGTTATACGTTATATCGTAAAGCTACATAACGTTATACGTTATATCGTAATGCCACATAACGTTATACGTTATATCGTAATGCTACATAACGTTATTCGTTATATCGTAATGCTACATAACGTTATACGTTATATCGTAATTCTACATAACGTTATACGTTATATCGTAATGCTACATAACGTTATACGTTATAACGTATTACCATATAACGTTATACGTTATATCGTAAAGCTACATAACGTTATACGTTATATCGTTATGCTACATAACGTTATACGTTATATCGTAATGCTACATAACATTATACGTTATATCGTAATGCTACATAACGTTATACGTTATATCGTAATGCTACATAACGTTATACGTTATATCGTAATGCTACATAACGTTATACGTTATAACGTATTACCATATAACGTTATACGTTATATCGTAATGCTACATAACGTTATACGTTATATCGTTATGCTACATAACGTTATACGTTATATCGTAATGCTACATAACGTTATACGTTATATCGTAATGCTACATAACGTTATACGTCATATCGTAATGCTACATAACGTTATACGTTATATCGTAACGCTACATAACGTTACACGTTATATCGTAATGCTACATAACGTTAGACGTTATATTGTAATCCTACATAACGTTATACGTTATATCGTAATGCTACATAACATTATACGTTATATCGTAATGCTGCATAACGTTATACGTTATATCACTATGCTACATAACGTTACACGTTATATCACTATGCTACATAACGTTATACGTTATATCGTAATGCTACATAACGTTATTCGTTATATCGTAATGCTACATAACGTTATACGTTATGTCGTAATTCTACATAACGTTATACGTTATATCGTAATGCTACATAATGTTATACGTTATAACGTATTACCATATAACGTTATACGTTATATCGTAAAGCTACATAACGTTATACGTTAAATGGTAATGCTACATAACGTTATATGTTATATCGTAATGCTACATAACGTTATACGTTATAACGTATTACCATATAACGTTATACGTTATATCGTAATGCTACATAACGTTATACGTTATAACGTATTACCATACAACGTTATACGTTATATCGTAATGCTACATAACGCCATACGTTAAAACGTAATACTACATAACGTTATACGTTATATCGTAATGCTACATTATGCCATACGTTATAACGTAATACTACATAACGTTATACGTTATATCGTAATGCTACGTAATGTTATACGATATAAGGTATTAGCATATAACGTTATACGTTATATCGTAATGCCACATAACGTTATACGTTATATCACTATGCTACATAACGTTATACGTTATATCGTAATGCTACATAACGTTATACGTTATATCGTAATGCTACATAACGTTATACGTCATATCGTAATGCTACATAACGGTATACGTCATATCGTAACGCTACATAACGTTATACGTTATATCGTAACGCTACATAACGTTATCCGTTATATTGTAATGCTACATAACGTTATATGTTATATCGTAATGCTACATAACGTTATACGTTATATCGTAAAACTACATAACGTTATACGTTATATCGTTATGCTACATAACGTCATGCGTTATATCGTAAAACTACATAACGTTATACGTTATATCGTTATGCTACATAACGTTATACGTTATAACGTATTACTATATAACGTTATGCGTTATATCGTAATGCTACATAACGCCATACGTTAAAACGTAATACTACATAACGTTATACGTTATATCGTAATGCTACATAACGCCATATGTTATAACGTAATACTACATAACGTTATACGTTATATCGTAATGCTACATAATGTTATACGATATAACGTATTAGCATATAACGTTATACGTTATATCGTAATGCCACATAACGTTATACGTTATATCGTAATGCTACATAACGTAATTCGTTATATCGTAATGCTACATAACGTTATACGTTATATCGTAATTCTACATAACGTTATACGTTATATCGTAATGCTACATAACGTTATACGTTATAACGTATTACCATATAACGTTATACGTTATATCGTAAAGCTACATAACGTTATACGTTATATCGTTATGCTACATAACGTTATACGTTATAACGTAATGCTACATAACGTTATTCGTTATATCGTAATGCTACATGACCTTATACATTATATGGTAATGCTACATAACGTTAGACGTTATATTGTAATGCTACATAACGTTATACGTTATATCGTAATGCTACATAACATTATACGTTATATCGTAATGCTACATAACGTTATACGTTATATCACTATGCTACATAACGTTATACGTTATATCGTTACGCTACATAACGTTACACGTTATATCGTAATGCTACATAACGTTATACGTTATATCGTAATGCTACATAACGTTATACGTCATATCGTAATGTTACATAACGTTATACGTTATATCGTAACGCTACATAACGTTACACGTTATATCGTAATGCTACATAGCGTTATACGTTATATCGTAATGCTACATAACGTTATTCGTTATACCGTAATGCTACATAACGTTATACGTTATATCGTAAATCTACATAACGTTATACGTTATATCGTAATGCTACATAACGTTATACGTTATAACGTATTACCATATAACGTTATACGTTATATCGTAAAGCTACATAACGTTATACGTTATATCGTAATGCCACATAACGTTATACGTTATATCGTAATGCTACATAACGTTATTCGTTATATCGTAATGCTACATAACGTTATACGTTATATCGTAATTCTACATAACGTTATACGTTATATCGTAATGCTACATAACGTTATACGTTATAACGTATTACCATATAACGTTATACGTTATATCGTAAAGCTACATAACGTTATACGTTATATCGTTATGCTACATAACGTTATACGTTATATCGTAATGCTACATAACATTATACGTTATATCGTAATGCTACATAACGTTATACGTTATATCGTAATGCTACATAACGTTATACGTTATATCGTAATGCTACATAACGTTATACGTTATAACGTATTACCATATAACGTTATACGTTATATCGTAATGCTACATAACGTTATACGTTATATCGTTATGCTACATAACGTTATACGTTATATCGTAATGCTACATAACGTTATACGTTATATCGTAATGCTACATAACGTTATACGTCATATCGTAATGCTACATAACGTTATACGTTATATCGTAACGCTACATAACGTTACACGTTATATCGTAATGCTACATAACGTTAGACGTTATATTGTAATCCTACATAACGTTATACGTTATATCGTAATGCTACATAACATTATACGTTATATCGTAATGCTGCATAACGTTATACGTTATATCACTATGCTACATAACGTTACACGTTATATCACTATGCTACATAACGTTATACGTTATATCGTAATGCTACATAACGTTATTCGTTATATCGTAATGCTACATAACGTTATACGTTATGTCGTAATTCTACATAACGTTATACGTTATATCGTAATGCTACATAATGTTATACGTTATAACGTATTACCATATAACGTTATACGTTATATCGTAAAGCTACATAACGTTATACGTTAAATGGTAATGCTACATAACGTTATATGTTATATCGTAATGCTACATAACGTTATACGTTATAACGTATTACCATATAACGTTATACGTTATATCGTAATGCTACATAACGTTATACGTTATAACGTATTACCATACAACGTTATACGTTATATCGTAATGCTACATAACGCCATACGTTAAAACGTAATACTACATAACGTTATACGTTATATCGTAATGCTACATTATGCCATACGTTATAACGTAATACTACATAACGTTATACGTTATATCGTAATGCTACGTAATGTTATACGATATAAGGTATTAGCATATAACGTTATACGTTATATCGTAATGCCACATAACGTTATACGTTATATCACTATGCTACATAACGTTATACGTTATATCGTAATGCTACATAACGTTATACGTTATATCGTAATGCTACATAACGTTATACGTCATATCGTAATGCTACATAACGGTATACGTCATATCGTAACGCTACATAACGTTATACGTTATATCGTAACGCTACATAACGTTATCCGTTATATTGTAATGCTACATAACGTTATATGTTATATCGTAATGCTACATAACGTTATACGTTATATCGTAAAACTACATAACGTTATACGTTATATCGTTATGCTACATAACGTCATGCGTTATATCGTAAAACTACATAACGTTATACGTTATATCGTTATGCTACATAACGTTATACGTTATAACGTATTACTATATAACGTTATGCGTTATATCGTAATGCTACATAACGCCATACGTTAAAACGTAATACTACATAACGTTATACGTTATATCGTAATGCTACATAACGCCATATGTTATAACGTAATACTACATAACGTTATACGTTATATCGTAATGCTACATAATGTTATACGATATAACGTATTAGCATATAACGTTATACGTTATATCGTAATGCCACATAACGTTATACGTTATATCGTAATGCTACATAACGTAATTCGTTATATCGTAATGCTACATAACGTTATACGTTATATCGTAATTCTACATAACGTTATACGTTATATCGTAATGCTACATAACGTTATACGTTATAACGTATTACCATATAACGTTATACGTTATATCGTAAAGCTACATAACGTTATACGTTATATCGTTATGCTACATAACGTTATACGTTATAACGTAATGCTACATAACGTTATTCGTTATATCGTAATGCTACATGACCTTATACATTATATGGTAATGCTACATAACGTTAGACGTTATATTGTAATGCTACATAACGTTATACGTTATATCGTAATGCTACATAACATTATACGTTATATCGTAATGCTACATAACGTTATACGTTACATCGTAATGTTACATAACGTTATACGTTATAACGTATTACCATATAACGTTATACGTTATATCGTAATGCTACATAACGTTATACGTTATATCGTAATGCTACATAACGTTATTCGTTATATCGTAATGCTGCATAACGTTATACGTTATATCGTAATTCTACAAAACGTTATATGTTATATCGTAGTGCTACATAACGTTATACGTTATATCGTTATGCTACATAACGTTATACGTTATAACGTTATGCTACATAACGTTATACGTTATAACGTAATACTATATAAAGTTATACGTTGTATCGTAATGCTACATAACGTTATACGTTATATCGTAATGCTGCATAACGTTATACGTTATATCACTATGCTACATAACGTTATACGTTATAACGTATTACCATATAACGTTATACGTTATATCGTAATGCTACAAAACGTTATACGTTATAACGTATTACCATATAACGTTATACGTTATATCGTAATGCTACATAACGTTATACGTTATATCGTTATGCTACAAAACGTTATACGTTATAACGTAATACTATATAACGTTGTACGTTATATCGTAATGCTACATAACGTTATACGTTATATCGTAATGCTACATAACGTTATACGTTATATCGTAATGCTACATGACGATATACGTTATATCGTAGTGCTACATAACGTTATACGTTATATCGTAATGCTACATAAAGTTATACGTTATATCGTAATGCTACATAACGTTATACGTTATAACGTATTACCATACAACGTTATACGTTATATCGTAAAGCTACATAACGTTATACGTTATGTCGTTATGCTACATAACGTTATACGTTATAACGTAATGCTACATAACGTTATTCGTTATATCGTAATGTTACATAACGTTATACGTTATATCGTAATGCTACATAACGCCATACGTTAAAACGTAATACTACATAACGTTATACGTTACATCGTAATGCTACATAACGCCATACGTTATAACGTAATACTACATAACGTTATACGTTATATCGTAATGCTACATAATGTTATACGATATAACGTATTAGCATATAACGTTATGCGTTATATCGTAATGCCACATAACGTTATACGTTATAACGTATTACCATATAACGTTATACGTTATATCGAAATGCTACATAACGTTATACGTTATATCGTTATGCTACATAACGTTATACGTTATAACGTAATACTATATAACGTTGTACGTTATATCGTAATGCTACATAACGTTATACCTTATATCGTAATGCTACATAACGATATACGTTATATCGTAATGCTACATAACGTTATACGTTATATCGTATTGCTACATAAAGTTATACGTTATATCGTAATGCTACATAACGTTATACGTTATAACGTAATGCTACATGACCTTAAACGTTATATGGTAATGCTACATAACGTTAGACGATATATCGTAAAGCTACATAACGTTATACGTTAAATCGTAATGCTACATAATGTTATACGATATAACGTATTAGCATATAACGTTATACGTTATATCGTAATGCCACATAACGTTATACGTTATATCGTAATGCTACATAACGTTATTCGTTATATAGTAATGCCACATAACGTTATACGTTATATCGTAATGCTACATAACGTTATTCGTTATATCGTAATGCTACATAACGTTATACGTTATATCGTAATTCTACATAACGCTATACATTATATCGTAATGCTACATAACGTTATACGTTATATCGTAATTCTACATAACGTTATACATTATATCGTAATGCTACATACCGTTATACGTTATAACGTATTACCATATAACGTTATACGTTATATCGTAAAGCTACATAACGTTATAGGTTATATCGTTATGCTGCATAACGTTATAAGTTATAACGTAATGCTACATAACGTTATTCGTTATATCGTAATGCTACATGACCTTATACGTTATATGGTAATGCTACATAACGTTAGACGTTATATCGTAATGCTACATAACGTTATACGTTATATCGTAATGCTACATAACGTTATACGTTATATCGTAATGCTACATAACGTTATACGTTATATCGTAATGCTACATAACGTTATACGTTATATCGTAATGCTACATAAGGTTATACGTTATATCGTTATGCTACATAACGTTATACGTTATAACGTAATGCTACATAACGTTATTCGTTATATCGTAATGCTACATGACCTTATACATTATATGGTAATGCTACATAACGTTAGACGTTATATTGTAATGCTACATAACGTTATACGTTATGTCGTAATGCTACATAACATTATACGTTATATCGTAATGCTACATAACGTTATACGTTATATCGTAATGCTACATAACGTTATACGTTATATCGTTATACTACATAACGTTATACGTTATAACGTAATACTATATAACGTTATACGTTACATCGTAATGCTACATAAAGTTATACGTTATATCGTAATGCTACATAACGTTATACGTTATATCGTAATGTTACATAACGTTATACGATATAACGTATTAGCATATAACGTTATACGTTATATCGTAATGCCACATAACGTTATACGTTATATCGTAATGCTACATAACGTTATACGTTATATCGTAATGCTACATAACGTTATACGTTATATCGTAATGCTACATAACGTAATACGTTATATCGTAATGCTACATAACGTTATACGTTATATCGTAATGCTACATAACGTTATACGTTATAACATATAACCATATAACGTTATAAGTTATACGTTATAACATATAACCATATAACGTTATACGTTATATCGTAATGCTACATAACGTTATACGTTATATCGTAATGCTACATAACGATATACGTTATATCGTAGTGCTACATAACGTTATACGTTATATCGTAATGCTACATAACGTTATAAGTTATATCGTAATGCTACATGACGATATACGTTATATCGTAGTGCTACATAACGTTATACGTTATATCGTAATGCTACATAACGTTATACGTTATAACGTATTACCATACAACGTTATACGTTATATCGTAATGCTACATAACGTTATACGTTATGTCGTTATGCTACAAAACGTTATACGTCATAACGTAATGCTACATAACGTTATACGTTATATCGTAATGCTACATAACGATATACGTTATATCGTAATGCTACATAACGTTATACGTTATATCGTATTGCTACATATAGTTATACGTTATATCGTAATGCTACATAACGTTATACGTTATAACGTAATGCTACATGACCTTAAACGTTATATGGTAATGCTACATAACGTTAGACGATATATCGTAAAGCTACATAACGTTATACGTTAAATCGTAATGCTACATAATGTTATACGATATAACGTATTAGCATATAACGTTATACGTTATATCGTAATGCCACATAACGTTATACGTTATATCGTAATGCTACATAACGTTATTCGTTATATAGTAATGCCACATAACGTTATACGTTATAGCGTAATGCTACATAACGTTATTCGTTATATCGTAATGCTACATAACGTTATACGTTATATCGTAATTCTACATAACCCTATACATTATATCGTAATGCTACATAACGTTATACGTTATATCGTAATTCTACATAACGTTATACATTATATCGTAATGCTACATACCGTTATACGTTATAACGTATTACCATATAACGTTATACGTTATATCGTAAAGCTACATAACGTTATAGGTTATATCGTTATGCTGCATAACGTTATACGTTATAACGTAATGCTACATAACGTTATTCGTTATATCGTAATGCTACATGACCTTATACGTTATATGGTAATGCTACATAACGTTAGACGTTATATCGTAATGCTACATAACGTTATACGTTATATCGTAATGCTACATAACGTTATACGTTATATCGTAATGCTACATAACGTTATACGTTATATCGTAATGCTACATAACGTTATACGTTATATCGTAATGCTACATAACGTTATACGTTATAACGTATTACCATATAACGTTATACGTTATATCGTAACGCTACATAACGTTATACGTTATATCGTAATGCTACATAAGGTTATACGTTATATCGTTATGCTACATAACGATATACGTTATATCGTAGTGCTACATAACGTTATACGTTATATCGTAATGCTACATAACGTTATACGTTATATCGTAATGCTACATGACGATATACGTTATATCGTAGTGCTACATAACGTTATACGTTATATCGTAATGCTACATAACGTTATACGTTATAACGTATTACCATACAACGTTATACGTTATATCGTAATGCTACATAACGTTATACGTTATGTCGTTATGCTACAAAACGTTATACGTCATAACGTAATGCTACATAACGTTATACGTTATATCGTAATGCTACATAACGATATACGTTATATCGTAATGCTACATAACGTTATACGTTATATCGTATTGCTACATATAGTTATACGTTATATCGTAATGCTACATAACGTTATACGTTATAACGTAATGCTACATGACCTTAAACGTTATATGGTAATGCTACATAACGTTAGACGATATATCGTAAAGCTACATAACGTTATACGTTAAATCGTAATGCTACATAATGTTATACGATATAACGTATTAGCATATAACGTTATACGTTATATCGTAATGCCACATAACGTTATACGTTATATCGTAATGCTACATAACGTTATTCGTTATATAGTAATGCCACATAACGTTATACGTTATAGCGTAATGCTACATAACGTTATTCGTTATATCGTAATGCTACATAACGTTATACGTTATATCGTAATTCTACATAACCCTATACATTATATCGTAATGCTACATAACGTTATACGTTATATCGTAATTCTACATAACGTTATACATTATATCGTAATGCTACATACCGTTATACGTTATAACGTATTACCATATAACGTTATACGTTATATCGTAAAGCTACATAACGTTATAGGTTATATCGTTATGCTGCATAACGTTATACGTTATAACGTAATGCTACATAACGTTATTCGTTATATCGTAATGCTACATGACCTTATACGTTATATGGTAATGCTACATAACGTTAGACGTTATATCGTAATGCTACATAACGTTATACGTTATATCGTAATGCTACATAACGTTATACGTTATATCGTAATGCTACATAACGTTATACGTTATATCGTAATGCTACATAACGTTATACGTTATATCGTAATGCTACATAACGTTATACGTTATAACGTATTACCATATAACGTTATACGTTATATCGTAACGCTACATAACGTTATACGTTATATCGTAATGCTACATAAGGTTATACGTTATATCGTTATGCTACATAACGTTATACGTTATAACGTAATGCTACATAACGTTATTCGTTATATCGTAATGCTACATGACCTTATACATTATATGGTAATGCTACATAACGTTAGACGTTATATTGTAATGCTACATAACGTTATACGTTATGTCGTAATGCTACATAACATTATACGTTATATCGTAATGCTACGTAACGTTATACGTTATATCGTAATGCTACATAACGTTATACGTTATATCGTTATACTACATAACGTTATACGTTATAACGTAATACTATATAACGTTATACGTTACATCGTAATGCTACATAACATTATACGTTATATCGTAATGCTACATAACGTTATATGTTATATCGTAATGCTACATAACGTTATACGTTATAACGTAGTACCATATAACGTTATACGTTATATCGTAATGCTACATAACGTTATACGTTATATCGTAATGCTACATAACGTTATACGTTATAACGTATTGCCATATAACGTTATACATTATATCGTAAAACTACATAACGTTATACGTTATAACGTATTGCCATATAACGTTATACATTATATCGTAAAACTACATAACGTTATACGTTATATCGTTATGCTACATAACGTTATGCGTTAAATCGTAATGCTACATAACGTTATACGTTATAACGTAATGCTACATGACCTTAAACGTTATATGGTAATGCTACATAACGTTAGACGTTATATCGTTATGCTACATAACGTTATACGTTATATCGTAATGCTACATAACGTTATACGTTATATCGTAATGCTACATAACGTAATACGTTATATCGTAATGCTACATAACGTTATACGTTATATCGTAATGCTACATAACGTTATACGTTATAACATATAACCATATAACGTTATAAGTTATACGTTATAACATATAACCATATAACGTTATACGTTATATCGTAATGCTACATAACGTTATACGTTATATCGTTATGCTACATAACGTTATACGTTATAACGTAATACTATATAACGTTGTACGTTATATCGTAATGCTACATAACGTTATACGTTATATCGTAATGCTACATAACGATATACGTTATATCGTAATGCTACATAACGTTATACGTTATATCGTATTGCTACATAAAGTTATACGTTATATCGTAATGCTACATAACGTTATACGTTATAACGTAATGCTACATGACCTTAAACGTTATATGGTAATGCTACATAACGTTAGACGTTATATCGTTATGCTACAAAACGTTATACGTTATAACGTAATACTATATAACGTTGTACGTTATATCGTAATGCTACACAACGTTATACGTTATATCGTAATGCTACATAACGATATACGTTATATCGTAGTGCTACATAACGTTATACGTTATATCGTAATGCTACATAACGTTATACGTTATATCGTAATGCTACATGACGATATACGTTATATCGTAGTGCTACATAACGTTATACGTTATATCGTAATGCTACATAACGTTATACGTTATAACGTATTACCATACAACGTTATACGTTATATCGTAATGCTACATAACGTTATACGTTATGTCGTTATGCTACAAAACGTTATACGTCATAACGTAATGCTACATAACGTTATACGTTATATCGTAATGCTACATAACGATATACGTTATATCGTAATGCTACATAACGTTATACGTTATATCGTATTGCTACATATAGTTATACGTTATATCGTAATGCTACATAACGTTATACGTTATAACGTAATGCTACATGACCTTAAACGTTATATGGTAATGCTACATAACGTTAGACGATATATCGTAAAGCTACATAACGTTATACGTTAAATCGTAATGCTACATAATGTTATACGATATAACGTATTAGCATATAACGTTATACGTTATATCGTAATGCCACATAACGTTATACGTTATATCGTAATGCTACATAACGTTATTCGTTATATAGTAATGCCACATAACGTTATACGTTATAGCGTAATGCTACATAACGTTATTCGTTATATCGTAATGCTACATAACGTTATACGTTATATCGTAATTCTACATAACCCTATACATTATATCGTAATGCTACATAACGTTATACGTTATATCGTAATTCTACATAACGTTATACATTATATCGTAATGCTACATACCGTTATACGTTATAACGTATTACCATATAACGTTATACGTTATATCGTAAAGCTACATAACGTTATAGGTTATATCGTTATGCTGCATAACGTTATACGTTATAACGTAATGCTACATAACGTTATTCGTTATATCGTAATGCTACATGACCTTATACGTTATATGGTAATGCTACATAACGTTAGACGTTATATCGTAATGCTACATAACGTTATACGTTATATCGTAATGCTACATAACGTTATACGTTATATCGTAATGCTACATAACGTTATACGTTATATCGTAATGCTACATAACGTTATACGTTATATCGTAATGCTACATAACGTTATACGTTATAACGTATTACCATATAACGTTATACGTTATATCGTAACGCTACATAACGTTATACGTTATATCGTAATGCTACATAACATTATACGTTATATCGTAATGCTACATAACGTTATATGTTATATCGTAATGCTACATAACGTTATACGTTATAACGTAGTACCATATAACGTTATACGTTATATCGTAATGCTACATAACGTTATACGTTATATCGTAATGCTACATAACGTTATACGTTATAACGTATTGCCATATAACGTTATACATTATATCGTAAAACTACATAACGTTATACGTTATAACGTATTGCCATATAACGTTATACATTATATCGTAAAACTACATAACGTTATACGTTATATCGTTATGCTACATAACGTTATGCGTTAAATCGTAATGCTACATAACGTTATACGTTATATCGTAATGCTACATAACGTTATACGTTATATCGTTATGCTACATAACGTTATACGTTACATCGTAATGCTACATAACGTTATACGTTATGTCGTAATGCTACATAACGCCATACGTTAAAACGTAATACTACATAACGTTATACGTTATATCGTAATGCTACATAACGCCATACGTTATAACGTAATACTACATAACGTTATACGTTATATCGTAATGCTACATAATGTTATACGATATAACGTATTAGCACATAACGTTATACGTTATATCGTAATGCCACATAACGTTATACGTTATATCGTAATGCTACATAACGTTATTCGTTATATCGTAATGCTACATAACGTTATACGTTATATCGTAATTCTGCATAACGTTATACGTTATATCGTAATGCTACATAACGTTATACGTTATATCGTAATGCTACATAACGTTATACGTTATAACGTATTACCATATAACGTTATACGTTATATCGTAAAGCTACATAACGTTATACGTTATATCGTTATGCTACATAACGTTATACGTTATAACGTAATGCTACATAACGTTATTCGTTATATCGTAATGCTACATGACCTTATACGTTATATGGTAATGCTACATAACGTTAGACGTTATATCGTAATGCTACATAACGTTATACGTTATAACGTAATACTATATAAAGTTATACGTTGTATCGTAATGCTACATAACGTTATACGTTATATCGTAACGCTACATAACGTTACACGTTATATCGTAATGCTACATAACGTTATACGTTATATCGTAATGCTACATAACGTTATTCGTTATATCGTAATGCTACATAACGTTATACGTTATATCGTAATTCTACATAACGTTATACGTTATATCGTAATGCTACATAACGTTATACGTTATAACGTATTACCATATAACGTTATACGTTATATCGTAAAGCTACATAACGTTATACGTTATATGGTAATGCTACATAACGTTAGACGTTATATTGTAATGCTACATAACGTTATACGTTATATCGTAATGCTACATAACATTATACGTTATATCGTAATGCTGCATAACCTTATACGTTATATCACTATGCTACATAACGTTATACGTTATATCGTTACGCTACATAACGTTACACGTTATATCGTAATGCTACATAACGTTATACGTTATATCGTAATGCTACATAACGTTATACGTCATATCGTAATGTTACATAACGTTATACGTTATATCGTAACGCTACATAACGTTACACGTTATATCGTAATGCTACATAGCGTTATACGTTATATCGTAATGCTACATAACGTTATTCGTTATATCGTAATGCTACATAACGTTATACGTTATATCGTAATTCTACATAACGTTATACGTTATATCGTAATGCTACATAACGTTATACGTTATAACGTATTACCATATAACGTTATACGTTATATCGTAAAGCTACATAACGTTATACGTTATATCGTAATGCCACATAACGTTATACGTTATATCGTAATGCTACATAACGTTATTCGTTATATCGTAATGCTACATAACGTTATACGTTATATCGTAATTCTACATAACGTTATACGGTATATCGTAATGCTACATAACGTTATACGTTATAACGTATTACCATATAACGTTATACGTTATATCGTAAAGCTACATAACGTTATACGTTATATCGTTATGCTACATAACGTTATACGTTATATCGTAATGCTACATAACATTATACGTTATATCGTAATGCTACATAACGTTATACGTTATATCGTAATGCTACATAACGTTATACGTTATATCGTAATGCTACATAACGTTATACGTTATAACGTATTACCATATAACGTTATACGTTATATCGTAATGCTACATAACGTTATACGTTATATCGTTATGCTACATAACGTTATACGTTATATCGTAATGCTACATAACGTTATACGTTATATCGTAATGCTACATAACGTTATACGTCATATCGTAATGCTACATAACGTTATACGTTATATCGTAACGCTACATAACGTTACACGTTATATCGTAATGCTACATAACGTTAGACGTTATATTGTAATCCTACATAACGTTATACGTTATATCGTAATGCTACATAACATTATACGTTATATCGTAATGCTGCATAACGTTATACGTTATATCACTATGCTACATAACGTTACACGTTATATCACTATGCTACATAACGTTATACGTTATATCGTAATGCTACATAACGTTATTCGTTATATCGTAATGCTACATAACGTTATACGTTATGTCGTAATTCTACATAACGTTATACGTTATATCGTAATGCTACATAATGTTATACGTTATAACGTATTACCATATAACGTTATACGTTATATCGTAAAGCTACATAACGTTATACGTTAAATGGTAATGCTACATAACGTTATATGTTATATCGTAATGCTACATAACGTTATACGTTATAACGTATTACCATATAACGTTATACGTTATATCGTAATGCTACATAACGTTATACGTTATAACGTATTACCATACAACGTTATACGTTATATCGTAATGCTACATAACGCCATACGTTAAAACGTAATACTACATAACGTTATACGTTATATCGTAATGCTACATTATGCCATACGTTATAACGTAATACTACATAACGTTATACGTTATATCGTAATGCTACGTAATGTTATACGATATAAGGTATTAGCATATAACGTTATACGTTATATCGTAATGCCACATAACGTTATACGTTATATCACTATGCTACATAACGTTATACGTTATATCGTAATGCTACATAACGTTATACGTTATATCGTAATGCTACATAACGTTATACGTCATATCGTAATGCTACATAACGGTATACGTCATATCGTAACGCTACATAACGTTATACGTTATATCGTAACGCTACATAACGTTATCCGTTATATTGTAATGCTACATAACGTTATATGTTATATCGTAATGCTACATAACGTTATACGTTATATCGTAAAACTACATAACGTTATACGTTATATCGTTATGCTACATAACGTCATGCGTTATATCGTAAAACTACATAACGTTATACGTTATATCGTTATGCTACATAACGTTATACGTTATAACGTATTACTATATAACGTTATGCGTTATATCGTAATGCTACATAACGCCATACGTTAAAACGTAATACTACATAACGTTATACGTTATATCGTAATGCTACATAACGCCATATGTTATAACGTAATACTACATAACGTTATACGTTATATCGTAATGCTACATAATGTTATACGATATAACGTATTAGCATATAACGTTATACGTTATATCGTAATGCCACATAACGTTATACGTTATATCGTAATGCTACATAACGTAATTCGTTATATCGTAATGCTACATAACGTTATACGTTATATCGTAATTCTACATAACGTTATACGTTATATCGTAATGCTACATAACGTTATACGTTATAACGTATTACCATATAACGTTATACGTTATATCGTAAAGCTACATAACGTTATACGTTATATCGTTATGCTACATAACGTTATACGTTATAACGTAATGCTACATAACGTTATTCGTTATATCGTAATGCTACATGACCTTATACATTATATGGTAATGCTACATAACGTTAGACGTTATATTGTAATGCTACATAACGTTATACGTTATATCGTAATGCTACATAACATTATACGTTATATCGTAATGCTACATAACGTTATACGTTATATCGTAATGTTACATAACGTTATACGTTATAACGTATTACCATATAACGTTATACGTTATATCGTAATGCTACATAACGTTATACGTTATATCGTAATGCTACATAACGTTATTCGTTATATCGTAATGCTGCATAACGTTATACGTTATATCGTAATTCTACAAAACGTTATATGTTATATCGTAGTGCTACATAACGTTATACGTTATATCGTTATGCTACATAACGTTATACGTTATAACGTTATGCTACATAACGTTATACGTTATAACGTAATACTATATAAAGTTATACGTTGTATCGTAATGCTACATAACGTTATACGTTATATCGTAATGCTGCATAACGTTATACGTTATATCACTATGCTACATAACGTTATACGTTATAACGTATTACCATATAACGTTATACGTTATATCGTAATGCTACAAAACGTTATACGTTATAACGTATTACCATATAACGTTATACGTTATATCGTAATGCTACATAACGTTATACGTTATATCGTTATGCTACAAAACGTTATACGTTATAACGTAATACTATATAACGTTGTACGTTATATCGTAATGCTACATAACGTTATACGTTATATCGTAATGCTACATAACGTTATACGTTATATCGTAATGCTACATGACGATATACGTTATATCGTAGTGCTACATAACGTTATACGTTATATCGTAATGCTACATAAAGTTATACGTTATATCGTAATGCTACATAACGTTATACGTTATAACGTATTACCATACAACGTTATACGTTATATCGTAAAGCTACATAACGTTATACGTTATGTCGTTATGCTACATAACGTTATACGTTATAACGTAATGCTACATAACGTTATTCGTTATATCGTAATGTTACATAACGTTATACGTTATATCGTAATGCTACATAACGCCATACGTTAAAACGTAATACTACATAACGTTATACGTTACATCGTAATGCTACATAACGCCATACGTTATAACGTAATACTACATAACGTTATACGTTATATCGTAATGCTACATAATGTTATACGATATAACGTATTAGCATATAACGTTATGCGTTATATCGTAATGCCACATAACGTTATACGTTATAACGTATTACCATATAACGTTATACGTTATATCGAAATGCTACATAACGTTATACGTTATATCGTTATGCTACATAACGTTATACGTTATAACGTAATACTATATAACGTTGTACGTTATATCGTAATGCTACATAACGTTATACGTTATATCGTAATGCTACATAACGATATACGTTATATCGTAATGCTACATAACGTTATACGTTATATCGTATTGCTACATAAAGTTATACGTTATATCGTAATGCTACATAACGTTATACGTTATAACGTAATGCTACATGACCTTAAACGTTATATGGTAATGCTACATAACGTTAGACGATATATCGTAAAGCTACATAACGTTATACGTTAAATCGTAATGCTACATAATGTTATACGATATAACGTATTAGCATATAACGTTATACGTTATATCGTAATGCCACATAACGTTATACGTTATATCGTAATGCTACATAACGTTATTCGTTATATAGTAATGCCACATAACGTTATACGTTATATCGTAATGCTACATAACGTTATTCGTTATATCGTAATGCTACATAACGTTATACGTTATATCGTAATTCTACATAACGCTATACATTATATCGTAATGCTACATAACGTTATACGTTATATCGTAATTCTACATAACGTTATACATTATATCGTAATGCTACATACCGTTATACGTTATAACGTATTACCATATAACGTTATACGTTATATCGTAAAGCTACATAACGTTATAGGTTATATCGTTATGCTGCATAACGTTATACGTTATAACGTAATGCTACATAACGTTATTCGTTATATCGTAATGCTACATGACCTTATACGTTATATGGTAATGCTACATAACGTTAGACGTTATATCGTAATGCTACATAACGTTATACGTTATATCGTAATGCTACATAACGTTATACGTTATATCGTAATGCTACATAACGTTATACGTTATATCGTAATGCTACATAACGTTATACGTTATATCGTAATGCTACATAACGTTATACGTTATAACGTATTACCATATAACGTTATACGTTATATCGTAACGCTACATAACGTTATACGTTATATCGTAATGCTACATAAGGTTATACGTTATATCGTTATGCTACATAACGTTATACGTTATAACGTAATGCTACATAACGTTATTCGTTATATCGTAATGCTACATGACCTTATACATTATATGGTAATGCTACATAACGTTAGACGTTATATTGTAATGCTACATAACGTTATACGTTATGTCGTAATGCTACATAACATTATACGTTATATCGTAATGCTACATAACGTTATACGTTATATCGTAATGCTACATAACGTTATACGTTATATCGTTATACTACATAACGTTATACGTTATAACGTAATACTATATAACGTTATACGTTACATCGTAATGCTACATAAAGTTATACGTTATATCGTAATGCTACATAACGTTATACGTTATATCGTAATGTTACATAACGTTATACGATATAACGTATTAGCATATAACGTTATACGTTATATCGTAATGCCACATAACGTTATACGTTATATCGTAATGCTACATAACGTTATACGTTATATCGTAATGCTACATAACGTTATACGTTATATCGTAATGCTACATAACGTAATACGTTATATCGTAATGCTACATAACGTTATACGTTATATCGTAATGCTACATAACGTTATACGTTATAACGTAATGCTACATGACCTTAAACGTTATATGGTAATGCTACATAACGTTAGACGTTATATCGTTATGCTACAAAACGTTATACGATATAACGTAATACTATATAACGTTGTACGTTATATCGTAATGCTACACAACGTTATACGTTATATCGTAATGCTACATAACGATATACGTTATATCGTAGTGCTACATAACGTTATACGTTATATCGTAATGCTACATAACGTTATACGTTATATCGTAATGCTACATGACGATATACGTTATATCGTAGTGCTACATAACGTTATACGTTATATCGTAATGCTACATAACGTTATACGTTATAACGTATTACCATACAACGTTATACGTTATATCGTAATGCTACATAACGTTATACGTTATGTCGTTATGCTACAAAACGTTATACGTCATAACGTAATGCTACATAACGTTATACGTTATATCGTAATGCTACATAACGATATACGTTATATCGTAATGCTACATAACGTTATACGTTATATCGTATTGCTACATATAGTTATACGTTATATCGTAATGCTACATAACGTTATACGTTATAACGTAATGCTACATGACCTTAAACGTTATATGGTAATGCTACATAACGTTAGACGATATATCGTAAAGCTACATAACGTTATACGTTAAATCGTAATGCTACATAATGTTATACGATATAACGTATTAGCATATAACGTTATACGTTATATCGTAATGCCACATAACGTTATACGTTATATCGTAATGCTACATAACGTTATTCGTTATATAGTAATGCCACATAACGTTATACGTTATATCGTAATGCTACATAACGTTATTCGTTATATCGTAATGCTACATAACGTTATACGTTATATCGTAATTCTACATAACGCTATACATTATATCGTAATGCTACATAACGTTATACGTTATATCGTAATTCTACATAACGTTATACATTATATCGTAATGCTACATACCGTTATACGTTATAACGTATTACCATATAACGTTATACGTTATATCGTAAAGCTACATAACGTTATAGGTTATATCGTTATGCTGCATAACGTTATACGTTATAACGTAATGCTACATAACGTTATTCGTTATATCGTAATGCTACATGACCTTATACGTTATATGGTAATGCTACATAACGTTAGACGTTATATCGTAATGCTACATAACGTTATACGTTATATCGTAATGCTACATAACGTTATACGTTATATCGTAATGCTACATAACGTTATACGTTATATCGTAATGCTACATAACGTTATACGTTATATCGTAATGCTACATAACGTTATACGTTATATCGTAATGCTACATAACGTTATACGTTATAACGTATTACCATATAACGTTATACGTTATATCGTAACGCTACATAACGTTATACGTTATATCGTAATGCTACATAAGGTTATACGTTATATCGTTATGCTACATAACGTTATACGTTATAACGTAATGCTACATAACGTTATTCGTTATATCGTAATGCTACATGACCTTATACATTATATGGTAATGCTACATAACGTTAGACGTTATATTGTAATGCTACATAACGTTATACGTTATGTCGTAATGCTACATAACATTATACGTTATATCGTAATGCTACGTAACGTTATACGTTATATCGTAATGCTACATAACGTTATACGTTATATCGTTATACTACATAACGTTATACGTTATAACGTAATACTATATAACGTTATACGTTACATCGTAATGCTACATAAAGTTATACGTTATATCGTAATGCTACATAACGTTATACGTTATATCGTAATGTTACATAACGTTATACGATATAACGTATTAGCATATAACGTTATACGTTATATCGTAATGCCACATAACGTTATACGTTATATCGTAATGCTACATAACGTTATACGTTATATCGTAATGCTACATAACGTTATACGTTATATCGTAATGCTACATAACGTTATACGTTATATCGTAATGCTACATAACGTTATATGTTATATCGTAATGCTACATAACGTTATACGTTATAACGTAGTACCATATAACGTTATACGTTATATCGTAATGCTACATAACGTTATACGTTATATCGTAATGCTACATAACGTCATACGTTATATCGTAATGCTACATAACGTTATACGTTATGTCGTAATGCTACATAACATTATACGTTATATCGTAATGCTACATAACGTTATATGTTATATCGTAATGCTACATAACGTTATACGTTATAACGTAGTACCATATAACGTTATACGTTATATCGTAATGCTACATAACGTTATACGTTATATCGTAATGCTACATAACGTTATACGTTATAACGTATTGCCATATAACGTTATACATTATATCGTAAAACTACATAACGTTATACGTTATATCGTTATGCTACATAACGTTATGCGTTAAATCGTAATGCGACATAACGTTATACGTTATATCGTAATGCTACATAACGTTATACGTTATATCGTTATGCTACATAACGTTATACGTTACATCGTAATGCTACATAACGTTATACGTTATGTCGTAATGCTACATAACGCCATACGTTAAAACGTAATACTACATAACGTTATACGTTATATCGTAATGCTACATAACGCCATACGTTATAACGTAATACTACATAACGTTATACGTTATATCGTAATGCTACATAATGTTATACGATATAACGTATTAGCACATAACGTTATACGTTATATCGTAATGCCACATAACGTTATACGTTATATCGTAATGCTACATAACGTTATTCGTTATATCGTAATGCTACATAACGTTATACGTTATATCGTAATTCTGCATAACGTTATACGTTATATCGTAATGCTACATAACGTTATACGTTATATCGTAATGCTACATAACGTTATACGTTATAACGTATTACCATATAACGTTATACGTTATATCGTAAAGCTACATAACGTTATACGTTATATCGTTATGCTACATAACGTTATACGTTATAACGTAATGCTACATAACGTTATTCGTTATATCGTAATGCTACATGACCTTATACGTTATATGGTAATGCTACATAACGTTAGACGTTATATCGTAATGCTACATAACGTTATACGTTATAACGTAATACTATATAAAGTTATACGTTGTATCGTAATGCTACATAACGTTATACGTTATATCGTAACGCTACATAACGTTACACGTTATATCGTAATGCTACATAACGTTATACGTTATATCGTAATGCTACATAACGTTATTCGTTATATCGTAATTCTGCATAACGTTATACGTTATATCGTAATGCTACATAACGTTATACGTTATATCGTAATGCTACATAACGTTATACGTTATAACGTATTACCATATAACGTTATACGTTATATCGTAAAGCTACATAACGTTATACGTTATATCGTTATGCTACATAACGTTATACGTTATAACGTAATGCTACATAACGTTATTCGTTATATCGTAATGCTACATGACCTTATACGTTATATGGTAATGCTACATAACGTTAGACGTTATATCGTAATGCTACATAACGTTATACGTTATAACGTAATACTATATAAAGTTATACGTTGTATCGTAATGCTACATAACGTTATACGTTATATCGTAACGCTACATAACGTTACACGTTATATCGTAATGCTACATAACGTTATACGTTATATCGTAATGCTACATAACGTTATTCGTTATATCGTAATGCTACATAACGTTATACGTTATATCGTAATTCTACATAACGTTATACGTTATATCGTAATGCTACATAACGTTATACGTTATAACGTATTACCATATAACGTTATACGTTATATCGTAAAGCTACATAACGTTATACGTTATATGGTAATGCTACATAACGTTAGACGTTATATTGTAATGCTACATAACGTTATACGTTATATCGTAATGCTACATAACATTATACGTTATATCGTAATGCTGCATAACCTTATACGTTATATCACTATGCTACATAACGTTATACGTTATATCGTTACGCTACATAACGTTACACGTTATATCGTAATGCTACATAACGTTATACGTTATATCGTAATGCTACATAACGTTATACGTCATATCGTAATGTTACATAACGTTATACGTTATATCGTAACGCTACATAACGTTACACGTTATATCGTAATGCTACATAGCGTTATACGTTATATCGTAATGCTACATAACGTTATTCGTTATATCGTAATGCTACATAACGTTATACGTTATATCGTAATTCTACATAACGTTATACGTTATATCGTAATGCTACATAACGTTATACGTTATAACGTATTACCATATAACGTTATACGTTATATCGTAAAGCTACATAACGTTATACGTTATATCGTAATGCCACATAACGTTATACGTTATATCGTAATGCTACATAACGTTATTCGTTATATCGTAATGCTACATAACGTTATACGTTATATCGTAATTCTACATAACGTTATACGTTATATCGTAATGCTACATAACGTTATACGTTATAACGTATTACCATATAACGTTATACGTTATATCGTAAAGCTACATAACGTTATACGTTATATCGTTATGCTACATAACGTTATACGTTATATCGTAATGCTACATAACATTATACGTTATATCGTAATGCTACATAACGTTATACGTTATATCGTAATGCTACATAACGTTATACGTTATATCGTAATGCTACATAACGTTATACGTTATAACGTATTACCATATAACGTTATACGTTATATCGTAATGCTACATAACGTTATACGTTATATCGTTATGCTACATAACGTTATACGTTATATCGTAATGCTACATAACGTTATACGTTATATCGTAATGCTACATAACGTTATACGTCATATCGTAATGCTACATAACGTTATACGTTATATCGTAACGCTACATAACGTTACACGTTATATCGTAATGCTACATAACGTTAGACGTTATATTGTAATCCTACATAACGTTATACGTTATATCGTAATGCTACATAACATTATACGTTATATCGTAATGCTGCATAACGTTATACGTTATATCACTATGCTACATAACGTTACACGTTATATCACTATGCTACATAACGTTATACGTTATATCGTAATGCTACATAACGTTATTCGTTATATCGTAATGCTACATAACGTTATACGTTATGTCGTAATTCTACATAACGTTATACGTTATAATCGTAATGCTACATAATGTTATACGTTATAACGTATTACCATATAACGTTTATACGTTATATCGTAAAGCTACATAACGTTATACGTTAAATGGTAATGCTACATAACGTTATATGTTATATCGTAATGCTACATAACGTTATACGTTATAACGTATTACCATATAACGTTATACGTTATATCGTAATGCTACATAACGTTATACGTTATAACGTATTACCATACAACGTTATACGTTATATCGTATTGCTACAGTAACGCCATACGTTAAAACGTAATACTACATAACGTTATACGTTATATCGTAATGCTACATTATGCCATACGTTATAACGTAATACTACATAACGTTATACGTTATATCGTAATGCTACGTAATGTTATACGATATAAGGTATTAGCATATAACGTTATACGTTATATCGTAATGCCACATAACGTTATACGTTATATCACTATGCTACATAACGTTTATACGTTATATCGTAATGCTACATAACGTTATACGTTATATCGTAATGCTACATAACGTTATACGTCATATCGTAATGCTACATAACGGTATACGTCATATCGTAACGCTACATAACGTTATACGTTATATCGTAACGCTACATAACGTTATCCGTTATATTGTAATGTTACATAACGTTATATGTTATATCGTAATGCTACATAACGTTATACGTTATATCGTAAAACTACATAACGTTATACGTTATATCGTTATGCTACATAACGTCATGCGTTATATCGTAAAACTACATAACGTTATACGTTATATCGTTATGCTACATAACGTTATACGTTATAACGTATTACTATATAACGTTATGCGTTATATCGTAATGCGACATAACGCCATACGTTAAAACGTAATACTACATAACGTTATACGTTATATCGTAATGCTACATAACGCCATATGTTATAACGTAATACTACATAACGTTATACGTTATATCGTAATGCTACATAATGTTATACGATATAACGTATTAGCATATAACGTTATACGTTATATCGTAATGCCACATAACGTTATACGTTATATCGTAATGCTACATAACGTAATTCGTTATATCGTAATGCTACATAACGTTATACGTTATATCGTAATTCTACATAACGTTATACGTTATATCGTAATGCTACATAACGTTATACGTTATAACGTATTACCATATAACGTTATACGTTATATCGTAAAGCTACATAACGTTATACGTTATATCGTTATGCTACATAACGTTATACGTTATAACGTAATGCTACATAACGTTATTCGTTATATCGTAATGCTACATGACCTTATACATTATATGGTAATGCTACATAACGTTAGACGTTATATTGTAATGCTACATAACGTTATACGTTATATCGTAATGCTACATAACATTATACGTTATATCGTAATGCTACATAACGTTATACGTTACATCGTAATGTTACATAACGTTATACGTTATAACGTATTACCATATAACGTTATACGTTATATCGTAATGCTACATAACGTTATACGTTATATCGGTAATGCTACATAACGTTATTCGTTATATCGTAATGCTGCATAACGTTATACGTTATATCGTAATTCTACAAAACGTTATAACATATAACGTTTTGTAGAATTACGATATAACGTATAACGTTATGCAGCATTACGATATAACGAATAACGTTATGTAGCATTACGATATAACGTATAACGTTATGTAGCATTACGATATAACGTATAACGTTATATGGTAATACGTTATAACGTATAACGTTATGTAACATTACGATGTAACGTATAACGTTATGTAGCATTACGATATAACGTATAATGTTATGTAGCATTACGATATAACGTATAACGTTATGTAGCATTACAATATAACGTCTAACGTTATGTAGCATTACCATATAATGTATAAGGTCATGTAGCATTACGATATAACGAATAACGTTATGTAGCATTACGTTATAACGTATAACGTTATGTAGCATAACGATATAACGTATAACGTTATGTAGCTTTACGATATAACGTATAACGTTATATGGTAATACGTTATAACGTATAACGTTATGTAGCATTACGATATAACGTATAACGTTATGTAGAATTACGATATAACGTATAACGTTATGTAGCATTACGATATAACGAATTACGTTATGTAGCATTACGATATAACGTATAACGTTATGTGGCATTACGATATAACGTATAACGTTATATGCTAATACGTTATATCGTATAACATTATGTAGCATTACGATATAACGTATAACGTTATGTAGTATTACGTTATAACATATGGCGTTATGTAGCATTACGATATAACGTATAACGTTATGTAGTATTACGTTTTAACGTATGGCGTTTATGTAGCATTACGATATAACGCATAACGTTATATAGTAATACGTTATAACGTATAACGTTATGTAGCATAACGATATAACGTATAACGTTATGTAGTTTTACGATATAACGCATGACGTTAGTGTAGCATAACGATATAACGTATAACGTTATGTAGTTTTTACGATATAACGTATAACGTTATGTAGCATTACGATATAACATATAACGTTATGTAACATTACAATATAACGGATAACGTTATGTAGCGTTACGATATAACGTATAACGTTATGTAGCGTTACGATATGACGTATACCGTTATGTAGCATTACGATATGACGTATAACGTTATGTAGCATTACGATATAACGTATAACGTTATGTAGCATTACGATATAACGTATAACGTTATGTAGCATAGTGATATAACGTATAACGTTATGTGGCATTACGATATAACGTATAACGTTATATGCTAATACCTTATATCGTATAACATTACGTAGCATTACGATTATAACGTATAACGTTATGTAGTATTACGTTATAACGTATGGCATAATGTAGCATTACGATATAACGTATAACGTTATGTAGTATTACGTTTTAACGTATGGCGTTATGTAGCATTACGATATAACGTATAACGTTGTATGGTAATACGTTATAACGTATAACGTTATGTAGCATTACGATATAACGTATAACGTTATATGGTAATACGTTATAACGTATAACGTTATGTAGCATTACGATATAACATATAACGTTATGTAGCATTACCATTTAACGTATAACGTTATGTAGCTTTACGATATAACGTATAACGTTATATGGTAATACGTTATAACGTATAACATTATGTAGCATTACGATATACCGTATAACGTTATGTAGAATTACGACATAACGTATAACGTTATGTAGCATTACGATATAACGAATAACGTTATGTAGCATTACGATATAACGTATAACGTTATGTAGCATAGTGATATAACGTGTAACGTTATGTAGCATAGTGATATAACGTATAACGTTATGCAGCATTACGATATAACGTATAATGTTATGTAGCATTACGATATAACGTATAACGTTATGTAGGATTACAATATAACGTCTAACGTTATGTAGCATTACGATATAACGTGTAACGTTATGTAGCGTTACGATATAACGTATAACGTTATGTAGCATTACGATATGACGTATAACGTTATGTAGCATTACGATATAACGTATAACGTTATGTAGCATTACGATATAACGTATAACGTTATGTAGCATAACGATATAACGTATAACGTTATGTAGCATTACGATATAACGTATAACGTTTATATGGTAAGTACGTTATAACGTATAACGTTATGTAGCATTACGATATAACGTATAACGTTATGTAGCATTACGATATAACGTATAACGTTATGTAGCATTACGATATAACGTATAATGTTATGTAGCATTACGATATAACGTATAACGTTATGTAGCATAACGATATAACGTATAACGTTATGTAGCTTTACGATATAACGTATAACGTTATATGGTAATACGTTATAACGTATAACGTTATGTAGCATTACGATATAACGTATAACGTTATGTAGAATTACGATATAACGTATAACGTTATGTAGCATTACGATATAACGAATAACGTTATGTAGCATTACGATATAACGTATAACGTTATGTGGCATTACGATATAACGTATAACGTTATGTAGCTTTACGATATAACGTATAACGTTATATGGTAATACGTTATAACGTATAACGTTATGTAGCATTACGATATAACGTATAACGTTATGTAGAATTACGATATAACGTATAACGTTATGTAGCATTACGATATAACGAATAACGTTAATGTAGCATTACGATATAACGTATAACGCTATGTAGCATTACGATATAACGTGTAACGTTATGTAGCGTTACGATATAACGTATAACGTTATGTAACATTACGATATGACGTATAACGTTATGTAGCATTACGATATAACGTATAACGTTATGTAGCATTACGATATAACGTGTAACGTTATGTAGCGTAACGATATAACGTATAACGTTATGTAGCATAGTGATATAACGTATAAGGTTATGCAGCATTACGATATAACGTATAATGTTATGTAGCATTACGATATAACGTATAACGTTATGTAGCATTACAATATAACGTCTAACGTTATGTAGCATTACCATATAACGTATAACGTTATGTAGCTTTACGATATAACGTATAACGTTATATGGTAATACGTTTATAACGTATAACGTTATGTAGCATTACGATATAACGTATAACGTTATGTAGAATTACGATATAACGTATAACGTTATGTAGCATTACGATATAACGAATAACGTTATGTAGCATTACGATATAACGTATAACGTTATGTAGCATTACGATATAACGTGTAACGTTATGTAGCGTTACGATATAACGTATAACGTTATGTAGCATTACGATACAACGTATAACTTTATATAGTATTACGTTATAACGTATAACGTTATGTAGCATTACGATATAACGTCTAACGTTATGTAGCATTACCATATAACGTATAAGGTCATGTAGCATTACGATATAACGAATAACGTTTATGTAGCATTACGTTATAACGTATAACGTTATGTAGCATAACGATATAACGTATAACGTTATGTAGCTTTACGATATAACGTATAACGTTATATGGTAATACGTTATAACGTATAACGTTATGTAGCATTACGATATAACGTATAACGTTATGTAGCATTACGATATAACGTATAACGTTATGCAGAATTACGATATAACGAATAACGTTATGTAGCATTACGATATAACGTATAACGTTATGTAGCATTACGATATAACGTGTAACGTTATGTAGCGTTACGATATAACGTATAACGTTATGTAGCATTACGATACAACGTATAACTTTATATAGTATTACGTTATAACGTATAACGTTATGTAGCATTACGAATATAACGTCTAACGTTATGTAGCATTACCATATAACGTATAAGGTCATGTAGCATTACGATATAACGAATAACGTTTGTAGCATTACGTTATAACGTATAACGTTATGTAGCATAACGATATAACGTTATAACGTTATGTAGCTTTACGATATAACGTATAACGTTATATGGTAATACGTTATAACGTATAACGTTATGTAGCATTACGATATAACGTATAACGTTATGTAGCATTACGATATAACGTATAACGTTATGCAGAATTACGATATAACGTATAACGTTATGTAGCATTACGATATAACGAATAACGTTATGTAGCATTACGATATAACGTATAACGTTATGTGGCATTACGATATAACGTATAACGTTATGTGCTAATACGTTATATCGTATAACATTATGTAGCATTACGATATAACGTATAACGTTATGTAGGTATTACGTTATAACGTATGGCGTTATGTAGCATTACGATATAACGTATAACGTTATGTAGTATTACGTTTTTACGTATGGCGTTATGTAGCATTACGACATAACGTATAACGTTATGTAGCATTACGATGTAACGTATAACGTTATGTAGCATAACGATATAACGTATAACGTTATGTAGCATTACGATATAACGTATAACGTTATGTCGCATTACGATTTAACGCATAACGTTATGTAGCATAACGATATAACGTATAACGTTATGTAGTTTTACGATATAATGTATAACGTTATATGGCAATACGTTATAACGTATAACGTTATGTAGCATTACGATATAACGTATAACGTTATGTAGCATTACGATATAACGTATAACGTTATATGGTACTACGTTATAACGTATAACGTTATGTAGCATTACGATATAACATATAACGTTATGTAGCATTACGATATAACGTATAATGTTTTGTAGCATTACGACATAACGTATAACGTTATGTAGCATTACGATATAACGTATGACGTTATGTAGCATTACGATATAACGTATAACGTTATGTAGCATTACGATATAACGTATAACGTTATATGGTACTACGTTATAACGTATAACGTTATGTAGCATTACGATATAACATATAACGTTATGTAGCATTACGATATAACGTATAACGTTATGTAGCATTACGATATAACGTATAACGTTATGTAGCATTACGATATAACGTATAACGTTATGTAGCATTACGATATAACGTATAACGTTATGTGGCATTACGATATAACGTATAACGTTATATGCTAGATACGTTATATCGTATAACGTTTATGTAACATTACGATATAACGTATAACGTTATGTAGCATTACGATATAACGTATAACTTTATGTAGCATTACGATGTAACGTATAACGTTATATAGTATTACGTTATAACGTATAACGTTATGTAGTATAACGATATAACGGTATAACGTTATGTAGCATTACGATATAACGTATAACGTTACGTAGCATTACGATATAACGTATAATGTTATGTAGCATTACGACATAACGTATAACGTTATGTAGCATTACAATATAACGTCTAACGTTATGTAGCATTACCATATAATGTATAAGGTCATGTATCATTACGATATAACGAATAACGTTATGTAGCATTACGTTATAACGTATAACGTTAGGTAGCATAACGATATAACGTATAACCTTATGTAGCATTACGATTATAACGTATAACGTTATGTAGCGTTACGATATAACGTATAACGTTATATGGTAATACGTTATAACGTATAACGTTATGTAGCATTACGATATAACGTATAACGTTATGTAGCATTACGATAGAACGTATAACGTTATGTAGCATTACGATATAACGTATAACGTTATGTAGCATTACGATATAACGTATAACGTTATGTAGCATTACGATATAACGTATAACGTTATGTAGCATTACGATATAACGTCTAACGTTATGTAGCATTACCATATAACGTATAAGGTCATGTAGCATTACGATATAACGAATAACGTTATGTAGCATTACGTTATAACGTATAACGTTATGCAGCATAACGATATAACCTATAACGTTATGTAGCTTTACGATATAACGTATAACGTTATATGGTAATACGTTATAACGTATAACGGTATGTAGCATTACGATATAATGTATAACGTTATGTAGAATTACGATATAACGTATAACGTTATGTAGCATTACGATATAATGTATAGCGTTATGTAGAATTACGATATAACGTATAACGTTATGTAGCATTACGATATAACGAATAACGTTATGTAGCATTACGATATAACGTATAACGTTATGTGGCATTACTATATAACGAATAACGTTATGTAGCATTACGATATAACGTATAACGTTATGTGGCAATTACGATATAACGTATAACGTTATATGCTAATACGTTATATCGTATAACATTATGTAGCATTACGATTTAACGTATAACGTTATGTAGCTTTACGATATATCGTCTAACGTTATGTAGCATTACCATATAACGTTTAAGGTCATGTAGCATTACGTTATAACGTATAACGTTATGTAGCATTACGATATAACGTATAACTATATGTAGCAATACGATATAACGTATAACGTTATGTAGCATTACGATATAACGTATATCGTTATGTAGCATTACGATATAACGTATAACGTTATGTAGCATTACGTTATGACGTATAACGTTTTGTAGCATAACGACATAACGTATAACGTTATGTAGCATTACGATATAACGTATAACGTTGTATGGTAATACGTTATAACGTATAACGTTATGTAGCATTACGATATAACGTATAACGTTATGTAGCACTACGATATAACGTATATCGTCATGTAGCATTACGATATAACGTATAACGTTATTGTAGCATTACGATATAACGTATAACGTTATGTAGCACTACGATATAACGTATATCGTTATGTAGCATTACGATATAACGTAATAACGTTGTGTAGCATTACGATATAACGTACAACGTTATATAGTATTACGTTATATCGTATAACGTTTTGTAGCATAACGATATAACGTCTAACGTTATGTAGCATTACCATATAACGTTTAAGGTCATGTAGCATTACGTTTATAACGTATAACGTTATGTAGCATTAGCGATATAACGTATAACGTTTAGGTAGCATTACGATATAACGTATTACGTTATGTAGCATTACGATATAACGTATAACGTTATGTAGCATTACGATATAACGTATAACGTTATGTAGCATTACGATATAACGTATAACGTTATGTGGCATTACGATATAACGTATAACGTTATATTGCTAATACGTTATAGTCGTATAACGTTATGTAACATTACGATATAACGGTATAACGTTATGTAGCATTACGATATAACGTATAACTTTATGTAGCATTACGATGTAACGTATAACGTTATATAGTATTACGTTATAACGTATAACGTTATGTAGTATAACGATATAACGTATAACGTTATGTAGCATTACGATATAACGTATAACGTTATGTAGCATTACGATATAACGTATAATGTTATGTAGCATTACGACATAACGTATAACGTTATGTAGCATTACAATATAACGTCTAACGTTATGTAGCATTACCATATAATGTATAAGGGTCATGTAGCATTACGATATAACGAATAACGTTATGTAGCATTACGTTATAACGTATAACGTTATGTAGCATAACGATATAACGTATAACCTTATGTAGCATTACGATATAACGTATAACGTTATGTAGCGTTACGATATAACGTATAACGTTATATGGTAATACGTTATAACGTATAACGTTATGTAGCATTACGATATAACGTATAACGTTTATGTAGCATTACGATATAACGTATAACGTTATGTAGCATTACGATATAACGTATAACGTTATGTAGCATTACGATATAACGTATAACGTTATGTAGCATTACGATATAACGTCTAACGTTATGTAGCATTACCATATAACGTATAAGGTCATGTAGCATTACGATATAACGAATAACGTTATGTAGCATTACGTTATAACGTATAACGTTATGCAGCATAACGATATAACCTATAACGTTATGTAGCTTTACGATATAACGTATAACGTTATATGGTAATACGTTATAACGTATAACGGTATGTAGCATTACGATATAATGTATAACGTTATGTAGAATTACGATATAACGTATAACGTTATGTAGCATTACGATATAATGTATAGCGTTATGTAGAATTACGATATAACGTATAACGTTATGTAGCATTACGATATAACGAATAACGTTTATGTAGCATTACGATATAACGTATAACGTTATGTGGCATTACTATATAACGAATAACGTTATGTAGCATTACGATATAACGTATAACGTTATGTGGCATTACGATATAACGTATAACGTTATATGCTAATACGTTATATCGTATAACATTATGTAGCATTACGATTTAACGTATAACGTTATGTAGCTTTACGATATATCGTCTAACGTTATGTAGCATTACCATATAACGTTTAAGGTCATGTAGCATTACGTTATAACGTATAACGTTATGTAGCATTACGATATAACGTATAACTTTATGTAGCAATACGATATAACGTATAACGTTATGTAGCATTACGATATAACGTATATCGTTATGTAGCATTACGATATAACGTATAACGTTATGTAGCATTACGATATAACGGACAACGTTATATAGTATTACGTTATAACGTATAACGTTATGTAGCATAACGATATAACGTATAACGTTATGTAGCATTTCGATATAACGTATAACGTTATATGGTAATACGTTATAACGTATAACGTTATGTGGCATTACGATATAACGCATAACGTTATATGCTAATACGTTATAGTCGTATAACATTATGTAGCATTACGATATAACGTATAACGTTATGTAGTATTACGTTATAACGTATGGCGTTATGTAGCATTACGATGTAACGTATAACGTTATGTAGTATTACGTTTTAACGTATGGCGTTATGTAGCATTACGATATAACGTATAACGTTATGTAACATTACGATATAACGAATAACGTTATGTAGCATTACGTTATAACGTATAACGTTATGTAGCATAACGACATAACGTATAACGTTATGTAGCTTTACGATATAACGTATAACGTTGTATGGTAATACGTTATAACGTATAACGTTATGTAGCATTACGATATAACGTATAACTTTATGTAGCATTACGATATAACGTATAACGTTATGTAGCACTACGATATAACGTATATCGTCATGTAGCATTACGATATAACGTATAACGTTATGTAGCATTACGATATAACGTATAACGTTATGTAGCATTACGATATAACGTACAACGTTATATAGTATTACGTTATAACGTATAACGTTTTGTAGCATAACGATATAACGTATAACGTTATGTAGCATTACGATATAACGTATAACGTTATATGGTAATACGTTATAACGTATAACGTTTTGTAGCATTACGATATAACGTATAACGTTATATGGTAATACGTTATAACGTATAACGTTATGTAGCATAGGTGATATAACGTATAACGTTATGCAGCATTACGATATAACGTATAACGTTATGTAGCATTACGATACAACGTATAACTTTATATAGTATTACGTTATAACGTATAACGTTATGTAGCATAACGTTATAACGTATAACGTTATGTAGCATAACGATATAACGTATAACGGTTATGTAGCACTACGATATAACATATAACGTTTTGTAGAATTACGATATAACGTATAACGTTATGCAGCATTACGATATAACGAATAACGTTATGTAGCATTACGATATAACGTATAACGTTATGTAGCATTACGATATAACGTATAACGTTATATGGTAATACGTTATAACGTAGAACGTTATGTAACATTACGATATAACGTATAACGTTATTTAGCATTACGATATAACGTATAATGTTATGTAGCATTACGATATAACGTATAACGTTATGTAGCATTACAATATAACGTCTAACGTTATGTAGCATTACCATATAATGTATAAGGTCATGTAGCATTACGATATAACGAATAACGTTATGTAGCATTACGTTATAACGTATAACGTTATGTAGCATAACGATATAACGTATAACGTTATGGTAGCTTTACGATATAACGTATAACGTTATATGGGTAATACGTTATAACGTATAGACGTTATGTAGCATTACGATATAACGTATAACGTTATGTAGAATTACGATATAACGTATAACGTTATGTAGCATTACGATATAACGAATTACGTTATGTAGCATTACGATATAACGTATAACGTTATGTGGCATTACGATATAACGTATAACGTTATATGCTAATACGTTATATCGTATAACATTATGTAGCATTACGATATAACGGTATAACGTTATGTAGTATTACGTTATAACATATGGCGTTATGTAGCATTACGATATAACGTATAACGTTATGTAGTATTACGTTTTAACGTATGGCGTTATGTAGCATTACGATATAACGCATAACGTTATATAGTAATACGTTATAACGTATAACGTTATGTAGCATAACGATATAACGTATAACGTTATGTAGTTTTTACGATATAACGCATGACGTTATGTAGCATAACGATATAACGGTATAACGTTATGTAGTTTTACGATATAACGTAGAACGTTATGTAGCATTACGATATAACATATAACGTTATGTAGCATTACAATATAACGGATAACGTTATGTAGCGTTACGATATAACGTATAACGTTATGTAGCGTTACGATATGACGTATACCGTTATGTAGCATTACGATATGACGTATAACGTTATGTAGCATTACGATATAACGTATAACGTTATGTAGCATTACGATATAACGTATAACGTTATGTAGCATAGTGATATAACGTATAACGTTATGTGGCATTACGATATAACGTATAACGTTATATGCTAATACCTTATATCGTATAACATTACGTAGCATTACGATATAACGTATAACGTTATGTAGTATTACGTTATAACGTATGGCATAATGTAGCATTACGATATAACGTATAACGTTATGTAGTATTACGTTTTAACGTATGGCGTTATGTAGCATTACGATATAACGTATAACGTTGTATGGTAATACGTTATAACGTATAACGTTATGTAGCATTACGATATAACGTATAACGTTATATGGTAATACGTTATAACGTATAACGTTATGTAGCATTAGCGATATAACATATAACGTTATGTAGCATTACCATTTAACGTATAACGTTATGTAGCTTTACGATATAACGTATAACGTTATATGGTAATACGTTATAACGTATAACATTATGTAGCATACGATATAACGTATAACGTTATGTAGAATTACGACATAACGTATAACGTTATGTAGCATTACGATATAACGAATAACGTTATGTAGCATTACGATATAACGTATACGTTATGTAGCATAGTGATATAACGTGTAACGTTATGTAGCATAGTGATATAACGTATAACGTTATGCAGCATTACGATATAACGTATAATGTTATGTAGCATTACGATATAACGTATAACGTTATGTAGGATTACAATATAACGTCTAACGTTATGTAGCATTACGATATAACGTGTAACGTTATGTAGCGTTACGATATAACGTATAACGTTATGTAGCATTACGATATGACGTATAACGTTATGTAGCATTACGATATAACGTATAACGTTATGTAGCATTACGATATAACGTATAACGTTATGTAGCATAACGATATAACGTATAACGTTATGTAGCATTACGATATAACGTATAACGTTATATGGTAATACGTTATAACGTATAACGTTATGTAGCATTACGATATAACGTATAACGTTATGTAGCATTACGATATAACGTATAACGTTATGTAGCATTACGATATAACGTATAATGTTATGTAGCATTACGATATAACGTATAACGTTATGTAGCATAACGATATAACGTATAACGTTATGTAGCTTTACGATATAACGTATAACGTTATATGGTAATACGTTATAACGTATAACGTTATGTAGCATTACGATATACCGTATAACGTTATGTAGAATTACGATATAACGTATAACGTTATGTAGCATTACGATATAACGAATAACGTTATGTAGCATTACGATATAACGTATAACGTTATGTGGCATTACGATATAACGTATAACGTTATGTAGCTTTACGATATAACGTATAACGTTATATGGTAATACGTTATAACGTATAACGTTATGTAGCATTACGATATAACGTATAACGTTATGTAGAATTACGATATAACGTATAACGTTATGTAGCATTACGATATAACGAATAACGTTATGTAGCATTACGATATAACGTATAACGCTATGTAGCATTACGATATAACGTGTAACGTTATGTAGCGTTACGATATAACGTATAACGTTATGTAACATTACGATATGACGTATAAACGTTATGTAGCATTACGATATAACGTATAACGTTATGTAGCATTACGATATAACGTGTAACGTTATGTAGCGTAACGATATAACGTATAACGTTATGTAGCATAGTGATATAACGTATAAGGTTATGCAGCATTACGATATAACGTATAATGTTATGTAGCATTACGATATAACGTATAACGTTATGTAGCATTACAATATAACGTCTAACGTTATGTAGCATTACCTATAACGTATAACGTTATGTAGCTTTACGATATAACGTATAACGTTATATGGTAATACGTTATAACGTATAACGTTATGTAGCATTACGATATAACGTATAACGTATGTAGAATTACGATATAACGTATAACGTTATGTTAGCATTACGATATAACGAATAACGTTATGTAGCATTACGATATAACGTATAACGTTATGTAGCATTACGATATAACGTGTAACGTTTATGTAGCGTTACGATATAACGTATAACGTTATGTAGCATTACGAGTACAACGTATAACTTATATAGTATTACGTTATAACGTATAACGTTATGTAGCATTACGATATAACGTCTAACGTTATGTAGCATTACCATATAACGTATAAGGTCATGTAGCATTACGATATAACGAATAACGTTATGTAGCATTACGTTATAACGTATAACGTTATGTAGCATAACGATATAACGTATAACGTTATGTAGCTTTACGATATAACGTATAACGTTATATGGTAATACGTTATAACGTATAACGTTATGTAGCATTACGATATAACGTATAACGTTATGTAGCATTACGATATAACGTATAACGTTATGCAGAATTACGATATAACGTATAACGTTATGTAGCATTACGATATAACGAATAACGTTATGTAGCATTACGATATAACGTATAACGTTATGTGGCATTACGATATAACGTATAACGTTATGTGCTAATACGTTATATCGTATAACATTATGTAGGCATTACGATATAACGTATAACGTTATGTAGTATTACGTTATAACGTATGGCGTTATGTAGCATTACGATATAACGTATAACGTTATGTAGTATTACGTTTTAACGTATGGCGTTATGTAGCATTACGACATAACGTATAACGTTATGTAGCATTACGATGTAACGTATAACGTTATGTAGCATAACGATATAACGTATAACGTTATGTAGCATTACGAAATAACGTATAACGTTATGTAGCATTACGATTTAACGCATAACGTTATGTAGCATAACGATATAACGTATAACGTTATGTAGTTTTACGATATAATGTATAACGTTATATGGCAATACGTTATAACGTATAACGTTATGTAGTTTTACGATATAATGTATAACGTTATATGGCAATACGTTATAACGTATAACGTTATGTAGCATTACGATATAACGTATAACGTTATGTAGCATTACGATATAACGTATAACGTTATATGGTACTACGTTATAACGTATAACGTTATGTAGCATTACGATGATAACATATAACGTTATGTAGCATTACGATATAACGTATAATGTTATGTAGCATTACGATATAACGTATAACGTTAGTGTAGCGTTACGATATAACGTATAACGTTATATGGTAATACGTTATAACGTATAACGTTATGTAGCATTACGATATAACGTATAACGTTATGTAGCATTACGATATAACGTATAACGTTATGTAGCATTACGATATAACGTATAACGTTATGTAGCATTACGATATAACGTATAACGTTATGTAGCATACGATATAACGTCTAACGTTATGTAGCATTACCATATAACGTATAAGGTCATGTAGCATTACGATATAACGAATAACGTTATGTAGGCATTACGTTATAACGTATAACGTTATGCAGCATAACGATATAACCTATAACGTTTATGTTAGCTTTACGATATAACGTATAACGTTATATGGTAATACGTTATAACGTATAACGGTATGTAGCATTACGATATAATGTATAACGTTATGTAGAATTACGATATAACGTATAACGTTATGTAGCATTACGATATAATGTATAGGGGTTATGTAGAATTACGATATAACGTATAACGTTATGTAGCATTACGATATAACGAATAACGGTATGTAGCATTACGCTATAACGTATAACGTTATGTGGCATTACTATATAACGAATAACGTTATGTAGCATTACGATATAACGTATAACGTTATGTGGCATTACGATATAACGTATAACGTTATATGCTAATACGTTATATCGTATAACATTATGTAGCATTACGATTTAACGTATAACGTTATGTAGCTTTACGATATATCGTCTAAATCTGATAGAGTGTGGT